>NC_069400.1:53276819-53312143 GCF_026875155.1 Cherax quadricarinatus
GGGCCCGGCCTTGGCTCCCTCTTTAGGGGTATTGGCCAAAAGTCTTCATGGAGGAGGCACAAGTCCCCCTATCTTTGGGCCCAAAACTGTCCCAGGCAGCCAAAGGTGGGCCCTCCTGGTCTGCCACCCCTCCCCCAAGAGGGAAAGGGGAAATGGCAGTCTTAAGAGAAAAAAGGTCGGCTCAGGCCCTCCCCCCTAGAAGGTTAGGATGGTGTCGATTTTAAAGAAAAATTTATTCTTTTCTATTCTATTTGATTCGCGGTAACCCCCGGTGGGTCTTTCCTTTTTGGTGAACGCATTGGCTCCCGGGTAGGGAAGTGACATTTATCGTTATTTGCACCTGGGGGAGGTTTCAGGGGAAGGGGGGGGGTCCCCGGCCCCTAGGGCCAGATGCGTACCAATGTTAGGTGCATAACGGGCTGGTGTGCGTGCAATGGAGGCCAAAGCAGGCCCTTGCAGAAATTTTCAGGGGGGGGGGGGGGGTGACTTTGAAAGGGACTGGAAGAAAGGTTTTCCCAAGTCCTTGACAGCAAAGTACACAAGTGTGTGCCCCCCTCTGGGTCTCCCCCTACTGGGGTCTTTTGGGAAAGTGTCTACGGCAAGGGGCATCGTAGCCGGGCAGTCAAAACAGGTAGTGCCCCAAGGGCTGGGGAAAACCCTTTTGGTCACAATGGGCACAGAGCTCCTCTCGTGCCCATTAACTATCCGCACAGTGGTGGGATACCCAAAGCGTAGCGGTGGATTTTGCACCCTCAGTTCCCTGGACTGTGTCCAAATACTTGGAGGGGGCACCCTGTGGGTCGCCCTGACATACCAACAGAGGCTCCGTGAATCCCCAGGGTCAGGGAATGGGCGCCTGCCGCACCAGCAGCCACAGCGCAATCTGGCTGAGGCTGATGGAGATCGCAGCACGTGGGTGTGCCTCGAGGGTTTGGGCAGTCCTAGCAGCCTCATCTGCGCTTTCATTTGCCAGGGATACCCACATGGCTCGGGATCCAGTTGATGGTAGCCCCGCGACCCTGGGCCATGAGAGTCTGCAGTTACCCGGTGGATGTGTTAAGTGTATGTTGTCCTTTGGCTCTCTGTGGGATAAGGTTGGAATCGCTGCCCTTTGGGAAACAAGTGGATGATGGGGGGATGCTGATGGTCTGCAAGAGCATGCCGCAGAGCTTGTTACTTTACATTGGATATAGTTTCACTTGTATGGAGTTTGGGAAGGATAATTTTTTTATTGTATTATTGTGGAAAATACTTTATTTTCCGGAAATACGGAAAAATTTTTAGGTAAATAGATACCCTGTATTGTATTTAATAAAAGTGTATTTTTAAAAGAACAGATTGTCGCCATTTTGTTTGAATTGAATAACACGTTGTGAATATTTTGAAGAATTTCTCGTGCTCTAGAGGTTAAAATGGGCTGACACCTTTCAAATAGGAGGCGAAATTTGTTGGATGTGCATTCCTGCATAATTTGAGTATCAGGCAACAGGACAGGAACAACCCCAGGGACCTCAGATAAGCTGTCTAAATTTATGTTTAATTTCTGGCCAGTAAATTTTTCAAAAATGTAGGCTAAAGGGGGGCCTGTACATGACACATTAATCTCCAGTCAAATTGGTGATTTGATTTTAAGATATATTTTCCTTCTGTTATGTAATTGTGTATATATATAACCATTTATTTTTTTTTTATGTACAGTCCACAAATTTATATATTTATCAGTATTCCTGGTGTTGTATATTTCATTTAATTTAAATTTAGGTCCAGAGCAACTTGTGGATATGACAGTGGTAGGTATCGAAGTTATTTTACTTTAATATGTATATTATGCACCCCCATACCCATCCAGTGGGCGGTAGTCAAAAGATTGCAAGGGTACATAATTGGTCCAGGGACTCGACTCCAAAGTTTTAAATAGCTGAGCAAGTTACAAAGGTAATAAAACTAGATCTGGTCATAATAAATGACCAAGTTCATAGGTAATGAGCTCCAGGGTTTAGCTGGTCACACTCAGAATAATTGCAAAGGTAATGAATCATAAACACATTAATCATGAGAATTTACAAAGGTAATGAGCTCCAGGGAGAGTGGTCAAGATCATGAAAGTTTCAAAGGTAATGAATGATAAACACGTTATGACATGATTACAATCATAGACAAATTACAGAGTAATGAGCAGTTAACAAACATAGTAGGGAAATTTATCCAATTTCCCCAACAACAGATGTTGCAAGGTGCCTGTCTCTCCTCGGTAGACAGCCATTGCAAACAGCAGCAGTTTCCCAGGGATCTGCTGCTTGCATGAGCACCAATCGACCCTCCCCAAGAGGTCCAAAAAGCCAGTGCTCCGTTAGCAGCCGATGGAGAGCTCCCTAGGGACATGTCAGCGTCCTGGTGGACGCCAAGTTGATTGAAGATCCAGGCCCTCGTTTGTACGGATGTGAAGGGTTGAGGAACTGAGTACACACTGCCTGTGGCACACCTGGCAGCTGCCTCGCGGTCGAACTCCACGATACTGTCCCTGTAGTGGAAGTTCTGTGAGCCCGGCACTCCCTGTGGCTGCAGTACCATCGCTAACATCGTGGGTTAGGGGAGAAGTAAACCTCTGCAGATGGGGTGGCGCTGGGAAATGGGGTGGGTGAGGCGGGGGAGTCGGCAGGGGTGAGGAGTTATGAGAGGGTGGGTTTAGGGGGGGGTCGGGCAGGGGTGAGGCGTTATGAGAGGGTCACTGTTTTTCTACACACGCCTCCCCCTTCCCCCCCCGCGGAAGGGGGGGGGGCGCTGACTGGCCCGACCTACAACACCAAAACCTTTAAAATGCAAAACACCAAACATTTAGCTGAAACGATCACTGGGATGTCGTTCGCTGCTTGGTATTTCTAAAGCATTACCGAGTTCTTTTAAGTGGGGCCCTGGTCAGCCTCTTTGACCAGGAGTTCCAAAAAAATCCCCAGCTACCCCGTCACTACCTGCCGCGTCGGCCATGCCCAACGGATCGAAGGGGGAAATTTTTTGGACTAGGTGCCCAAAATTTCCTATTGTCTAATGATAAATAAAAATTTCTGAGTTTTTATGTTATGTATATAATGATACATTCAGACAATCAATTTTCCCAATTATCTTGTGTGTCAAGTCCACTTAGTTTGGAACTGTTTCCTATATCACGGTTGTTGTTCGGTGTATATGATAAGTTTTTATTGCGAGAGTTGTTTTAAATTTATGGCTCGGTTTTGTTTTTTCTTTTTAATTTGTCGTTATGTTCGTTTTATGTTATTTTTATTTTATTAAAAAATTGCCGGTATTCTCTGGCCCGGGGCCTTTTTCCCCAAGTGGTGGCCCCGGCCTTGGCTCCCTCTTTGGGAGTGTTGAGACCAAAAGTCTCCATGGGAGGAGGACAAGTACCCCCCTCACTTTGGGTAATGCCCCCCAGGCTAGTCACAGCTAGGCCTCTCTGGTCTTATTATTTTTAAATTTTTATTAAAGATTCGCGGTTTTTCCCCCGGCCCGGGCCTTTTCCAAGTGGTGGCCCCCCCCTTGGCTCCTCTTTAGGGAGGTCTGAGACTAAGTCTCCCATGGGGGGAGGCACAAGTCCCCTCATTTTGGGACCAACTGTCCCCGGCCTAGACAAGCAGGTCTCTCTGGTCTGCCTCCCCCGCCCCAGGGGGTGAGGGGAATACAGTCTTGTGAGCTAAAGGCTCGGACCAGGCACCTACCCTCCTAGAAGGGCTGGGCATGGTGTCGATGTCCGGTTGCCATCCCCCCCCAAAGGGGGCTAAGGGGAAATACAGATTTATGAGAAAAGGGCGGGCTCAGGACCTACCTCCCTAAAAGGGCGGGGCATGGTGTCGAGCGTTTTAAGTGTTATTTATTATTTATGTGCTTTTTAAAATAAAATTTATATATGTTTGTGAAAAATGTGAGTAATTTGTATTGTATGTGTGTATATATTAGTGTTGATGGTTTGTTTTCTGTGTTAATTATTATTCCATGTACTGAAATGTTTTTAAAAAAACATAAAAAAAAAAAAAAAAAATCGTTTTGTAGCTCCCAAAAGGGTTTGTGATAGGATGAGGGATTTAGGCGGGGGGTTGGGGACCCCAAGGGCGGGTACGAGGGGGGTCCCCCCGGGTTGTAAATGTTAATTTTATAGCCCTACATGAGTTTTTATATTTTATTTTTTTTTAATGTCTGTTTTAAAAAAAATATAAAAAAATAAGGGAAAAGGGGCCCCCAAGGAAAAAAGTCTTGTCTGATTTTTTGGGATCCTAGGTTCTGTACAATATACTGCTATGTTGATAATTCTATGTAATGTTTTTGTATACTTGAATAAACTTTTACTTATATAAAAATATAGTAGTTTTGTAAATTAAAATTTTTTACTTCTAAATTTTGTTTTTAGTAGTCCACCCGTTGTCCCAAAACTTTTTTTCACCCCATAACTTATAATTTATATATTCTAGTTTTCAACAAAAATTTTTTCTTAATTTAAAAATTATTACCTATGTTTAAAAGTATTAAAAGCTTAGAAAAACATTTAAATTTTATTTGAAATATTTTTAAATTTTTACTAAAAAAACCCGAAATTTTGAAAAAAAAAAAAAAATTTTCATTCCTTATTAGAAACTTAAATTCTTAGTTTCGATCGACCCCCATGCCCCGCCCTTCTGGGTTTTGGGAGGTGCCTGAGTCCAGTCTTTAGCCCCAAGTGTTTCCATTATCCCCCTTGGGGCGGGGAGGAGACCCCCAGAGGCCTGCTTGTGGTTAGGCCCGGGGACAATGGTCCAAAGATGAGGAGGTACTTGTGCCCTCCCCTGGGAGACTTAGGGCTCAGAACTCCCTAAAGGGAGCCCAAAGGCCGGGGACCACTTGGACAAGGGCCCCGGGGGGAGAATACGGCGAATCTTTAATAATAAATAAAACTTCAGTATTCCATCGATACCCTGCCAACCCCTTTTAGGGTAGGGGTGGTGGCCCGAGCCCCAGCCTTTACTCATAAGATGGCATTCCCCATTAGCCCCCTTGGGGGGGGATGCGGGACCAGAGAGGCCTAGTTGTGGTTAGGCCTGGGGACAATTGTCCCAAAGATGGGGAGGTATTGTGTCCTCCCATGGAGACTTAGGGTCTCAACACCCCCTAAAGAGGGAGGCCAAGGCGGGCACCACTTGGACAAGGCCGGGCGGAGAATCCCGGCGATCTTTAATAATAAATAAAAACTTCAGTTTCTTGTACCATGCCAAAACCCTTCTAGGTTTAGGGTAGGTGCCTGAGCCCGAGCCTTTTAGCTCATTAAGACGGGTCATTCCATTAGCCCCCTTGGGCGGGGTGGCAGACCAGAGAGGCCTAGCTTGTGGCTAGGCCTGGGGAATTTGGGGTCCAAAAGATGGGAGGTATTGGGCCTCCTCCATGGGAGCTTTAGGTCTCAGCACTCCCTAAAGGGAGCCAAAGGGCCCGGGCCACTTGGAAAAGGCCGGGCGGGGGAAAATCCGGTAATATTTAATAACTTCAGTATTCATCGGAACCATGCCTAACCCTTTCTGGGTGGGTAGGTGCTGAGCCGAGCTTTTAGCTTTTAAAAAGGACTGTCTTCCCATTAGCCACTTGGGGCGGGGATGGCGACCAGAGAGGGCTAGCTTGTTTGGCTAGGCCTTGGGGACAGTTTTGGTCCCAAAGATGAGGAGGTACTTTGTCCCTCTCCCATGGGAGACTTAGTCTCAGACACTCCCTAAAGAGGGAGCCAAGGCCGGGCACACTTGGACAAGGCCGGCCGGGAGAGAAATACCGGCTAATTTTAACTAATTAACTTATTTCTAGTATTGGCGGGCACACTGCGCCATTCAACCATTCAGTATTATTATATTTTTTGTAACCGTGAGGGTAATAACTCTAGTTAAATTTATAATTATTAAATTTTGGTTGCCCAAGAGTGTTTTACTGTAAATGTTCAATCTTTGCTATTATATGTGGACTAGTTTATAGACCAGATAGATAGTGTGAGATACACATGTCATCTATCTTGGTTGATAACTATCTCCAGGACACCAGGGAGGAGCAGCTGCCCAAATTCAGGGAGTCCCAAAAAGTCCAGATAATTACAAGTTGCCATCATTGTATCTTTGTTCCATTGGCTTGGAGACTAGGCAAAAACTCGTCAGGGTACTGTGGAAATTATTTAATTTCCCAAAACTATAGTGTCTAATAAGCGTTTAATGTGCTGATTTGGGTCAAAATGTATTTGCATTTTAATGGAACCAGCTGGGTTCCCGCTGGCCCTGCGCAGATGTGCAGGGGGGTGGGGGGTCGAGCTGGGGGGGCAGGTGGCGGGGGGTGTTTTGAATGGGTGAGGAGGCTGAGGGAAAAACCGGGAATGAGGAAAACTGGCGTTCACGGGGGCCTAAGGATCAATAAAAGGCCTCAATTATAATAGGAAGTGTGTGACTGCCCTAGTGAAGAGTGAGGGAACGTGATTTACGGGACCACCGCAAAGGGGTGGTTAAAATTAGTGATAATGTTCGACCGGGTGGCAGGTGCACGGGCCTGGTGTGTGTCCGGGGGAAATACCCGTGTGTTAATCCTCGTCTCGGCCTCAGTTTAAATGGAGTGCCCTTAATTTGTTAATAGTTATGAGAGTTAAATGTTTTGTGAATGGTATGTAATCGTGTAATAACATTGAGTTAAAGAATGGGGGATGTGAAAAGGGGCCCCTGCTCCGGTGAACGTTTGACTCCGTACAGGGGATAATGAAGATTTAGGGGAATCTGCTTCTAAACGGGAAAAACCCGAGGATACCTCGTGCTCCCGGAATGAAAACCATGTCGGTGTAGCGGGAAAATTTTGGGGGGGGGGGGGGGGGGGGGAAAATAAATGGTTGGGAATGGAGGAAAAAAGGGAGTATCAATCACCCACAGTTAAGTAACCCTTTATTTGTAACGATATGGGGGCCATTTTGGTTTTTTTGAAATTTGGATGGTTTGAGTGTCCAGCTAATAATGACCCCCCGGGAAACATTGGTAAGTGGAGCCCTGGAGTTTCCCTGGAGAGAGTTTCGGGGGTCAACGCCCCCGCGGCCCGGTCTGGACCAGGCCCCCTGTTCGGGAATTGCTGGGATGTTGCATCCGGAGGCTTGTAGACTACCACAATGACTGGGTTTTTGGTTTCGACCTTTATGCAAAAAATTTCCCTCATATTTGGGGATTAAGCAGTTCTGTGAAAACAAGTGACTGCAATTACACCCAAACCCCCCCCCTTTTGCCTGTTCACTCTGTACCTTGTATGGGTTGAAACCCTGGGATCCTTTTCGTTGTCCAAGTGACCTTATGTGGGGCTCAGGAAAACCCGAACATTGCCTTTGCCTCTGCAAGAGTCCACGGAGAAAGTATTTTGTTGTTTGTTGCTGGCTTTAGACCCCGTATATTTGCAAAAAAAGAAAGTTATGGACTGGTGGTATTGTTGGTATGGGGGGGGGGTTTTTTTTCTGCATTAGTATCTGTATCTGTTGGTTTGGGTGGGGCCCTCGAGTGGTTCCACTCCCGGGAATGAGGATTTGGTGTACATTTCGCCTTTCCCGCCAGTTTTTTTTTTTTCCCGGCACTAAAAAACCTCTCCCCTTGAGTGGCGTGGCTACCCAGGGGTTTCCTGGCCCGGATGTTTTGTACTTTTTTTTCCCCCTTTTGTGGGATGCCGGGAATTTAAAATTATAGCACGTCTTTTTCCCGACTGAAGAGGTACACTTTCAGGGTGAAAAAGCTTACAGGAAGGGGTTTGCATTTTCCCGTTGTCATATGGGGATGGGATTTCTAGGGTGGTCATAGTTGCATGTCCCCCTCTGTTTTTCCAGATTTCCCATGCCCGCAGATAAAAGTGATGTATGTGCACAGGCTTGGCTTCGTTTCCTTGGGTTTCTTGACTGTTTCCCCGTTGGGGCATGTTTCCCCGTCTTACTTCTATCATCCCTGCACCAAATGGAGTCCCACCAGTTGTTTTTGGGAATTTATCCTCCTATTGCTATTGGAGTCCCCTTTTTTGCTATTCTAGTTTGCAATATTGGTTTTATCTTATCTTTTGATACACTTGTTTCCCTACTATGGCTCCTGTCCCCTATGAGGTCATTTATATGTATTCCTTCCTGCGATAATCCCGACTACCGGGAAAAAAAATCTCCAGCTTCACCATTTCTGTCTCCAGGACAGCACCTCCAGCTTCACCATTTCTGTCCCCAGGACAGCCCTAGCTTCATATTACTGCCCCCCCAAGGACAGCACTATCGGCCCCCATTTATGACTCCCGGGACATACCCCCAGCCTTCAGTTTTGACTACAGGCAGTTCAAGGGCAGTCCATTCCCCCAGATTTTTTATTTCCCATCTGTTGTAGAAAGCTTCCGGTTTTCTTTAAAAGCAGCTTGTGTTTCCTCTTTTTAATCCCCTTGTGATTTTAGCCACAGTTTTTCCCTTTTGGGCTCCCCAAAACCCCTTTCTTGTTTTAATACTGCTTGTAGCTAGTTTGGGATATCTGCACAAGGGGCGTGAAAACCAAATTTCCCACAAAAAGAAATTTACCCATTTTGGAAGCCCTTTTGTTTGCTGCCACGGATAACAAGCTTCATAATGATTTGAATGGTTGTTTTTCTGCTTTTTACTAGAAACCCCCTTTGAATATTCTATTAAAAAACCCCCTTAAATGAAGCTTAGCTATTTGTATTTCTTTTTCTAACTGTTTTTGTATATTGGAAGCTTACCGTCCGTTCTGTTTTTTAATGTTTGTGTTTTATAAGTGCGCTACAACCCCATCCGTTTAAAGTCTGCTTTATTGTCCAACGAAAACCGTTGAAAACCAGTCCGGGTTCGGACCAGTCAAGGGTTCGGACCAGACGATTGATCTGTCTGTGGGTCACTTATTTAAACATACTGGTCGGTGTTGGAGCTAAACATGAAGGAGCTATAGGAAAATATTCTACCCGAGTAATTATGGTTTGACTGATAAAAAGTATAACTGCGTGTTGAAGAAGATCGTGTGAACTGTGGCACTCCTACAATGTCGACGTACGGTCGACCTCCACTGTTATCAATCGCTGTATCTAGCTTTTTATTTATATATTTATTATTTTTTTTTTTTTTCCGTCTTCCACCACAATTAAATGCTATATTATCATATATAGTTGACTGGTGTAAATTTTGGAGGAAGGACGCTTTTTCTGTAGTAATAATTGCTTCTCGTTGTGTATATTGCGACCGTGGTAACTAAGGTTATATGAAATTCACAGTAACGTTGGTATTTCATGAAAAAAGTAAACTATATGAAAGTAACTCCACTCCACTAGGTACCATTTAATCTAGTGGTGGGATTATCGACATTGTTTTTCCTGATGGATGTATCCATGTGTATCTACCCCCCCCCTTCATTCAGCTAATCTAATAATAATATATACTGTCCACAATTATTTAGTAGCACCGTACTTGTGGGTGCTATCCAATCCATATGGTCTCGGATAGATATGGATAAGATTGTGAGGTTCGAAGGGGCCACTGTTGTGGTCCAGAGGTGGTTAATTTTCTCACATGTATACACGGGGTGTCTACGGTAAACAATTGGTTGACTCCCAATGAGATTTCTTGTATGTATATTAAGTGTTGAGGTACATACAGATTAGCACCTAGAAAATTACATTATCTGCGTTGGTCCTTCGTGAACCGGATGCCATCAGTGAAAATATTAATTGAATTAATTACTTAATAATTAAGTGACTGATTGAAGAAGTGGGTTGTAGGGTGCACAAAATTTAATCGGTTCGATGTGGTGGAGGATATTAGGCTCAATTAATTACCAGCCACATGGTGGGCTAGGATTTTTACAAGAGTAAAGTGCAAGTATTACTCTCACAACGGTGTCTCTTAAGTTGTATAAATGGGTGATTATTAATTCCCTAACCATGGCTGGGTATGAGGAAGTTAGTGCGGCTGGCAAGTCATGGATGCCAAAGCAAGAAGCGTCACTACAAGCTCGGAAGGGTCTGTTACTAATCATACATGAAGTGTATGGTGTTAATGAGACAAGAAACTGGTAAATCCTGTTGAATTAAAGCTACACCTTGATGCCTTAGGAAATAGACATGAGTCATATAGATTGTGGTTTAAAGACTATGAAAAAGAGCTGCTAGAGAATTGTGCGATGATGCTGAAAGGAGCGGCTGCTGGATCAAACATTTTTGAAGTGGTGGACTTACATTGTGTCTGACAAAACTAAGGCTTTGGGAAGGTAATGGGTGTAAACAATGGTGTTGGTCACCTAGTAAGGAGGTGTAGAGGGCGTCTACAAAAACTCCAGAATTAGATGCCTGTGTTTAATCCGGGTGAACACTGGGAGGGTTTTGGTCTTTCCTTTAAAGCAGTGTACATGATGAGGAGTGATCTTGCAAGTATTACCAAATTATGTATTTAAAGGGGAATGTTAGGGTAGTGGCATTTCTCATACAAGCATTTCCATATGTAGATGGACTCCTATAGTGAGGCAGTTGGACTTGTTGGAGGTCACTTACGGTAAAAACTTGGAGCAAAAAGTAGGCTGACCTAGTAGCTAATTGGCTAATTTGAGACTCCGATCACAAACCGCAACAGCTACAGCAAATTTAGGATAACTAGAAGCACTCTTGAAACTTGAGTAATAAATATGATTCTGGAGGGAGCGGAGTGGTTGTTGAGTGCCTGATTCAGAATATAAATTGAACACACAAGGACCATAGGTGGTTATCTAAACAGATAATCACAAAGGGTTACTTCAGGTTGGATGAAATAAGGTGGGGACTGGGAATGCAAAGAGCTAATTGTCCAACTGCAGAACCTGCCAACCATTACTCTAGGAATACCACGTTACAGACCCCAGTGCACCTGTCAAGTTTCCACGAAGGGAAACTTTAATCCTAATATCAATAAATCCTAGTCTCCTACTAAACGGGTTACGTAGGCACGTATCAAGTGACAGGTGCCAGTTATAGTGGTTCTCCACCTCCAAGCAAGAGGAGGAAGTACCACAATAAGGGTAGCCCAGTTGATAAGAGGTCAGGCAAAGAAAGGAGAGATTGTATCTTCTGCAACGGTACTCATTTCTCTAAGAACTGTAATGCCTATAATTCATGGGATGTTAAAGTGGAAAGATTGGAAGAGCTTGCTAGATGTATCAGGTGTCTAGGAAATCATAATGTAAGGGATTGCCGTGCTAACTTGCACTATTGTTATCAGTGTAACAAGGGAAGACACCACATAGCTATGTGTAAGGGCAGATCTAATCGTAATGATGGTAACAATAGTACTGATAGTGATAATAACCCGGACACAACAGTAGCCCACGTAAAGATTGCAGCTAACGTCGGTAATGATGGCCTAGCTGAGGTAGCTTTGCCTGTGTTGGATGTGGTGATTAATGATAAACGGCGTAAATCCAAAACTGTAACAGCATTACTGGATCAGGGATCACAACGTACCTTCATAAAACGTAACTGCCTTAATGGGATGAAGGTACAAATGGGAGATCCTGCTATACTCAAGCTATCTGGCTTTCTCTCGAATAAGAAGGCCCAGTCATACGACACTGTTTATGTAACTGTCCGGCTGGGCAATGAGAGAAAACGTATTAATGCCGTAATTGTGGATAGGCTCCCAGAGAAAATATCTACAATAGGGCTTGGTAACGCTACTGAAAGGCTTTCGAGTAAGGTAAATTTGGCACCTTCTGGTATAAATAATGATTCTGTGGGGCCAATAGATATTTTGATAGGTAGTGACCATTATGCCACCTTTGTAAAGGGTATGACAAAGAAATGCGGAGTCACCCTTCTAAGGACCGCAGGAGGTCACGTGATGTATGGCAGGCTTCCTCGTACTGATAATGAATGACTGGAGGAAGCCATAAATACAGTTACGGTGTGTCTTACTCATGAAGTATCACCCCAGTATAAATATACTTCAATAGAGGATGAAGTTGAACCTGTGTATAAATTATGGGAATTGGACAGCATAGGGATCAATGTAAATGAAGAAAGTCCAGATGATTCCTTTACTCAAGAACAATACCAGAAGGATGTTAAATTTGAATCTGGACAATACTGGGTGAGACTTCCGTGGAAGCTGAACCATCCAGACCTACCAACTAATTACTGGATGGCGTATGGACAATTAAAGGCTCAGCTCCACGAATTGAGCAAGACACCAGAACTGTTGACTGCTTACGATGATATAATTAATGAGCAGTTAAATAATAAATTCATAGAGGAGGTACCTCCCGAGCAAAACCCAGATTTATGGTCACTATTTGCCACACCACGGAGTGAGAAGGATTCTAAGACCACTCCTCTGAGGATTGTGTTTAATTGTAGTGCCAGGAGTAATAAAAGTGTACCTAGTTTGAATGACTGTTTGATGACAGGTCCGTCGTTGACGGAAAAAACTGGGAGACATACTATTAAACTTCAGGGTTAAGAATTATGCCTTTACGGCAGACATAAGTAAAGCTTTCCTGAGAGTGGGTCTGCAGGAGGCTGACCGGGATTGCACTAGGTTCTTATGGCCCGAGAATCCTAGTGACCCACTTAGTCCCTGAAGACTTTTCGCTTCAGGAGTGTATTGTTTGGTGCTACCTCCAGTCCGTTCCTACTCCAGGCAACGATAAATGCACACCTTAAGCGTACGGGTGGTCCACTGAGTGGAGTAATGGGTAAACAATTTTATGTGGACAATTTCCTGGGGGTGACGTCTACTGAAGAGGAACTAATGAGCATATACGCAGGGGCTAATGAAATAATGCAAGGTGCAAATATGCCCCTGAGGGAATGGAACAGTAATTCGTCCAGTTTAAGAGTTCAAATAAATAAAGACAACCCTGGAGTTGAAGTGTCCAAATATAGTAATGTGCTGGGACTGACTTGGGACACAGAGGGAGACTTGTTATCGTAAAGTCTAATGACTACAGCATGCCCAATAAATTAACCAAGAGAGTCTTGCTTGCAGAAGTTTCAAAATGCTTCGATCCACTAGGCTTAGTGTCCCCACTTACCATAAGAGGAAAATTGTTGATACAAGAAGCATGGAAGCTTAAGTGTGCTTGGGATGAAAACCCTACCTGAGGAATTTGTTGAAAGGTGGGAAGAACTAATAGGGGAATATGTAAAATTACCAATGTTGAAGTTCCCCCGTAATGTGGCCAGTCAAGATGGAGAAAATGTACTCCACATTTTTTGCGATGCTTCGAAATTAGCATATGGAGCAGTTGCTTACCTTCAATGTAATAGTTGCCATTTCTTTGTTATGTCTAAGGTTAAGGTGGCTCCAAATCAAATCACGCACCTTACCTCAGTTGGAAATTAACGGCCATTTATGTTACGGTGTCAATATTAGCCAATTATAAAGGAAATAAATTGCGAGAGATAATATCAGCGACACCGTAATTTGGTCTGTAACGAGGTATCCTTACAATGGATTCGTAATGGTAAACAGAAGATTGTGTATTTTACAAAACAGAGTCGTGAAATCAATCAAATGCAGGAGAAATATAACAGTTTGGGTCAGCATATGTTAACCTTTAATCACATTTCCTGGTGACGAGGAACCAGCTGACTTCTTGTCTCAGAGGCTTGACTTATGAAAAATTTGTGAGTGCTTTATCGTGGTTTTTAAAGGGGCCAATTGGCTGGTGGACAAAATTAACTTGGCCGGTGCAAAAGGCACATATTGCTCCTGTCGAAATTACGCGTGAGCACCGCTCGGTCAGTAGTCCCTCCTTAGCATGTATGAAAGGTATTCTTCCTTACCTAAGCTGATTAGTGTGACCAGGATAGTGTTTAAATTTATAAGTAAGATGAAAATTCGCATAATTTTCCCCATCCCTGAATACTGGCTTACTGGAGGGTACAAGAAAAGATCCTACAGGGATGAGATTAAAATTCATGATGGACGGAAAAATTGTGAAAGGATCAATAATAGAAAAGCTTGGGCTGTAATTTAGAGGATGATGTAATTAGGTGCAGAGGGAAGGTTACAATATGCTGAATTGGGGGAATAAGTAGCACCCTATCTTGCTGCCCAAACTCATCACCTGAAACCTTGTTGACTTTAATGCCCATAATAACGTGATGCACGTGGGGTACAGGATACCTTAAACTGTATCTGGATACACACCTTCCCTGGATGCCACAAGGACGCAAGTGTTTAAAAGGGGTTATCATGTCGTGTGTATTATGTCGCCGGGTGCGATCCCCGTTGACAGACCACTCTCATAAATGCCTCACCCAGGTCTCCACAATGCCCAAGGAACGCGTCTGCAGTTGGTAAAACCATTTGATGTGACCATACCGCGCCAGCAGTTGGATATAGTGGGCCAGTAATTTTGACAGGTACTTCAGATGGTGTCCCTTGAAGGTGTATGTATGTATATTTCACTTGTACAGGCTATAGGGCTGTTCATCTAGGAAGTGAGAAGTGGCTCAGTACTTGGTCTGCATAACAGTTCCATACAGCTAAGGTGGCCTCCAATCAAATCACGCACCTTACCTCGTTGGATGGAATTATACGGACATTTATGTAGGTGTCAAATTAGCCAATTATATAAGGAAATAAATTGCGAGAGAATAATATCAGCGACACTGTAATTTGGTGATAACGAGGTTTCCTTACAATGGATTCTAGTAATGGTAACAGTAAGATTGTGTATGTACAAAACAGAGTCGCTGAAATCAATCAAATGCAGGAGAATATAACAGTTTGGGGCTCGCATATGTTAACCTTTAATCACATTCCTGGTGCGAGATCCAGCTGACTTCTTGGTCTCGAGGCTTGAACTTATGTAAAATTTGTAGTGCTTTATCGTGTTTAAAGGGCAAAGTTGGCTGGTGGACAAAATTAACTGGCAGGTGACAAATTGACATATTGTCCTGTCGAAATTATACGGTGTGCAACGCTCCGGTCGTAGTCCTCCTTAGCATTGATATGAAAAACAAGTATATTCTTTCCGTAACCTAGCTGGATTAGTGTGACCAGGATAGTGTTTAATTTATAAGGTAAGATGAATATATCACATAATTTTCCCCATCCCCTGAAATACTAGGCTACAGAGGGTACAAGAAGAAAACTACAGGGATGAGATTAAATGCATTGATGGACGGAAAAAAATTGTGAATGGAAAGGCTCTATAATAAGAAAAAGCTTGGCTGTATTTTAGGGATGATGTAATTAGGAGCAAGAGGCAGGTTACCAAAATGCTGAATTGGGGAATATGCTAAGCACACTCATCTTGCTGCCCAAAACTCATCACTGACAACCTTGATTGTCTTTAATGCCCATAATAACAGTGATGCACGGTGGGGTACATGGGATACCTTAAACTGTATTCAGGGAAACCTTCTGGATTCCACAAGGACAGGCAAAAGTGGTAAAGGGGGTTATCATGGTCGTGTTGTAATATGTCGACGGGTGTTGCCAGAACCTACATGTACCCTGTTCCTTCCTCCATTGCCTAGGAACGCGTTGTTGCAGTTGGTATAACCAAAATTTTTGTGTGACCGGAAGGTGGACAATAGTGGGCCAATCATTTTGACCAGGTACTTCAGATGGTGTGTCCCCTTGAGGTGTATATTTGTCTATTTACTTGTACACTACTAGGGCTAGTTCATCTAGAAGTGGCTCAGGACTTGTCTGCATTAACAGTTATTCAGCTTGTTCCGGAAAATTTGAGGTTAGGGGACGATCTGTCCAAGATTGATGATTCTCAGATAAATCCACCAAATTTTGTAGCGGGTGCTCAAAATCTTGATGAAATTAAATAAGAGTGATATGTACAGTCTTTGTTGACCCAGCGAGGGTGTTGTCTGGGAAATTTAATACTCCCAGAGCCCTTGGCAGGGACGGTCCCTGTACGAACGAATGATAGGTACAGTTGAAAAGTGTCTTCGTAGTGCTACACAGGAAGAGAATTGATTTGGAGGGCAGTTCCGGGCAGTGTTGGTGGAGGAGAGAATCGATTGTGAACAATCGCCCTCTGTCATACATGAGCGACACTCCTGACGCGGAGGTACTGACTCCCTCTCACCTAAATGTGGACAAAGGTTAGGAAGTGCACATATCTATTGAGATAATCCCGAGGGAGTGATGAGGATTACAATAACGTGAACGTGTTGAGTGACAAGGTCAGATGTTGTTAAATAAGGTAATTATTATGGTTGATGTGTGGCGTTAAAGAATATCTTCTTACACTACGTGGTACATTTTATGGTGCGCCCAGAGGCATAAACCGACAGAACATTCACAGGGGTGACATTGTGGTTATTGATAACTGAAACAACATAGTACATTGTGGCCTTGGGCAAGGTAGTTACATTGTTACCCAGTTGCAACTAAGGTGTTGTCTGAAACGTCAAAGTGTTGTGTCCGTGGTAAGGAAAGTTTGCGTACCATTAATAAATTAATTCCCTTAGAATTAAATGGTGTTCATCCAGTGCAAGATGAAAACCTAGGGAAAGTGACAACGAGTGTTATTGGAAGACACTGACCGGGTAATGCAAGATGAAAATGTAGTAAGACCCACTAGGAAACAGCAGAGCAATCTAGAGAGGGTGGGAATCGTTCTTTGAGGAAGAGCAATTTAAGTGTCTAACAACACTTCACGCCCGGCCGCAATTGTGGAAATGTTTAATTTTCCGAAACTATAGCGCATAATAGAGTGTTTATGTGCCGATTATGAGTCAAAATGTAATTTGTAATTAGTGTAGAACCAAGAGTTCCCTTTGCGCTGCGCGGATGTGCCGGGGGATGTGGCGGGTTTGTTTTGAAGGTGGAGAGGAAGTGGCAAAGCATGGAACCACGAATTTGGCCATTCACGGCGGCCCTAAGGATTAAATATAGGCCTCATTTCGTAATAGAAAGAGTTGTAAAGGTTTCTGGTGGAGAGTGAGGGATCGTGATTTATGGGCCACGGTAATAGAGTGGTAAAGTAGTAAATATGTGTAGGACCGTGGGTGACTGACCGCGTCGTTTCCTGGGACTGTGTCCCGGGGGAGAAAATTACCCTTGGTTTTAATCAAAAATTATTTTCACTCATCGGTCTCAGATCTCAATGGAGTGGACTCTAATGTGTATAATAATTATGGCCATTAAATCGGTCTTGTTGAATTGTAATTATTAATGATTAAATACGCTAGTTAAGAGAATGCGTTGAAGTGAAATATGGTCGTTTGCTCCGTGTGAAACACGTTTAGACCTCGTTGTTCCGAGGACGAGGAAAGTGAAGCTCTTGAGGTCACGACTTTTAAAGCGGGACAAACCAACGGATACCTCGTCCTGCTGGAATGAGAACTGTTGTCGGTGTAGCAGGAAATCTGAAAATGAGACGGTGAATGGACGGATATAAGGAGTATCAATCACCCACAGTTAAGTAACCCTTTAGTTATAAACAAACTTATATGGCCAGTTGTGTTATGTTCGTAATTAGTTGGTTACGAGGTGGATCCAGCTACATCAAGTGACCACCAGAGAAACATATGGTAAGTGGTGGGATTATTGGGATTTTGTACAAATGTTTTTCCTTGATGGATGTATCCAGAGTGTATCCTACCCCCCCATTCATTCAGCTAAACTAATATATCTTATACAGTCCACAATTAATTAGTAGCACCGTACTTGTGGGTGCTATCCAATCCATACTGGTCTCGGATAGATATGGATAAGATTATGAGGTCGAGGGGACCACTTGCCGCGACCAGGGGTGGTTAAGTTTTCTCACATGTCTACACGGGGTGACTACGGTAAACAATATGATTGTCTCCCAATGAGATTACTGGTATGTATATAATGTTGAGGTACATACAGGTAAGCACCCTAGAAAATTTTCCATATTCATTACCGAACGAAATCTTTTCTTTTTTCTTGTAAATTGTGAGTTCATTACCTTTGTAAATTGTGAGTTCATTACCTTTGTAAATTGTGAGTTCATTACCTTTGTAAATTGTGAGTTCATTACCTCTTAGTTAACTTGCTCAGGCTATCAAAACTCTGGAGTTAAAGTCCTGGACCCAATTATGTACCTCTTGAATCTTTTGACTACGCCCAACTGGATGGATATATGGGGTGGGCATTAATAACATATTAATCTAACGAAAGGCATCATAAAACAGTAGGCGGAGCTTATCCGTAGACTTTGAGCCTACCAGGCCTACCACCGCTCCAGAGAGTGCCAGGAGAAATCACTTCATTGTTACGCTTATATCAGCTTATATATCAACTCTACGGCTTATTATCTATCAGAATTCATCTAATATGATATAATAAACACTCTAAATAACATACAAACATGTTATATACTATAGACTGAATAAAATAGGCCGTAATATGGCGAGAGATTATCCGGAATGTTTCGATATAAATGAGTATCTCTCCATGTCGTCTTAGAGTAGAGAAAACGGTGTTTGTTTTGAAGAGGATAAACTGCACTAGAATATCAGTTGTACTAAGAAATACACCAACAAACGCGATTTTCGCGATTTTTTTTTTTTTTTTTTTTGAGACGGGGGGCCGCCCGGCGCTCCCGGCGCTCCCGGCCAATATCTCGGAAGTAACTTATTTACCTAATGTACCTATTTATGCCTTTATTACTTAGTTAAATGGAATAATATTCACAGAAATTTTAGAATAATGATTTCTCTAATTACTCCCATTTCATTTTTGGAAATATTCCAAATACTTTCGGAGTTATGTTGGAGTAAAAGGGCAGATTTTTTGCAACATTCCAGGAACTAACAAACTTTATTTTTTTGTGAAATAAAGATAAGTTATTTAGAGGCAAGGTTTTTATGGGGAAAATACGTATAAGCATTATTCTCTTCGGCACCAAGTCTTCCCCAACTACCTTACATCGTCCATGTAGGAATTAAATCGACCCCCCCAAGGGCCTTATTCAAAAAAATCAGTCTTTTCAGTCTTTTTTCTCAGTTGTTGTTGAGGTTCTTATTTTTGATAAATGTTTTCAAGAAGAGTGATGAAAAAACTTTTGTCTTGTGCACCAAAACTGGAGGGGGATATCGGACGGTTTAAACAAAAAAGCAAATTTTTTTTTGCCCGAGGACACCAGGAAGCAGCTAAGGTCAAGTTAGCTGTCCTGTTATACGACAGGAAACAATTAGTTCCAATTGATTAAATTCATTGGTAGTGATTATTATCTTGTATTGTGCAAAATCTAGTAAGTAAACATGATGGTTTACGTGCTGAAAACAGCAGCGAGGGCCACATGATATGTGGTTCTATTCCCTCTCAAAGTGAGAAAGAAAGAAGTGATATTGAACATTTATAAAATGGTATAAAAATACCGACAGGTTATTAGGTTAAGACACATTGCAAAAGTTTAGGTATCTTTATTTCGAAACGTTTCGCTACACAGTAGGCTTCTCAGTCGAGTACAGAAAAGTTGATAGAAGCAGAAGATGGTGATGGATGATTACATCGTCTTCAAGTATCTTCTGCTTCTATCAACTTTTCTGTACTCGACTGAGAAGCCTACTGTGTAGGCGAAACGTTTCGAAATAAAGATACCTAACTGTTGCTATGTGTCTTACCTAACAAGCTGATATTGATTCAGTGGAAAATGAAATAGTTACGAGAATAACCGCTGTTCATTTTACCCAGCAAAATTTTATTACGGGGAAGAAATGAATGAACAGTTGATAAGTTGTGGGATTTAGTGCGATAGGTATTGATGTAAATAAACCAACCCCACAAGAGTCTCAGACTTATAACCAATATTTGGACACTGTCAAATTAAAGATGGACAAAATGGGTTAGGTTCCCTGGAAATTAAATCCCCACATCTGCTAGCAATTATCGCAATGCTTTCGGACAAATAAAAGCAAAAATACATGAGCTCAGGAAGAATCCAGTGTTTACTGACTGTCTATGATAAGATCATACAAGAACAGTTGGAAAAAAAAATTCATTGAGGAAGTAGTCGAAGAAAAGTTGAAGACAGAAGTCATTATCTCCCGCCCCCACGGAGTCAGAAAGATTCTGAAACCACTCCCCTACGTGTTGTATATAATAGCAGCGCTCGTGCAAAAAAAGATTTTGCAAGTCTTAATGATTGTCTGATGACAGGACTCTCGCTAATCGAGAAGCCCCGGAGACGTGCTTATGAAATTTTGCACAAACCCATATGCCTACAAGGCTGATATTTCCAAAGCTTCCTTAAGAGTAGGACTACAAGAAATAGTTTAGAGATTATACTCGATTCTTTTTGGCCTGAAAATCCACTGATCCTCAAAGTCCTATGAAAACTTGTCGTTTCAAATCAGTATTTTTTAGTGAAACATCCTCTCCATTCTTACTAGAAAGCTACTCTAAATACACATTTGAAGAAATCTGAAAGTCCCTTCAAGAAATCTTAAAGAAAAAGTTTCTATGTGGCAATCTTCTAGGTACTCTAAATTTAAAAGGGGGAGGATTTGAAATCCTTATACAGAGAAGCTAACAAGGAGATGACAGAAGCAAATATGCCTCTAAGGATGTGGAATACTAATTCAAGCAATTAAGGGAACTTATCAAAGAAGTTTTCCCCTAAATTGAAATTCCTGATTGCAACAATATGCTGGGATTTAAATTGGAACACACAGGAAGATACTTTGACTCTCAAAAGGATAAACAATAAATCATGCAGTACACTCACTAAACTTTAGTTTATGGTAGAGGTATCACAATTTTTCCCGATCCTCTAGGACTCGTCTCACCAATTACCTTTAAAGAGTAAAATGCTTATGCAAGATGCATGGAAACTAAAAAATTGGATGTGATGAGAACGTGCCTCCAGAAATGAGTCAAGCATGGGATGAAATATCCAAGGAGTTTAAACAACTTCATCAAATTAAATAGGTCAAGAGGGAAACAAGTACACATTACATGTGTTCTGTGATGCGTCAACCAGAGGTTATGGCGCTGTAGCTTACATAAGTAATGCTGAAGGAAGTACACTAATTACTTCAAAGGCCAGGGTAGCACCCTTGAAGGTCAGAACAGTACCACAATTGGAACTGACAGCACTCATGTAGGTACAAAATTTGCTGTCTATCTCAACAAAGTACTTGATCATCTCACTATTGAAAAAAACCGTGATTGGAGTGATAATGAAGCAGTTCTCCAATGGGGTTAAGAAAATTATATGAGTAAGTTGGTCTATGTACAGAATTGAGGGAGCAGAAATAAAAGAGATACAGAGAGATTATCTCTTTCTCCACGTCTCTACCCCAAAAGAATCCAGCTGACATGTTGTCACGTGGTGTCCCACTCAAGAATTTTTGGATAATTTAAAATTTTGGCTCCACGGACCGAATGGCTCTCTAATGAAAATAACTGGCCTCAGCAAAAAGCTCACATTATGCTAGAAGAAACAGTCTGCTTGAACACAGCAGAAATAAGTTGTGTAAATACTGCAGACACAACAGAAATAGTCATTGATGGATCTAAATACTCATCTTTGGGTAAACTCTTAAGAGTTACAGCTCTTGTCTTTAAATTCATTAAAGGAATAAAACCTGATTATGAATGTCTTCAACCCATTAAATACTGGGTGAAACTAATACAGAAAGATGTTTTCTCTACAGAATATAATACAGAATAATCTTACTGGCCTGCTAGTGTACTCGCATATAATCTAGTGATACCAGTGAATAGCAGAATACAGTGTTGTAGTAGCAACTAACCAGTATTATAATGGTACTTAGTGGAGTGGAGTGACTTTCATTAGTTTCTTTTTCTTGAAATACCAGACGTTACTGTGAATTTCATATAACCTGTAGTTACCAGCACTCGCAATATACACAACGAGAAGCAATTATTACTACAGAAAAAGCGGGCCCTTTCCCCCAAAATTTGCACCAGTCAACTATAGTGATAATATTGCATTTATTGTGGTGGGAGACGGAAAAAAAAAAAAAAGAAAAGCCAGATACAGCGATTGATAAACAAGGAGGTGACCCTTCGTCATTGTAGGAGCTGCCAGATATCACCGGCTCTTCAACATGCAAGTTATACTTTTGTATCGTCCCAAATCACATATTACTCGGGTAGATAATTTCCAGTAGATCCCTTCATGTGTTAGCTCAAATCACGACCAGTATGTTTTAAATAAGTGGGCCACACTGATCAGAGCAGATGATGGTCCGGACCCTTGACTGGTCCGAACCCCTTGAACTGGTCCGAACCCGGGACTGGTTTCAAACAGTTTCGTTGGACAATAAAACAGACTGGTAAACGGATGGGGTTGTAGGCGCCCTTATAAACACAAACCCTTAAAAATCAGGAACGTGACGGTAAGCTGTCCAATATACAAAAAAGAGTTAGAAACAGAAATACAAATAGCTAGGCTTATTTAAGGTTATTAATATAATATTCAAGAGGTTGCTAGTAGAATTGCAGTAAATCAAACCATTCAAATCATTATGAAGCTGTGTGTAGTCTGTGGTCAGTCAAACAAAGGGCTTCACATGGATAAATTGTAAATTTTTTTGGAAATTGGTGTCACGCCCCTTGTGCAGATATCCCAGAACTAGCTACAAACAGTATTAAAAAAAGAGAAGTGTTTCTGGGTATGCCCAAATGAGGAAAAATTTGTGGACTAAAATCACAAGGGTATTAAAAGAGGACAACATCAAAGCTGCTTTCATAGAAACCTGGAAAACTTTCTACAACAGTGGGAACATAAAAAGTCTGGGCTGAATAGTACTGCCCTTATACTGGCCATGTAGTCACAAAACTGTAAGGCTGGAGGTGATGTCCTGGGAGACAGTAATAGTAAAGCTGGAGGTGCTGTCCTGGGAGACAGTAATGGTGAAGCTGGAGGGGCTGTCCTGGGAGACAGAAATGGTGAAGCTGGAGATACTTGTCCTGGGAGACGTAATGGGTGAAGCTGGAGATTTTGTCCAGGTAGTCGGGAATTATACGCAGGAAGGAATACATATAATGACCTCATAGGGGACAGGAGCATAGTAGGGAAACAAGTGTAGTCAAAGATAGATAAAACCAATATTGCAAACTAGAAAATACCGCAGGAAATAGCAAACAAGAGGACTCAATAGCAATAGTGAGGATAAATTACCAAAAACAATGGTGGGAGCTCCATTGTTGGTGCTAGGGAGGATAGGAATAAGGACAGGGGAAACATGCACCAACAGGGAATACAGTCACAGAAACCCAAGGCAAGCGGAAACCAAGCCTGTGCACATACTATGCACTTGGTATCTGCTGGCATGGGAAATCTGGAAAAAAAAACAGATGGGACGTGCAACTATGACCACCTAGAAAATGCCATGCCCATATGACAACAGGAAAATGCAAACTCCCTTCTGTAAGCTTTTTCACCCTGAAATGTGTACCTCTTCAGTACAGGAAAGACTGTGCTATAACTTAAATTGCCAGGCATACCATCTAAAGGGGACAAAAAGATACAAAACATCAAGGCCATGGGAAAAAACCTGGATAGCCACAGCCATCAAGAGGGGAGAGGTTTTTTAGTGCCAGGAAGGAAAAAAACTGGCAGGAAATGGCAGAAATCGTACACCAAATCCAGTCATTCCTGGAGTGGAACCACAGTCGATGGCCTCCACTCCAAACCAACAGATACAGATACTAATGCCGGAAAAAAAAATCCCCTCCCCCAGTACCAACAATACCACCAGTCCGATAACATTCTTCTTTGCAAATATACAGGGTCTAAAGCCAGCAATAAACAACAAAATACCTTTCATCCGTGGACTGCTTGCAGAGGCAAAGGCAATGTTCGCGGCTTTCACTGAGACCCACATAAAGGATCACTTGGACAATGAAATATGGATCCCAGGTTACACCTATACAGATGTGACAGAGTGAACAGGCAAAAGGGGGGGGGGGGTTGGCCTGTACATTGCAGAGTCACTTGTTTGCACAGAACTGCTTAATGCCTCAAATGACGTAGTGGAAGTTTTAGCAGTAATAAGGTCGAGAACCAAAACCTAGTCATTGTGGTAGTCTACAAGCCTCCGATGCAACATCCCAGCAATTCCAGGAACAGCTGTTAAAAATTGACCACTGTCTGGAAAATCTTCCAGCTCCTGCACCCAACATCTTGCTCCTGGGGGATTTCAACTTAAGGCACCTAAAATGGAGGAATATAGCAAATAATATTGTTGCAGTAATAACACCAGGAGGCAGCTCTGATGAAAACTCACACTCACACGAGCTTTTAAATCTCTGCACAAAATTCAATTTAAACCAGCAAATAATAGAGCCTACTAGACTGGAGAATACACTAGACCTCATATTCACTAACAATGATGATCTGATAAGAAATGTCACCATATCAAAAACAATATACTCAGATCACAACATAATTGAGGTTCAGACATGTATGCGAGGAGCCCCAGACCGACAAAATGAGACTAGTCACGAGGGAGCATTCACAAATTCAACTTCAATAACAAAAACATAAGTGGGACCAAGTTAAACCAAGTCCTAACCGATATAAGCTGGGAAGATATACTAAGCAACACAGACCCAAACTTATGCCTAGACACAGATTAACTCGGTGGCACTCGATGTATGCACAAGGCTTATTCCTCTAAGAAAAAGGAGGAGTAGATGTAAAATAGAAAGAGACAGGCGCTCCCTTTACAGGCGACGGAAAAGAATAACAGAGCGGCTAAAAGAGGTCAATATATCTGAAATGCGCAGGGAGACACTGGTCAGAGAATAGCAAGCATCGAACTTAGCTAAAAGAATCCTTTAGGAGTCAGGAATCGCGGGAAAGAACTAAAAGCTATAAATGAAATCGAAAGAAACCCAAAGTATTTCTTCTCCTATGCCAAATCAAAATCGAGAACAACGCCCAGTATTGGGCCCCTACTTAAACAAGATGGGTCTACACAGATGACAGCAAGGAAATGAGTGAGCTACTCAAGTCCCAATGTGACTCAGTTTTTAGCAAGCCGCTAACCAGACTGAGAGTCGAAGATCAAAATGAATTTTTTATGAGAGAGCCACAAAATTTGATTAACACAAGCCTATCCGATGTTATCCTGACGCCAAATGACTTCGAACAGGCGATAAATGACATGCCCATGCACTCTGCCCAGGGCCAGATCATGGAACTCTGTGTTCATCAAGAACTGCAAGAAGCCCCTATCACGAGCCTTTTCCATCCTATGGGAGAGGGAGCATGGACACGGGGGTCGTCCTCAGTTACTAAAACAACAGACATAGCCCCACTCCACAAAGGGGGCAGTAAAGCAACAGCAAAGAACTACAGACCATTAGCACTAACATCCATATATAAAAATTTTGAAAGGGTCCTAAGAGCAAGATCACACCCATCTAGAAACCCATCAGTTACAAACCCAGGGCAACATGGTTTAGAACAGGTCGCTCCTGTCTGTCTCAACTACTGGATCACTACGACAAGGTCCTAAATGCACTAGAAGACAAAAAAGATGCAGATGTAATATATACAGACTTTGCATAAAGCCTTCGACAAGTGTGACCATGGCGTAATAGCGCACAAAATGCGCGCTAAAGGAATAACAGGAAAAGTCGGTCGATGGATCTATAATTTCCTCACTAACAGAACACAGAGAGTAGTCGTCAACAGAGTAAAGTCCGAGGCAGCTACGGTGAAAAGCTCTGTTCCACAAGGCACAGTACTAGCTCCCATCTTGTTCGTCATCCTCATATCCGACATAGACAAGGATGTCAGCCACAGCACCGTGTCTTCCTTTGCAGATGACACCCGAATCTGCATGACAGTGTCTTCCATTGCAGACACTGCAAGGCTCCAGGCGGACATCAACCAAATCTTTCAGTGGCTGCAGAAAACAATATGAAGTTCAACGATGAGAAATTTCAATTACTCAGATATGGTAAACATGAGGAAATTAAATCTTCATCAGAGTACAAAACAAATTCTGGCCACAAAATAGAGCGAAACACCAACGTCAAAGACCTGGGAGTGATTATGTCAGAGGATCTCACCTTCAAGGACACTAACATTGTATCAATCACATCTGCTAGAAAAATGACAGGATGGATAATGAGAACCTTCAAAACTAGGGAGGCCAAGCCCATGATGACACTCTTCAGGTCACTTGTTCTATCTAGGCTGGAATATTGCTGCACTCTAACAGCACCTTTCAAGGCAGGTGAAATTGCTGACCTAGAAAATGTACAGAGAACTTTCACGGCGCGCATAACGGAGATAAAACACCTCAATTACTGGGAGCGCTTGAGGTTTCTAAACCTGTATTCCCTGGAACGCAGGAGGGAGAGATACATGATTATATACACCTGGAAAATCCTAGAGGGACTAGTACCGAACTTGCACACGAAAATCACTCACTACGAAAGCAAAAGACTTGGCACACGATGCACCATCCCCCCAATGAAAAGCAGGGGTGTCACTAGCACGTTAAGAGACCATACAATAAGTGTCAGGGGCCCGAGACTGTTCAACTGCCTCCCAGCACACATAAGGGGGATTACCAACAGACCCTGGCAGTCTTCAAGCTGGCACTGGACAAGCACCTAAAGTCAGTTCCTGATCAGCCGGGCTGTGGCTCGTACGTTGGTTTGCGTGCAGCAGCAGCAACAGCTGGTTGATCAGGCGCTGATCCACCAGGAGGCCTGGTCACAGACCGGGCGCGGGGGCGTTGACCCCCGAAACTCTTCTCCAGGTAAACTCAGGTATAAATTCCTAGAAACACAAGATAAATCCCCAAAGAAACCTAATATGATGAATTCTTTAGGGTTTTATCTCGACTCAGAAAACATTATAAGAAGTCGTTGAAGAATTCATAATTCTTCACTACCTATAGAAGCCATACATCCAATATTGATCCCAAGAATCATTGGCAAACAAAACTGACTGTTCAAAACGCCCTCAGTAACGTGTTAATGGTGGGGTAGCTGACACACTTTTTCATATACGACAATCCTACTGGATACCTCAAGTCGACAAAGTGTTGAAAAAACAAATAAAGGACTGTATTACTTGTCGTCACTATGATACGCATGTCAGTATCCAGGTCACTCATATCCCTCTGAAAGAGTTTGTCATGTCACTCATTTGGGTGACAGGTGTAGATTACACTGGACCCCAAAAATTTTACCAAAACAGCTGACAAAGTTCCCATCAAGATGTACATCTGTTTGTTCACTTGTGCTACGACAAGAACAGTACATCTAGAAGTAGCCACAGACATGTCTGCTGAAACTTTATCAAATTATTCAGAAGGTTTGCAACGAACTTTGTCGCTGGTGTGCTGCTTTATAAGCAAGATCTTTGATCAACCAGAAGTTAACAGTGCTAAATCAACGCAGTTGTCGTTGGAGATACTTTTCCTAAATCTCCATGGCAGGGCGGATTTTATGAAGAATGTCGGCATTGTAGACGTTGTTAAGGAAGACTCTTCATCGTCAGAGAATAGACTTAAAAAGAATTCCGTACGTTGTAACTGAAATAGAAAATAAAGTTAACAACTGACCTCTAACTTATGTTACCGATGATCTGAATAATTTAGAAGTGTTAAGTCCATTATTTACTCCATGGAAGAAGGCTCGAACCTGTTCTCCCATGAATGATAAAAAAATCATAGAGGATCCTACTTATTTCGAACCTGAGCAATTCAGACGTAATTTTCAAACACCTTAATAAATTGATTGAACGTTGGGAGAAAATTTGGCGAGAAGACTATCTCACCTCCATAGAACACTTCTATGGAGCTGGTGTTCCTGAAAATCATAAGTCCTTAAGAACTGGTGACATAGTGATTATTGACAATGATGGTCCGAGGTCCCAATGGCCACTTGGAAAAATTGTGACCATATATCCTGATGCAAATGGAATCATCAGGACAGTTGATGTTTTAAGCAAAGGTGTAGTGAATAAGCGGACAATAAATAAACTAGTGCCATTGAATTTACACAGTGTAGAAAATAAAATTAGTGATTCTCCAGAAACCACACAGACTAAAGCTGTTCAGAAAAGGCAAGCAGCAGTGGTGGCGAGTGAGAAAATCAAATTAATGTTAAGTGATGAATAGTTCACCTGCAGCGAACCTCTGCCGCCCCCCAGTGTGGAGAAATTTTCTCAGGAAGGGTTATCAGCCCCCTTCAGCCTCTTTCAGCCTCTTTCAGCCCTGAGGGGGCCCAGCCCTCTCAGAGGAGCAAGCATCATGTTTACTGCTACAGCAAGTAACTGATCCCAGATGCAGTACCAGTATGAGACGTGAGGTTCAAGCAACTCCGCTCCGTGCAAGACTCCAGTGTTGCAAAGTGTATTTTAATAAAACACAGTCCATCTCTTACCTTAGCAGGGACAATTAACGAAAATCCTGCTCCACTTTATTACCATTGTAAAGATAGTGTACATTGTTGTCTATGGCGGGACCCCCGCTGCCCGGGAAATAATTTTTTCCCGAAAAATTTGCTATATTTTATACTTTTTGCGTGACCTTCGAGTGTTTATTACAGTTAACCATTGTAAATCCGTTTTCTCTCATCACTGATGAGAGAGGTCGGACCCTCTCTTCACCTTCAGGGGAAATATCGATAGAAATTTTTTCCTCGGGGCGTCATATTATGCTATATATTTTTTTTAAGGTGTACTTTTTATTGTTTATATGCTATTATTATATTGCATTATATCATAATTAGATCAATTGTGATAGATAAATAAGCCTTATAATTGATATTAGCGTGGGTATGGAATATTTTGTTGGCTGGAGGTGTCGGCCATTTTGTGCACTATTCCCAGGGGTTCCCGATTGGTGCCGTGACATATTAGCTCCGCCCGCTCGGGAATGATCTCAGATGGTGAATTTGTATTATATTAGACAAAGATATATGAAAACGATAAAAATAACACGGGGAAAAACGTAACAAAAACGTAAACAAAGCCGAGTCAGCGCTTCTTACACAATATGTTGCGTCAGCGCTGTCACCATGCCTGGTTATAAATGGCTGTAATTCCTTTTAGAAACATCGTACAAGGATAATAATTATACCAGCGTGTAGCCAGAAAGTTCAGCTATTTTTTGGTAACAATAACTCAGTTTCATATATTTTCGAATTTTTTTTTTGCTCCGCGCGCGGGAACTCTGAATCTCCCCTTAAGACAGCAAGATTCAAGCATTCTGCTTTGCTTTATAGTGGAAGTTTAGGAAGGAGGCAAAAAGTACTAGGTCAGCTTTTCCTTTATGTGCTAGGGGCAGTGGCGGAGTGGGGCGTTTTGAGGTCAGATTACTTTTGTCTCTATTGAGAGTCACACTGATGCCAGGATAACCAACGAAGAACACTGATCCATGCATTAGTGTGAACAAAGTATCTCATAAAACACAATAAACACTTAAGAGAAGTGTGATCAGCTTCTTCAGTGATAAGATTGTGAACAAAAAAGACACATCTTGTGGAACATAGTGTACCAGTGTGCGTATTCCTAGACTATGGAAGATGTGGACATCCAAGGACACTTCAGCTTCTATCAAGTCACCGATACCTGTCGAAGGTGTGAAGAACACCATAGCTCATGCTACAAGAGCAACGTAGGTTACGAATTTCTTGTGATACGGGGGGACTGTGCAGTTCTTGAGTCGCAAGGAGTTTGAAATTTCAACCTATTGTCGGCAGTGAGGTGCGGACTTTTGAGTCCACACAAGTAAATTTGTCAGCAATCCATGAATGAAATATGCTGACATAACACCCCCTAGGGGTAATTTATTGTTTACATAATATGATCTATTACAGCCAGTTGAAGGATGATAATGACAACAATTCAAGACCTCGTCTGCAGGGGCGGCTGTGTAGACGATTTGCTGTCTTTTATCAGCTAAGAATTCCCTATATTTAAAAATATAAACTTAGCTGGTAACCCATTTCTCAACAGTGGGAATATTCTTATGACCGTGGGAAAATTTTGATGACCGTGGGAATATTACGACCATGGGAATACTCTTGTGACTGTTGGAATATTCTTATGACCTTGGGAATATTCTTATGACCATGGGAAAATTCTGATGATTGAGGAAATATTCTTATTACCGTGAGAATATTCTTTTGACTGTGGGAAAATTCTTGTGACCGAGGAAATATTATGACCATGGGAATATTCTTGTGACTGTGGGAATATTATTATGATGGTGGGAATATTCTTATGACCGTAGGAAAATTCTGATGACCGTGGTAATATTACGACCGTGGGTATATTCTTGTGACTGTTGGAATATTCTTATGCTAGTGAGAATATTCTTATGACCATGGGAAAATTCTTGTGACTCTGGGATTATTCTTACGACAGTGGGAATGTTCTTATGACGGTTGGAAAATGCTGATGATCGGGGGAATATTACGACCGTGGGAATGTTCTTATGACTCTGGGAAAATTCTGATGACCTTGGGAATACTACGACAGTGGGAATATTCTTGTGAGCGTGGGCATATTCTTACGACAGTGGGAATATTCTTATGACCGTGGGAAAATTCTGATGACCGTGGGAATATTCTTATTACCGTGAGAATATTCTTATGACCGTAGGAATATTCTTGTGACCGTGGGAATATTCTTATGACTGTGGGAAAATTTTGATGACCGTGGGAATATTACGACCGTGGGAATATTCTTGTGACCGTGGGAATATTCTTGTGACCGTGTGAATATTCTTATTATTTTTTTTTATTTCTATTATCACACTGGCCGATTCCCACCAAGGCAGGGTGGCCCGAAAAAAAAAACTTTCACGATCATTCACTCCATCACTGTCTTGTCAGAAGGGTGCTTTACACTACAGTTTTTAAACTGCAACATTAACACCCCTCCTTCAGAGGGGTGTTAATATTAGTGAGAATATTCTTATGACCGTGGGAAAATTTTTGTGACCGTGGGAATATTCTTAAGACCGTCGGAAAATTCTGATGACCGTGGGAATATTACGATCTTGTGAATATTCTTGTGACCGTGGGAATATTTTTATTATTGTAAGAATATTCATATGACTGTGGGAAAATTCTTGTGATCGTGGGAATATTTTTATAACCGTGGGAATATTTTTGTGACCGTGGGAAAATTCTGATGGCCGTGGGGATATTACGACCGTGATAATATTCTTGTGACCTTGGGAATATTTTTTATTATCGTGAGAATATTCCTATGACCGTGAGAATATTCTTATGACAGCAGGAAAATCTGATGACCGTGGGAATATTACGACTGTGGGAATATTCTTGTGCCTGTGGGAATATACTTACAATCGTGAGAATATTCTTAAGACCCTGGGAATATTCTTATGACCGTGGGAAAATTCTGATGACCATGGGAATATTATGACCGTGGGAATATTCTTGTGACTGTGGTAATATTCTTATTATAGTGAGAATATTCTTATGGCCGTGAGAAAATTCTTGTGACCGTGGGAATATTCTTATGACCGTGGGAAAATCTGATAACCGTGAGAATATTACGACCGAGGGAATATTCTTGTGACAGTGGTAATATTTTTTATTATCGTGAGAATATTCTTATGACTGTGGGAAAATTCTTATGACCGTGTGAAAATTCTGATAACTCTAGGAATATTACGACTGTGGGAATATTCTTGTGACCGTGGGAATATTCTTACAATCGTGAGAATATTCTTATGACCGTGAGTGTGGAGAAATTTTCTCCAGGAGGGGGGTATCAGCCCCCTTCAGCCCCTTTCAGCCCCTTTCAGCCCTGAGGGGCCCAGCCCTCTCAGAAGGGGCAAGCATCTTGTTTACTGCTACAGCAAGTAATTGATCCCAGATGCAGTACCAGTATGAGACGTGAGGTCAAGCAACCTCCACTCCGTGCAAGACTCCAGTGTTGCAAAGTGTATTTTAATAAAAGACAGTCCATCTCTTACCTTAGCAGGACAATTAAGGAAAATCCTGCTCCCACTTTATTACCATGGTAAAGATAGTGTACATTGTTTTTTATGCTTAAGACAGCAAGATTCAAGCATTCTTCTTTGCTTTATAGTGGAAGTTTAGCAAGGAAGGAAAAAGTACTAGGTCAGCTTTTCGTCCATGTGCTAGGGGCAGTGACGGCGTGGGGCGTTGTGAGGTCAGATTACTTTTGACTCTACTAAGAGTCACACTGATGCCAGGATAACCAACAAAGAACACTGATCTGTGCATTAGTGTGAACAAAGTATCTCATAAATCACAATAAACACTTAAGAGAAGTGTGATCAGCTTCTTCAGTGATAAGATTGTGAACAATAAAGACAAATCTTGTGGAACTAGTGTACCAGTGTGCGTATTCTAGACTATGGAGAGTGGACATCCAGGACACTTCAGCTTATATCAATCACGATACCTGTCGAAGGTGTGAAGAACACCATAGCTCACACTACAAGGCAAGGAAGGTTACGAATTTCTTGTGTATGGGGGACTGCGCAGTCTTGAGTCGCAAGGAGTTTGTAATCAACCTATAGTCGGCCAGTGAGGTGCGAACTTTTGAGCCCACACTAGTAAGTTTGTCAGCAATCTGTGAATGAAATATGCTGACATAACACCCCCTAGGGGTAATTTATTGTTTACATAATATAATCTATTACAGCCCATTGAGAGATGATCATGACAACAGTTCAAGACCTCGTCTGCAGGGGCGGCTGTGTAGACGATTTGCTGTCTTTTATCAGCTAAGTATTCCCTATATTTAAAATTATAAACTTAGCTGGCAACCCATTTGTCAACATTTTGGTCGTGCAAGAACCGGATAAAGGCCACACTGTGGCCCAAATATGTTGTATTACAGTGTACAAATAACCTACGAGCCAAGGTCCTTCAAAAAAAGCTGTAAATCTAGTGTTTTACAATATAAATCAGTATATATGAGTCCCTCCAGACTCAATCACAGAGAATGGCAGCCAAAAGAAAATGGGCGCTCACCCAGTGTTCACTCAAAGAAAACGGGAGCTGGGTGACTCACCCAACAAGAAAACGGGGAAGGCACCCGGCATCTACTGCTCAAACCTCGAGAAATGCTGACTACAGCAACAACCCAACTGATGTTCAGTTTGTCTGAGTGTATATACACATAGTGTTTATAATGTTTATAGACAGAGATTAAGAGACAAGATTGTAAAGTTTGTTTCTTATAGATATACCTGTTATATTAAAGGAACTTATTATAAAGTGTAAGCCTTCAAATACATATTAACAGTGACATTTATATATGTGTAAGTAATATTCACGTGTGATTTACAGTTATACAATGACAATTAGAGTGTATAGTGAATGAAGTGTATAACGTTATTTACGATTAATCATCGTGGTCAGGCTGACACCGCAAACTCAAACCATGAACACCAGCCAAATGTACTCTGTACCCTTCACGGTCATTGACCCTGAGGTTAAGCTTAGTAGGTCAGTAGTGTCTGACTCGATTATTGCTGACTTAAGCTTAACAAAAACTCAGCTGTTTATAGCAGTACAGTGTTTTTTAAACACTGTAAGTGTGGTGCTAGAATTTTCAGTATACCATTAAAATTGCTTGTTTGAAAACTCAGTTTCAGTCTTTACAGACTAAGATTACACAATTAGAAAATCTAATTTCAGTCTACATAGGATTAACTCAAGATACAAACATAGATTTTGATGATTTTGAGGTAAAATTTGAATTACTTAAACAACGTCTGGAAATAATTAATTCAGACTATACACATTATGAAAAGGATTTTCTTGAATCAGATCAATCTGAAGATGAAATTAAAAATGTTTTGGATACTTTTAGTAATGAACAATTAAGGTGGACAGGAGTACAGGCTATCTGCCATAAAAGTCTGTCACAGAGACCTACTGTAACTAGTGGTCAAACACCTGTTACATCTGTAACAACAAGTGTCCCATTACCAAGCTTACCTACCTTGTCATTACCTATTTTCCAAGGTCATAATTTCAGTCAACATAGGATTAACTCAAGATACAAACATAGATTTTGATGATTTTGAGGTAAAATTTGAATTACTTAAACAACGTCTGGAAATAATTAATTCAGACTATACACATTATGAAAAGGATTTTCTTGAATCAGATCAATCTGAAGATGAAATTAAAAATGTTTTTGATACTTTTAGTAATGAACAATTAAGGTGAACAGGAGTACAGGCTATCTGCCGTAAAAGTCTGTCACAGAGACCTACTGTAACTAGTGGTCAAACACCTGTTACACCAGTCATTTCCGGTGGTTAGAGGCAATTATCAAATAGCCTTACGTGTCTTGGCAGACAATTACTTTGATGCTGACAAGGCCAGAGTTAGACATGCAGGCTTAATATCAAGCTTGAAGCCACCCAAACATTGTTTTTTCAGACTTACAGGCATTTAGGATCACATTAGACAATAGTCTCAGATCTCTAGGTGCTAAATATGACCTAAGACAGTGTGATTGGTTTATCAGTGGTATTGTACAACAGGACTCAAGAAATCGTAATGACACGATTGCAAACAAACCATACCCCCGGCCAGGATTGAACCCGCGGTCATAGAGTCTCAAAACTCCAGCCCGTCGCGTTAGCCACTAGACCAGCTAGCCACAATAAGATTCGTCCAACTAGGTATATTTCTACACCATAGGAAGGTTAGCACAGGCACCTCTGTGACCACAAATGCAAGTTTTTGCAGACGAATCTCCAGCTAGCGTGGCCGTGACGAACTCTAGATCAAGTCCCTTCACTGCCGTCAACATGACTCAAGAAATCGTAATGACACGGCCGGGGGTATGGTTTGTTTGCAATCATGTCATTACGATTTCTTGAGTCATGTTGACGGCAGTGAAGGGACTTGAGCTAGAGTTCGTCACGGCCACGCTAGCTGGAGATTCGTCTGCAAAAAACTTGCATTTGTGGTCACAGAGGTGCCTGTGCTAACCTTCTATGGTGTAGAAATATACCTAGTTGGACGAATCTTATTGTGGCTAGCTGGTCTAGTGGCTAACGCGATGGGCTGGAGTTTTGAGGGCTCTATGACGCGGGTTCAATCCTGGAGGGGGTATGGTATTGTACAAGTTAAGTTGTCACCACAAACTATTGACGATTAAATATTATGTTCAATAACGCTATTTACTGTGAAGAAATTAGCAATGGTTTACAAAACATAGTTTATGCATGCAAGCAAAGTACAAGATGAAAATTCACAAATCTCGTGGGAATAAACCTTCAATCAGTATATCAGGGGTATACTCCCAATAAACCACGGGAAAGGGAAATCAATATAGGACATTATCAAGCTGTGAAAAAAAAAAAAGGAAATAAGAAAAATTTTTAAATTTGTG
>NC_069400.1:53312643-53339777 GCF_026875155.1 Cherax quadricarinatus
GCAGATTTTTTGAACATTCCAGGAATAACAAATTTTATTTTTTTGTGAAATAAAGATAAGTTATTTAGAGGCAAGGTTTCTGGGGAAAATACGTATAAGCATTGTTCTCTCGGCACCAAGTCTCCAAACTACCTTACATCGTCCCATGTAGGAATAAATCGACCCCCAAGGGCCTTTTCAAAAAATCAGTCCTTTTTCAGTCTTTTCTCAGTTGTTGTTTGAGGTATATTTTTGATAAATATTTTCAAGAAAGAGTGAAAACACTTTGTCTTGTGCACCAAAACTGGAGGAAATCGGACGATAAACAAAAAAGCAACATTTTTTTTTGCCCGAGGACCCCCTGAAAGCAGCTAAGGTCAAGTTAGCCTGTCCTGATATACAGACAGACACAATTAGTCCAATTGATTTAATCATTGGAAGTGATTATTATCACTGTTTTGTGCAAAATCTAGTAAGTAAACATGATGTTTACTTGCTGAAAACAGCAGGAGGCCACATGATATGTGGTCCTATTCCCTCTCAAAGTGAGAAAGAAGCTGATATTGAACATTAAAATGGTATAAAATACCGACAGGTTGTTAGGTAAGACACATATGCAACAGTTAGGTATCTTTATTTCGAAACGTTTCGCCTACACAGTAGGCTTCTTCAGTCGAGTACAGAAAAGTTGATAGAAGCAGAAGATACTTGAAGACGATGTAATCAGTCCATCACCATCTTCTGCTTCTATCAACTTTTCTGTACTCGACTGAAGAAGCCTACTGTGTAGGCGAAACGTTTCGAAATAAAGATACCTAACTGTTGCATATGTGTCTTACCTAACAAGCTGATATTGATTCAGTGGAAAATGTACTAGTTACGAGAATAACCGCTGATCATGTACCCCAGCAAAACTTATTATTACTGGAAGAAATGAATGAACCAGTTGATAAGTTGTGGGATTTAGATGCGATAGGTATTGATGTAAATAAACCAAGCCCACAAGAGTCTCAGACTTATAACCAATATTTGGACACTGTCAAATATAAAGATGGACAGAATGGGGTTAGGTTACCATGGAAATTAAATCCACCACATCTGCCTAGCAATTATCGCAATGCTTTCGGACAAATGAAAGCACAAATACATGAGCTCAGGAAGAATCCAGTGCTACTGACTGTCTATGATAAGATCATACAAGAACAGTTGGACAAAAAATTCATTGAGGAAGTAGTCGAAGACAAGTTGAAGACAGAAGCTCATTATCTCCCGCACCACGGAGTCAGAAAAGATTCTGAAACCACTCCCCTACGTGTTGTATATAATAGCAGCGCTCGTGCAAATAAAGATGTAGCAAGTCTTAATGATTGTCTGATGACAGGACTCTCGCTAATCGAGAAGCTCGGAGACGTGCTTATGAAATTTTGCACAAACCCATATGCCTACAAGGCTGATATTTCCAAAGCTTCCTTAAGAGTAGGACTACAAGAAATAGATAGAGATTATACTCGATTCTTGTGGCCTGAAAATCCACATGATCCTCAAAGTCCTATGAAAACTTGTCGTTTCAAATCAGTATTGTTTAGTGAAACATCCTCTCCATTCTTACTAGAAGCTACTCTAAATACACATTTGAAGAAATCTGAAAGTCCCTTCAAAGAAATCTTAAAGAAAAGTTTCTATGTGGACAATCTTCTAGGTACTCTGAATAAAGAGGAGGATTTGAAATCCTTATACAGAGAAGCTAACAAGGAGATGACAGAAGCAAATATGCCTCTAAGGATGTGGAATACTAATTCAAAGCAATTAAGGGAACTTATCAAAGAAGATTTCCCTGAAATTGAAATTCCTGATTGCAACAATATGCTGGGACTTAATTGGAACACACAGGAAGATACTTTGACTCTCAAAAGGATAAACAATAAATCATGCAGTACACTCACTAAACGTAGTTTACTGGTAGAGGTATCACAATGTTTCGATCCTCTAGGACTCGTCTCACCAATTACCATAAAGAGTAAAATGCTTATGCAAGATGCATGGAAACTCAAAATTGGATGTGATGAGAACGTGCCTCCAGAAATGAGTCAAGCATGGGATGAAATATCCAAGGAGTTTAAACAACTTCATCAAATTAAATAGGTCAAGAGGGAAACAAGTACACATTACATGTGTTCTGTGATGCGTCAACCAGAGGTTATGGCGCTGTAGCTTACATAAGTAATGCTGAAGGAAGTACACTAATTACTTCAAAGGCCAGGGTAGCACCCTTGAAGGTCAGAACAGTACCACAATTGGAACTGACAGCACTCATGTAGGTACAAAATTTGCTGTCTATCTCAACAAAGTACTTGATCATCTCACTATTGAAAAAACCGTGATCTGGAGTGATAATGAAGCAGTTCTCCAATGGTTAAGAAATAATATGAGTAAGTTGGTCTATGTACAGAATAGAGTAGCAGAAATAAAAGAGATACAGAGAGATTATCTCTTTCTCCACGTCTCTACCCAAGAGAATCCAGCTGACATGTTGTCACGTGGTGTCCCACTCAAGAAATTTTTGGATAATAAATTATGGCTCCACGGACCGAACTGGCTCTCTAATGAAAATAACTGGCCTCAGCAAAAAGCTCACATTTTTCTAGAAGAAAAAGTCTGCTTGAACACAGCAGAAATAAGTTGTGTAAATATGCAAACAACAGAAATAGTCATTGATGGATTAAATATCATCTTTGGGTAAATCTTAAAAGTTACGCTCTTTTTCTTTTAAAATTATTAAAGGGGTAAAACCCGATTATGAATGTCTTCAAAACCCTTAAATATGGGGGTGAAACTAAAAAGAAAGAGTTTTTCTAAGAAATAATACAGAATTTTTTTTATGGCTGCTGTGTATCGCATATAATCTAGTGATACCGTGAATAGCAGAATACAGTGTTGTAGTAGCAATAACCAGTATTTTAATGGTTTTTAGTGAGTGGGGGTGATTTCATTGTTTCTTTTTTTGAAATACCGCGTTATGTGAATTTATATAAACCCGTGTTACCAGCATCGCAATATAAAAAACGAGAAGCAATTATTACTACAGAAAAAGGTCCTTCCCCCCAAAATTTGCACAGTAACTATAGTGTAAATAGCATTTATTGTGGTGGGGAGGGAAAAAAAAAAAAATAGAAAAGCCAATACGCGTTGAAAAAAAGGGAGGTGACCGTTGTCATTGTAGGAGCTGCCAGTATCACCGGTCTTCAACATGCAAGTTATACTTTTGTATATAAAATAATATTACGGGTAGTAATTTTCCGTAGTCCTTCTGTGTTAGCTAAAATCCCCCAGTATGTTTTAAATAAGTGCCCCACTGATCAAAAGCAGATCGATGGTCCGGACCCTTGACTGGTCAAAACCCTTGACTGGTCGAAAACCCGGGATGGTTTCAAACAGTTTCGTTGGACAATTTAAAGCGACTGTAAACGGTGGGGTTGTAGGCGCCCTTATAAAACCAAAAAATTAAAAATAGGAACGTGACGGTAAGCTGTCCATATACAAAAAGAGTTAGAAAAGAAAAACAAATGTAGGCTTATTTAAGGTTATTAATATAATATTCAAAAGGTTTTGTGAAATTTCAGTAAATCAAAACCCTTCAAATCATTATGAAGCTGTGTGTGTCTGTGGTCAGTCAAACAAAAGGGCTTTCCCCTGGTAAAATTGTATTTTTTTGGAAAATTGGTGTCACGCCCCCTTTTGCGTATCCAGAAAATAGTCAAGCAGTATTAAAACAGAGAAGTGTTTCTGGGTATGCCCAAATGAGGAAAATCTGTGGACTAAAATCACAAGGGTATTAAAAGAGGACAACATCAAAGCTGCTTTCATAGAAAACCTGGAAGCTTTCTACAACAGATGGGAACATAAAAAGTCTGGGCTGAATGTACTGCCCTTGATACTGGCCATGTAGTCACAAACTGTAAGGCTGGAGGTGATGTCCTGGGAGACAGTAATAGTAAAGCTGGAGGTGCTGTCCGGGGGAGACAGTAATGGTGAAGCTGGAGGTGCTGTCCTGGGAGACAGAAATGGTGAAGCTGGAGATACTGTCCTGGGAGACAGTAATGGTGAAGCTGGAGATTTTGTCAGGTAGTCGGGAATTATACGCAGGAAGGAATACATATAAATGACCTCATAGGGGCCCAGGAGCCATAGTAGGGAAACAAGTGTAGTCAAAGATAAGATAAAACCAATATTGCAAACTAGAAATACCGCAGGAAATAGCAAACAAGAGGACTCCAATAGCAATAGTGAGGATAAATTACCAAAAAACAACTGGTGGGGCTCCATTGTTGGTGCTAGGGAGGATAGGAATAAGACAGGGAAACATGCACCAACAGGGAATACAGTCACAGAAACCCAAGGCAAGCGGAAACCAAGCCTGTGCACATACTATGCACTTGGTATCTGCTGGCATGGAAATCTGGAAAAACAGATGGGACGTGCAACTATGACCACCTAGAAATCCCATGCCCATATGACAACAGGAAAATGCAAACTCCCTTCCTGTAAGCTTTTTCACCCTGAAATGTGTACCTCTTCAGTACAGGAAAGACTGTGCTATAACTTAAATTGCCAGGCATACCATCTAAAGGGGACAAAAAGATACAAAAAAATCAAGGCCATGGGAAAACCTGGATAGCCACAGCCACTCAAGAGGGAGAGGTTTTTTAGTGCCAGGAAGGAAAAAAAAACTGGCAGGAAATGGGCAGAAATCGTACACCAAATCCAGTCATTCCTGGAGTGGAACCACAGTCGATGGCCTCCACTCCAAACCAACAGATAAGATACTAATGCCGGAAAAAAAAATCCCCCCCCAGTACCAACAATACCACCAGTCCGATAAACATTCTTCTTTGCAAATATTACAGGGTCTTTAAAACCAGCAATAAACAACAAAATACCTTTCATCCGTGGACTGCTTGCAGAGGCAAAAGGGAATGTTCGCGGCTTTCACTGAGACCCACATAAAGGATCACTTGGACAATGAAATATGGATCCCAGGTTACAACCTATACAGATGGTGACAGAGTGAACAGGCAAAAGGGGGGGGGGGGTTGGCCTGTACATTGCAGAGTCACTTGTTTGCACAGAACTGCTTAATGCTCAAATGACGTAGTGGAAGTTTTAGCAGTAAAGGTCGAAAACCAAAACCTAGTCATTGTGGTAGTCTACAAGCCTCCGGATGCAACATCCCCAGCAATTCCAGGACAGTTTTAAAAAATTGACCTGTCTGGAAAATCTTCCAGCTCCTGCCCCAACATCTTGCTCCTGGGGGATTTCAACTTAAGGCCCCTAAAATGGAGGAATATAGCAAATAATATTGTTGCAGTAATAACACCAGGAGGCAGTCTGATAAAAACTCACACTCACACGAGCTTTTAAATCTCTGCACAAAATTCAATTTAAACCAGCAATAATAGACCCTACTAGACTGGAGAATACACTAGACCTCTATTCACTAACAATGATGATTGATAAGAAATGTCACCATATCAAAAAACAATTACTCAGATCACAACAAAATTTTGAGGTTCAGACATGAAATGCGGGGAAAGCCCAGACCGACAAAATGAGACTAGTCACGAGGGAGCTTCACCAAATTCAACTTAAATAACAAAAACATAAAGTGGGACCAAGTAAACCAATTTCCTAACCGATATAAGCTGGGAAGATATACTAAGCAAAAACAGACCCCAAAATTATGCCTAGAACAGATTAACTCGGTGGCACTCGATGTATGCACAAGGCTTATTCCTCTAAGAAAAAGGAGGAGTAGATGTTAAAATAGAAAGAGACAGGCGCTCCCTTTACAGGCGACGGAAAAAAATAACAGAGCGGCTAAAAGAGGTCAAAATATCTGAAATGGCAGGGAGACACTGGTCAGAGAAATAGCAAGCATCGAACTTAAGCTAAAAAAATCCTTTAGGAGTCAGGAATCGCGGGAAGAACTAAAAGCTATAAATGAATCGAAAGAAACCAAAGTATTTCTTTCCTATGCCAAATCAAAATCGAGAACAAACGCCCAGTATTGGGCCCCTACTTAAACAAGTTTGGGGCCTCACAGATGACAGCAAGGAAATGAGTGAGTATCAAGTCCCCAAAGTGGGCTCAGTTTTTAGCAAGCCGCTAACCAGACTGAGAGTCGAAGATCAAAATGATTTTTTATGAGGAGCCACAAAATTTTATTAAACAAGCCTATCCCATGTTATCCCGACGCCAAATGACTTCGAACAGGCGATTAAATGACATGCCATGCACTCTGCCCCAGGGCCAGATCATGGAACTCTGTGTTCATCAAGAACTGCAAGAAGCCCCTATCACGAGCCTTTTCCATCCTATGGAGAGGGAGCATGGACACGGGGGTCGTCCCTCAGTTACTAAAAACAACAGACATAGCCCCACTCCACAAAGGGGGCAGTAAAGCAACAGCAAAGAACTACAGACCAATAGCACTAACATCCCATATCTTAAAAATCTTTGAAAGGGTCCTAAGAAGCAAGATCACCACCATCTAGAAACCATCAGTTACACAACCCAGGGCAACATGGGTTTAGAACAGGTCGCTCTGTCTGTCTCAACTACTGGATCACTACGACAAGGTCCTAAATGCACTAGAAGACAAAAAGAATGCAGATGTAATATATACAGACTTTGCAAAAGCCTTCGACAAGTGTGACCATGGCGTAATAGCGCACAAAATGCGCGCTAAAGGAATAACAGGAAAAGTCGGTCGATGGATCTATAATTTCTCACTAACAGAACACAGAGATGTAGTCGTCAAACAGAGTAAAGTCCGAGGCAGCTACGGTGAAAAGCTCTGTTCCACAAGGCACAGTACTAGCTCCCATCTTGTTGTCATCCTCATATCCGACATAGACAAGGATGTCAGCCACAGCACCGTGTCTTCCTTTGCAGATGAACCCGAATCTGCATGACAGTGTCTTCCATTGCAGACACTGCAAGGCTCCAGGGGACATCAACCAAATCTTTCAGTGGGCTGCAGAAAACAATATGAAGTTCAACGATGAGAAATTTCAATTACTCAGATATGGTAAACATGAGGAAATTAAATCTTCATCAGAGTACAAAACAAATTCTGGCCACAAAATAGAGCGAAACACCAACGTCAAAGACCTGGGAGTGTGATTATGTCAGAGGATCTCACCTTCAAGGACCATAACATTGTATCAATCACATCTGCTAGAAAAATGACAGGATGGATAATGAGAACCTTCAAAACTAGGGAGGCCAAGCCCATGATGACACTCTTCAGGTCACTTGTTCTATCTAGGCTGGAATATTGCTGCACTCTAACAGCACCTTTCAAGGCAGGTGAAATTGCTGACTAGAAAAATGTACAGAGAACTTTCACGGCGCGCATAACGGAGATAAAACACCTCAATTACTGGGAGCGCTTGAGGTTTCTAAACCTGTATTCCCTGGAACGCAGGAGGGAGAGATACATGATTATATACACCTGGAAATATCCTAGAGGGACTAGTACGAACTTGCACACGAAAATCACTCACTACGAAAGCAAAAGACTTGGCACACGATGCACCATCCCCCCAATGAAAAGCAGGGGTGTCACTAGCACGTTAAGAGACCATACAATAAGTGTCAGGGGCCGAGACTGTTCAACTGCCTCCCAGCACACATAGGGGGATTACCAACAGACCCTGGCAGTCTTCAAGCTGGCACTGGACAAGCACCTAAAGTCAGTTCCTGATCAGCCGGGCTGTGGCTCGTACGTTGGTTTGCGTGCAGCCAGCAGCAACAGCCTGGTTGATCAGGCGCTGATCCACCAGGAGGCCTGGTCACAGACCGGGCCGCGGGGGCGTTGACCCCCGAAACTCTCTCCAGGTAAACTCCAGGTATAAATTCCTAGAAACACAAGATAAATCCCCAAAGAAACCTAATTGATGAATTCTTTAGGGTTTTATCTCGACTCAGAAAACATTTAAGATGTCGTTGAAGAATTCATAATTCTTCACTACCTATAGAAGCCATACATCCAATATTGATCCCAAGAATCATTGGCAAACAAAACTGACTGTTCAAAACGCCCTCAGTAACGTGTTACATGGTGGGGTAGCTGACACACTTTTTCATATACGACAATCCTACTGGATTACTCCAAAGTCGAACAAAGTGTGGAAAAACAAAATAAAGGACTGTATTACTTGTCGTCACTATGATACGCATGTCAGTATCAGGTCACCTCCATATCCCTTGAAAGAGTTTGTCATGTCACTCCATTTGAGGTGACAGGTGTAGATTACACTGGACCAATAATTTTAACCAAAACAGTGACAAGTTCCCATCAAGATGTACATCTGTTTGTTCACTTGTGCTACGACAAGAACAGTACATCTAGAAGTAGCCACAGACATGTCTGCTGAAACTTTATCAAATTATTCAGAAGGTTTGCAACGACTTTGTCGCTGTGCTGCTTTATAAGCAAGATCTTTGATCAACCAGAAGTACAACAGATGCTGAATCACGCAGTTGTCGTTTGGAGATACATTCCTCCTAATCTCCATGGCACGGCGGATTTTATGAAAGAATGATCGGCATTGTAGAACGTTGTTTAAGGAAGACTCTTCATCGTCAGAGAATAGACTTAGAAGAATTCCGTACAGTTGTAACTGAAATAGAAAATAAAGTTAACAACTGACCTCTAACTTATGTTACCGATGATCTGAATAATTTAGAAGTGTTAAGTCCATCTCATTTACTCCATGGAAGAAGGCTCGAACCTGTTCCTCCCATGAATGATAAAGAAATCATAGAGGATCCTACTTATTTCGAACCTGAGCAATTCAGACGTAATTTCAAACACCTTAATAAATTGATTGAACGTTGGGAGAAAATTTGGCGAGAAGACTATCTCACCTCCATAGAACACTTCTATGGAGCTGGTTTTTCCTGAAAATCATAAGTCCTTAAGAATGGTGACATAGTGATTATTGACAATGATGGTCCGAGGTCCAATGGCCACTTGGAAAAATTGTGACCATATATCCTGATGCAAATGGAATCATCAGGGGCAGTTGATGTTTTAAGCAAAGGTGTAGTGAATAAGCGGACAATAAATAAACTAGTGCCATTAGAATTTACACAGTGTAGAAAATAAAAATTAGTGATTCTCCCGAAACCACACAGACTAAAGCTGTTCAGAAAAGGCAAGCAGCAGTGGTGGCGAGTGAGAAAATCAAATTAATGTTAAGTGATGAATAGTTCACCTGCAGCGAACCTCTGCCGCCCCCCAGTGTGGAGAAAATTTTCTCAGGAAGGGTTATCAGCCCCCTTCAGCCTCTTTCAGCCTCTTTTCAGCCTGAGGGGCCCAGCCCTCTCAGAAGGAGCAAGCATCATGTTTACTGCTACAGCAAGTAACTGATCCCAGATGCAGTACCAGTATGAGACGTGAGGTCAAGCAACCTCCGCTCCGTGCAAGACTCCAGTGTTGCAAAGTGTATTTTAATAAAACACAGTCCATCTCTTACCTTAGCAGGACAATTAACGAAAATCCTGCTCCCACTTTATTACCATTGTAAAGATAGTGTACATTGTTGTCTATGCGCGGCACCCCCGCTGCCCGGGAAATAATTTTTTTCCCCGAAAAATTTGCTATATTTTATACTTTTTGCGTGACCTTCGAGTGTTTATTACAGTTAACCATTTTTAAATCCGTTTTTCTCTCATCACTGATGAGAGAGGTCGGACCCTCTCTTCACCTTCAGGGGAAATATCGATAGAAATTTTTTCCTCGGGGCGTCATATTATGCTATATATTTTTTTTAAGGTGTACTTTTTATGTTTATATGCTATTATTTTTATTGCATTATATCATAATAGATCAATTGTGATAGATAAATAAGCCTTATAATTGATATTAGCGTGGGTATGGAATATTTTGTTGGCTGGAGGTGTCGGCCATTTTGTGCACTATTCCCAGGGGTTCCCGATTGGTGCCGTGACCATATTAGCTCCGCCCGCTCGGGAATGATCTCAGATGGTGAATTTGTATTATATTAGACAAAGATATATGAAAACGATAAAAATAACACGGGGGAAAAACGTAACAAAAACGTAAACAAAGCCGAGTCAGCGCTTCTTACACAATATGTTGCGTCAGCGCTGTCACCATGCCTGTTATAAATGGCTGTAATTCCTTTTAGAAACATCGTACAAGGATAATAATTATACCAGCGTGTAGCCAGAAAGTTCAGCTATTTTTTGGTAACAATAACTCAGTTTTCATATATTTTCGAATTTTTTTTTTGCTCCGCGCGCGGGAACTCTGAATCTCCCCTTAAGACAGCAAGATTCAAGCATTCTGCTTTGCTTTATAGTGGAAGTTTAGGAAGGAGGCAAAAAGTACTAGGTCAGCTTTTCCTTTATGTGCTAGGGGCAGTGGCGGAGTGGGGCGTTTTGAGGTCAGATTACTTTTGTCTCTATTGAGAGTCACACTGATGCCAGGATAACCAACGAAGAACACTGATCCATGCATTAGTGTGAACAAAGTATCTCATAAAACACAATAAACACTTAAGAGAAGTGTGATCAGCTTCTTCAGTGATAAGATTGTGAACAAAAAAGACACATCTTGTGGAAACATAGTGTACCAGTGTGCGTATTCCTAGACTATGGAAGATGTGGACATCCAAGGAAACTTCAGCTTCTATCAAGTCACCCATACCTGTCGAAGGTGTGAAGAACACCATAGCTCATGCTACAAGAGCAACGTAGGTTACGAATTTCTTGTGATACGGGGGACTGTGCAGTTCTTGAGTCGCAAGGAGTTTGTAATCAACCTATAGTCGGCAGTGAGGTGCGGACTTTTGAGTCCACACAAGTAAATTTGTCAGCAATCATGAATGAAATATGCTGACATAACACCCCCTAGGGGTAATTTATTGTTTACATAATATGATCTATTACAGCCAGTTGAAGGATGATAATGACAACAATTCAAGACCTCGTCTGCAGGGGCGGCTGTGTAGACGATTTGCTGTCTTTTATCAGCTAAGAATTCCCTATATTTAAAAAAATAAATTTAAAGGGGAAACCCCCATTTTCAACAGTGGGAATTTCTTATGCCCGGGGGAAAAATTTTTGATGACCGGGGGAAATATTGGACCATGGGAAAAACTCTTGTGACTGTTGGAATATTTTTGACCTTGGGAATTTTTCTTATGCCCAGGGGAAAAAAATTCTGATGATTGAGGAAATTTTTTTAAATTACCGTAGAATATTTTTTTGACTGGGGGGAAAATTCTTTTGACCGGGGAAAATATTATGCCCATGGGAAATATTTTTTGTGATTTGTGGGAATATTTTTATGATGGGGGGGAATATTCTTATGCCCGTGGGAAAAAATTTTTGATGACCGTGGAAATTTATTACGACCGGGGGTAAAATTTTGTGACTGTTGGAATTTTCTTTTGCTGGGTGAGAATATTTTATGACCAAGGGAAAATTCTTGTGACTCTGGGATTATTTTTAGGGACAGTGGGAATGTTCTTAGGGAGGGTTTGGAAAAAATGCTGATGATCGGGGGAATATTGGGCCCGGGGAATGTTTTAGGGCTTGGGAAAATTCTGATGCCCTTGGGAATACTGACAGGGGAAAATTCTTGGGGAGCGGGGGGGCATATTCTTGGGACAGTGGGATATTTTTAGGACCGTGGGAAAATTTGAGGGACCGTGGGAATATTTTATTACCTTTGAGAATTTTCTTATGACCGTAGGAATTTTTCTTGTGGCCGGGGAATTGGGAATTTTTCTTATAAATGTGGGAAAATTTTTGGGATGACCGTGGGAATATTAGGGACCGGGGGAAATTTTTGGGGACCGGGGGAAAAAATATTCTTGTGACCGTGTGAATTTTCTTTTTATTTTTTTTTTTTTCTATTCCCCCACGGGCCGTTTCCCACCAAGGCCAGGGGGGCCCCCAAAAAAAAAAAAATTTTCACGTTCTTTTCCACCCATCACTGTCTTGTCAAAAGGGGGTTTGCTTTACACTCCCATTTTTTAAAAACGAAACATTAACACCCCCCCTTAGAGGGGTTTTTAATATTAGTGAGAAATTTTCTTTGACCGGGGGAAAAATTTTTTTAAACCGTGGGAATATTCTTAAGCCCCGTGGGGAAAAATTCTGATGACCGTGGGAATATTGGGATCTTGTAAATTATTCTTTTGACCGTGGGAATTTTTTTAAATTATTGTAAGAATATTCATATAAATGTGGGAAAATTCTTGGGGGTCGTGGGAATTTTTTTAAAAACGGGGGAATATTTTTGTGCCCGGGGGGAAAATTCTGGGGGCCGGGGGGGATATTACGCCCCGTGAAAATTATTTTTGTGCCCTTGGGGAAATTTTTTTTATTATCGTGGGGAATTTTCCCTATGACCGTGAAAATTTATTCTTTTTGACAGCAGGAAAATTGATGACGTGGGAATTTTTACGCCTGTGGGAATATTCTTTGCCTGGGGGAATATACTTAAAATTCTTTTGAAAATTTTTAAAGGGCCCGGGGGAATATTCTTAGGACCGGGGGAAAAATTTTCTGATGACCAGGGAAAATTTTTTTATGACCGGGGGAATATTCTTGTGACTGTGGGTAAAATTTTTTATTATAGGGGAAAAATTTTTTAAAGGCCGTGGGGAAAATTTTGGGGGACCGGGGAATATTCTTATGACCGTGGGGAAAAATCTGTAACCGGGGAAAATTTTTTCGACCGAGGGAATATTCTTTTTGCATTTTGGGTAATATTTTTTTTTTATCGTGAGAATTTCTTATGACTGTGGGAAAAATTTTATGACCGTTGGAAAATTTGATAACTCTGGGAAAAATATTACGAGGGGGGGAATATTCTTGGACCGGGGGAAATTTTCTTACAATCGTGGAATATTCTTAGACCGTGATTTGTGGAGAAATTTTCTCCAGGAGGGGGGAAATAAACCCCCCCCTTCAGCCCCTTTCCCCCCTTTCACCCCTTTTGAGGGGCCCAGCCCTCTCAAAAAGGGGCAAGCATCTTGTTTACTGCTACAGCAAGAAATTTGACCCACAGATGCAGTACCAGTTGGGACTTTGAGGTAAAAGGCAACCCCCACTCCGTGCAAGGGACTCCAGTGTTGCAAAGTGTATTTTAATAAAAGACAGTCCATCTCTTCCTTTGCAGGAAATTAAAAGGAAAACCCTGCTCCCACTTTTTTCCCGGGTTTAAAGATAGTGTACTTTGGGTTTTTTATGCTTAAGACAGCAAGATTCAAGCATTTTCTTTGCTTTATAGGGGAAGTTTAGAAAGGGAAGGGAAAAAAGTACTAGGTTTTTTTTTTCTTTCCATGTGCAAAGGGGAGTGGACGGCGTGGGGCGTTGTGAGGTCAGAATTACTTTTGACTTACTAAGGGGTCACCTGATGCCAGGTTTAACCCAAACCCAAAGAACACTGATCTGTGAAATTAGTTTTTGAAAAAGTTTTCTCATAAATCACAAAAAAACATTTAAAAGGGGAAGTGTGTCAGCTTCTTCAGTATAAGTTTGTGAACAAAAAAAGAAAAATCTTGGGGAAACAATTTGTACCAGTGTGCGTTTTCCCTAGACTAGGGAAAGACGTGGACACCCAAAGGACACTTCAGCTTCTTTCAATTCACGATACCTGTCAAAGGGGGTTGAAAAAAAACCCCATACCACACTCAAGAGAAAGGGAAAAGGTTTTACGTTTTTCTTTTTGGTATGGGGGGACTGCGCGTTCTTGGGTCGCAAGGAGTTTTTTAATCAACCTATATTTTTCGGGCAGTAAAGGGGGCAAAACTTTTGAGCCCACCCCTATTTAAGTTTGTCGGGAAATTTGGGGTAAATGAAATATGCAAACAAAAACACCCCCTGGGGGAAATTTATTTTTAAACAAAATATAATTTTACACCCCATTGAAGAAGATCATGACAAAGTTCAAGGACCTCTTCTGCAGGGGCGGCTGTTTTTTAAAAGTTTGCTGTTTTTTTTATCAGCTAAGTCCCCCCTAATTTAAAATTAAAAAACTTAGCTGGCAACCCATTTGTAAACCCTTTTTGGGTTTGCAAAAACCCGGGGTTAAAGGCCCCCACTGGGGCCCAAATATGTTGAAATTACAGTTCAAAAAACCCTACAAAGCCAAGGTCCTTCAAAAAAAGCTGTAAACTAGTTTTTTTACAATATAAATCGTATAATGAGTCCCTCCAGCTCAATCACAGAGAAGGGCCCAGCCAAAAGAAAATTGGGCGTTTCCCCCAGTGTTCACTAAAAGGGAAAACGGGAGTGGGTGACTCCCCAACAAAAAAAAAAGGGGGGGAAAGGCCCCCGGCCCATCTACTGCTAAAAAACCTCGAGAAATGCTGACTACAGCAAAAAACCCCAACTGATGTTCAGTTTGTTGAGTGTATATACACATAGTTTTTTTAAAATTTGTTTATAGACAGAGATTAAGAGAAAAGATTGTAAAATTTTGGGTTTCTTATAAAATATACCTGTTATTTTTTAAAGGGAAAACTTATTATAAAGGGGTTTAAGCCTTCAAATACATTTTTAAACAGTGACATTTATTTTAGGTGTAAGAAATTTTTTTTCACGTGTGTTTTTAAAGTTATACAAGGAAAATTTAGGTGTTTTTAGTGAATGAAGTGTATAAGTTTTTTTTACGATTAATCATCGTGGTCAGGCTGACCCGCAACTCAAACCAGGGAACACCACCCAAATTGTACTCTGTCCCCTTTAACGGTCTTTGACCCTGAGGGTTTAAGCTTAGTGGGGTCAGTAGGGGTTCTAAACTCGATTATTGCTGATTTAAAGCTTAACAAAAATCAGTGTTTATACCCGAAAAGGGGTTTTTTTTTAAACATGTAAGTGTGGTGCTAAAATTTTTTCAGTTTTCCTTTAAAATTTTCCCTTGTTTGAAAAACTCTTTTTCATTTTTACAGACAAAGTTTTCCCACAATTAAAAAAACAAATTTTTAAAGTCAACATAGGTTTAAACTAAAGTCCCAAACAAAAGATTTTGATGTTTTTGGGAGGAAAAATTTAAATTTACTTAAAAAAACGTCGGGGAAATTTTTTAATTTCGGGGACTTTTACCATTATAAAAAGGGAATTTTTTTTAAAAATCAGATCAATTTAAAGATAAAAATTAAAAATGTTTTGGATATTTTTAGTAATGAAAAAATTAAGGTGGACAGGAGAGTACGGGCCCTATCGGGCCTAAAAGTCTGTCACAGAGCCCTACTGTAACTAGGGGGTAAAAACACCTGTTCTTTCTTTTAACAAAAATTTGTCCCATTACCAAGCTTCCCCTTCCTTTGTCATTACCTTTTTTCCCAAGGTTTAATTTCAGTCAACATGGATTAACTCAAGTTTACAAACATAGATTTTGAGGGATTTTGAGGTAAAATTTGAATTACTTAAACAACGTCGGGAAATTTTAAATTAATTCAGACTTTACACATTATAAAAAGGGTTTATTTTCTTGAATCAGATCAATCTGAAGATAAAATTTAAAAAATTTTTTTTTTGATATTTTTGAAATTTGAACAATTAAGGTGAAAAAGGGAAGTACAGGAATTGCGAAAAAAGTCTGTCACAGGGGCCCTACTGTAACTAGGGGTTTTCAAACACCTGTTAACCAGTCATTTCCGGTGGTTAGGGGGCCCAATTATCAAATAGCCTTACGTGTCTTGGCAGAAAATTTTATTTGATGCTGAAAAGGGCAGGTTAGCATGCAGGTTTTAATACCCAAAGCTTAAAAGCCACCCAAACTTTTTTTTTTTTCAGACTTACGGGGCATTTAGGATCACATTAGACAATAGTTTTCAGTCTCTGGGTCCCTAAATAGACCTAAGACAGTGTGATTGGTTTATCAGGGGTATTGTAAACAGGACTCAAGAAATCTTTAATGACAGGGTTTTGCAAACAAACCATCCCCCCGGCCAGGTTTGGCCCCCGCGGTCATAGAGTCTAAACTCCGCCGCGCGTTAGCCATGGGACCGCTACCCCAAACAAAAAGATTCGTCCAACTGGTATATTTTAACCTGGGGAAGGGTTTAAAGACAGGGCCCCTCTGTGACCAAAATGCAAGTTTTTGCGGACGAATTCCCAGCTAGCGTGGCCGTGACAAACTCTGATCAAGTCCTTCACTGCCGTAAACCCATGACTCAAAAAATTTCGTAAGGGACACGGCCCGGGGGTTTTGGTTTGTTTGCAATCAGTCATTAGGGATTTCTTGAGTCATGTTGACGGCAGTGAAGGGACTTGAGTTTAGATTCCCGCCCGGGCCCCACGTTAGTGGAGATTCGTTTTGAAAAAAAACCTTGCTTTTGGTGGTCCCCAAGAGGTCCCCTGTGAAAACCCCCCCTATGGTGTAGAATTTCCCTATTGGGAAACGAATCTTTTGTGGTTTAGCTGGTCTGTGGCTAACCGATGGGCTGGATTTTTGGGGACTCTATGACCGCGGGTTTTTTCAATCCGGGCCCGGGGGTTTTTGGTATTGTCAAGATAAGTTTTTCCCCAAAAAACCTTTTTAAACGATTAAATATTATGTTCAAAAAACGCTATTTAATTTGTGAAAAAAATTAGCAATGGTTTAAAAAACAATAGTTTCAAGCATGCAAGAAAAACGGACAAGATGAAAACCCACAAATTTTGGGGGAAAATAAACCTTCAACTAAAGTATTTTCAGGGATTTATCCCACCCCCAAAAAAACCACAAAAAAGGGGGGAAATAAACTTATAGACATTTATAAAGCTGTGAATACAACAGACAGTAAAAAAAATGTCACACTTTAAGTACTAAAAAAATTTTTGTGAAATTTTGGGTGATGGAAAATTGGGCACAGTATTTTTGTCAATACACTTCAAGGGGAAGGCCCACGTAAACAACGTGTTAAATCACCCTAAAAAAGGTGCATCAAGGCTTAGGTGAACACAAGGGGGGAAAAAAATGCTCATTTAAGAAGTTTTTTAAAATAAAAGGGTTTATGCAAAATACAGCATTATTTTTCCAAAATTTACTTTTGCTGAAACAGCGGGAAGGGATTTTCCACAGAATCAGGAAGTAAACAAGCAACAGCTTTTAAATGTGAGAGATAAGTTTCAAGCAATTTGCTCCCCCCGATAGTTCAAAGGTTGATTATCTAATAAAAAACAAAAAAACCAATGTGCTAAAAATTTTTTGATCAAGGCTCACAAAGGCCCTTTCATAAAAAGAACAGTGTTACAGAACTAAAATAAAAAACCCCTATGTAAAAAGTACAGTTAGATATAGCTTTTTTTTTCCCACAATTCTGGGTAAACAGACGTACGACATTCTTGTTTCAGCGTTGTGCTGAGCGGTTGTCAGTGTTGCTCCTCAGTCCCGAACCTGGGGGAAAGGAGTGTTTACAACACCCAAAAAAATGGCGACGGCGTTTTCCCGCCTTTTTTTAATTCTTTTTGTATTCAACTAACGCAGGGACTATCACCGGCAAAATCAGAAGGGGTTTTTACTCCCAGCAACCCTTTCCCGGGGTTACTTATGGATTCAAGGGGAAAAATTCCTTGTGTGGCGTGGGCCTTGAAGGGAAAACTACAGGGAAATCTTCGTCAAGTTTTGTGACACTCAGATGTACGGAAGATTGTGACCCGTACCGGGATATAAAAAGGGCAAGTCCCCCAGCAGTTTCTTTTCCGTTGCTGACGTTTCCCCGTTTTTACTATCGGGGGTACGTGTGAAAAACGTGCCTTTTGGGCCAAGGAATTTTGATATACTTGCCTTTTTTGAACGTTATGGGAAAAAATTTCCACCTGGTACCATGGGAGGTTTTTCTGACGGCCAAAAAATGGCCTTAGGAGGGGTCTTTTTACTTTGGGAAAATGCCCCTGGTACCCAAAATTCCCCTTGAAAGTTCAACTGGGGATTTTCGTTACGGGTGTACGTTATTTTTACCCTGGACAGAGAAGAACTTGCCGCCTCTGCGGCGCTTGGTTACATAGGGGGTCAGTGTTTTCCAGCGCCAGCCCGCCATCGGGGCGTGGTTTGTCGACCTTACGGGGAGGTAACCCCCCTCAGGCCCCTGGAAGAGGAGGTTGTCGAGGGCCTCGCCGCCCTTTTTGACCCTCATGGAAATGCTGAGGTTGATAGGGGGGCCCTTTCTACTAGATTTAACCCTTTTGTGACTCTACCTGGGCTGCCTCCCTTGACAAGGGGGGAAAATTTGGAACAGTGAAATCCCTTGCAAGGAGGAGGTGAGATGGAAGCCGACATTGTATCTGCGTTAAGTGACCCTTTTGCATGCATGAGCTGATTTTTGTGTTGTGTTTTGATGGGGGGGAAAATTTTGTGCAGATGATGTGATTTAGATAACTAAAGTGAGAATTTTTGGGGAGTTCGAGTTTTCATACTGTTTTAGGCAGAAAATTTCAAAAGGGGGAAAAACTCCCAAATACTTCATGGTTGAAGTGCTGTTTCTAGGAAGGGGTGCGGCTTCCCCGTTCCCACTCTGATGAGGTTTTTGACCCCTGGGGGCAACGTTCAGGGGAAAAAGGACGTGGTCGGAAAAAAAGGGGTGGGGGGGGGTGCGCGAGTCCGGACAGCAGGTTAAAATCACGGGGGGTTTTCCAAAAAATGCGGGAAGTGCCTTTAGTGCTTGCCGGCGCAAAGAAAAAAAAGGGCAGTGGTAAACCCCCAGAGGGGGAAAACCCCCCTTTAAAAACAGTTAGGTGTTAACTATTAAGTTAATGGTTTGAAAAACTGTCAGAAAGTGTGTGCAGGGGGCGTGAGTGGTTTAATTTGTTTTGCAGTGGATGGGTGTTTTTTTTCAAGAAAAATAACCATAAAGTAGGAAGTTTGGGTGGATGGTTATGAAATTTATGTAATCACTCCAGGCGTCTGAAAGGTGGAGTGGCCCCGTGTTGAAAAAAAAGCGAAACCCGGCCCCTTTTGTGGGGTGAGACATTGGGAGGGAAGGGGGGGGGGGTTTGCGTGGTGAGAGTCGTGGGGGTTTTGGGGTAGTAAAAAAGGGGGGTTTGGGTTTTTTAGGGGTATATGGGCCGGGTGAACATGAAAGTTAATTTTTTTAAAAAAACTTTTTTTTAGAGATGTCTTTTGGGATATTATTTAGGGGCCCGCCAGGAAAAAATTTCAGTGGTAGGTTTGGGGACTGGGAAATGTTTGGGGGGGGCCGTTTAAAAATGTTGAAACCCAAAGGGGGGGGGGGGGGTTTTGTTCGCTGTTTTGGGGGACTTGTTGTCTGGTTTGGGGTTGGTTGGGTGTCACGGAGGAATGACTTTTTGGGGTTGAGCATAATTTTGTGCGAGGGGGGTATGGGAGCTGTTTTGTGGGGGGGTTATGTGTCTCGGCGGGTGGTCGTAACAATGTGCGTGTTTGAATGTTTTTTCTCCGGGCCAGGGGAGTTTTTGTGGAGCTCGACGGGGAGGTCTCCCGCTCGTTTTAAGGGATACTGGAAATTTAATACGCGGGGGTGCTACAAAGTGCGGGTGATAGGGAATATTCGAGGACTTCTGGGCGTCTATGGGAGTAGACTCCTGGGGGGATGGGATTTAGTTTTTTCGAAGTGGGATGAGGTTGTGAAAACTCGAATAAGGATTTTTATGCGAATCGGGGTTTTTAAGGAGGCCCCTCGCTTTGGGGTATGGTTTTCGAGGTACCTGGAGGGTTTTTCTAGACAAAAGTTATGCCCCAGGGAGAGGCATCGGGGTTTACCCAGTGGATGAGATCGAAACTATTAAAGAACAAATCCCAAATATTGAAAAATAAAAGGTTTTTGATGGGGGGGACATTTCGAGTGGGGTGGAGGAGGCTTTTTTGGGGGGGACAAGCCGTCTGCTTGTGTCTTTTTCAAAGTAGACACAAAGGCGGAAAAAGCGAAAGGAAAATTTTGGGTTTGTGGTGCAGGATGAAAATTGACGGGTTTTTAGGAGGGCAGGTTTTTAAAAACAACTGAGAGATAAGTTTTTTTGTCGATACCCTTGGGAGTAAAATCCAGATGCAAAGTAAAAACGGGGAGGGGAGCATGTGATACAGGATTTGGGGAGGGGGGTACGATGCGAGTTAAATGATTATGATCACCTTCTCATGGGTGGGCCCCCATATCTGAGGCAGAGGTGTGGGGAAAGGGACTACAAGGAAGAGTAAGGGGGAAGCCCCCAGGGATTGATGGATCCCCTTTTGAAATTTTTTATCAAAAATTGGGAGGTAATTCGGATTTTATGGTTCGTTTTCTTTAATGCGTGAAGGAGGGGGGGGGGTGTTAGGTCTGTCCAGGGGTACGGCGGTGTTGGTCCCTTTGTTTTGGAAAAAAGTGATGTTTCCGTTAGCGATTAAGGACTACCCCTCCCATATCGTTTTATTTTTGTAGGGACTATTTAAAAATTTTATGCGAAAATATTGTTTTAATAGAAAAAAAAAAAAGTGTTTGATTTAAAGGGAATCCCTAAGAGTTTAGTTTGGTGTGCCAGGTAGGTCAAGGGATGGGTGGTTTATGGGAATATCAGGGTTTGTTGAGGAATGCAGGGGGGGAAGGGTGGGGGTGGTGGGTTTTTGGGTTTTTGACTGGCGGGGCCGCTTTTTATAGTGGGAAAGAGGGTTTGTGGAAATTTATGAGATGGCAGGGTTTTGGAAAAAGAGGTCTCATGTGGGCCCGTTGTTTTTACAATGGAGCGGGTTTTTAAAATACAAAAATTAAAGGCAAAAATTAAAAGGGGTTTTTGTCACATGGCAGGGGCATTCGTCAGGGATGCCCCCTTTTCTCAAATTTTTTTTTGCATGTATGCAGGGCCCTTTTTTTTGGGGGTGTTTTTGGGGGGGGGAAAAAGAGACATGGGGGGTCCGAGTTGTGGTCGAAAAAACCCCTTGGGGGGGTTTTTTTTGTGTACTCTGTGTTATTACGTTCAAGGGGGCAATTGGGTTTTTTTTGGGAGACTTGTTGACTATTTGGGGAAGGCTACGGGGGGGTGGGGTGTTAATAAAGGGGAAAAAACGAAAATTTAAAGGAGTTGGGGGGGTGGGTGGGGGATGGGGTGGGGTGCAGAGGGGTGGTCTGTGGTTGATCGTATCACTTTATGTGGTATTCATTATTTTGGGGGGAGGTCGATCAGATGAGGGCGTTTCAATTCGGGGGGGGGTTGTTTCATAGTGTCTTGGGGCGCTTTTAAAAAAATCTAAGGCCCCCCGACAATTTTTAAACCCCGCAAACCCGAGGGCGGTGGTCATTAATGTCCCGCCCTTTTTAGCAAAGTAGGGGACGTTTTCTGACTGTATCCTCTGTTGCAGGGGGACGTAAAAAGTCTTTTTTTATAGAAAATTTTTCTTTTTTTGGGGTTTCAGGATGCGTTTGGGTCACAAAAGCGAGGTGGAGGACACCACTGCATCAGGGAGGGTTGGGGGCTCATTCCTCTAGAGCAGTGGTTTCCCCCAAAATGGGGGGGAAAATTACCCCTGGGGGTAAATTTTAAACCTTTTTGGGGGGGTTTAAAGGGGGGTGACAGAAAAAAAGTTTTGGAAATTTTTGAAAAACAAGGAAAAAAAATGCCTTAAACCCCGGGATGAGGGGTTATTGTTAACTTTTTCTTAGTATATAAAGTTGTAAAGTAAACCTTTTTATAAGTACGTAAAATTTAAAATTAAACCCAAAAAACAATAAACATCAAAAACCCCCAATAAAAAAGTATTAGAAAAAAAAGAAAAATATAGCTAAATTTGTGTGGAAACCAAAAATATTTTTACAAAAATGCTTAGGACCCAAAAATCACTCCGTGCCCAGATCACCTGTTCCCGTACGCGTCACTCACTTCCTGAGGCTTTCCTCTATTTACACTGTGTTTATCTTTTGAGCATCAGCCAAAGGAAAAAATAAGCTGGTATGTATGTGTATGGGCCCCGTGCAGTATTTTAGTTAGTATTTACCCACTGTTACTGTGAATTTTTTTTGCTATTTTTAATTTTTATTAATGTATGTGTGGTTCTTAAAGTTTTCAATGGTTTTTCTAGGGTTTTGCGGGGTATGCGAGGCCCCGGATACTTTCAAAGTTTAGCCATATAAAATCAATAAAAACAAAATTTTGTGAAAGGGGGGAAATGCTTTTTGTGGGATTTTAAATTTGGGGTTTTCAAGCTGAAAAAAATTTGGGAACCACTGCTCTAGGGCCCCGTGTTTATGGCATGTTTTTTGAAGCGTCGTTTTTTCCGACTGGGTGGGGGGCATTTGGGGGGTTTTTAAACGAATTGTATCCCCGACCCGCGCGGTGGTGGAGAGGGAGGATTTAAAATTTGGGGCGGACGCGATGTTCGCGTATTATTGAACATGAGGGGCGTTTCGCTTGTAAAATTATGTACCCTTTGGGAAAAGGGGGGTAGGGAGGGTGTGGGGGGTGCGAGTTGAAGGGGAAAGTATCCCATGTATGGGATGGGGGGATATATGGAGGCGAGTTCAACGTTGGTCTGCCCGGCTCAAGTACGGGAAAATGGTTTTTAAAATTTTTTCATGGAATCTTGCCCTCTGGGGGGTGGTGTTGTATAATGGGGGTTTAGAGGAAGACTGGGGTTGTCCCGGGTTTTGCGGGATGGAGGAATTGCCTTTTTATGTTTTGTATTTCTGTGAGACTTTAGGTTTTGGTACGAGGGGTGGTTTTAGTAGGGTTTTGGTTTGGTAGGGGGGGGAGGGTTTTTCGGTACTCCGGGCGTTTTAGTTTTGATGTAGGTTTTGGGGGTTTAAATTGCGTGTACAACGTGGGGTTGTGTATGTTGTGGCCCCATTTTAAAATTTTTGTTTTATGGGCATGAGGACGTTGAGGTAACAGTTTGAATTGGGTGGTTTGCGGGGCGGGGTTTTTTAGGACCAAAAAAGTCGAAATAGGTTGGTATATGAGGGGAGATGGGAGAGAGACTTCCCGCCTAATATAAAGCCTTGGATTACGAGGGAAATTTTAGATGTTTTGAGTGTTCAGTGGGGGAATCTAAAGGGCGGTCAGCTGTGTCTAATTTTGTTTGTCAATGCGTGTTTTATTGTGTTCTCAGAGTTTAAAGTGCGCTCCTATGTAAAGGTGATGACGAAAAAATCTTATGTGCTTTTTTTTATACAAATTTTGGAATTTTTTCTCGTCTTTTATGCCTCAAATTTCAAGTCATTGGTGTACTTTTTTTTAAAGGGTGCTTTTTAGCCCCAAAATTTTAAACGTTTTTCTTATTTCCCCTTTTTTTTTTCCCTTTTTGCCCTTTCCCTGTGCTTTTCAATAATATATGTATATATGCAAAGGGGATTTGGGGCTTGAACTATATGTGGAGGGGGAGTATTTTTTTAAATTTTGATCTTGTCAGTGTTTAAGTTCATTTTTAGCTGTGGCATTTTTTGTTTTATTTGGGGTATCAAATATCACAGTGTATTTTCGTTTTGTTATATTAGATATTGTCATTGTAGTGAATGGTAGCTTTTATCCTGATCCACCTTTGAAAATGTGTGCCTATTCTTAGTCCATGATAATAAACCCCCTGGTAGTCGCCCAAAAATTTCATATTGTTGTGCCCCTTTAAGGCACCCGAGTTCTTAGATTAATCTTTTGGGTACGTTTTTGTGTTGGCGGCCGGGGGGAAACCCCGCCTAGTAATATGCCAGATGAAGTATCCCCCTTGTATAATTTCGTGATTGCTTGTGGGTTTTGTGTAATTCTGTGTGCTTGTTTTGTCACATTTTTTATTTTTTATAGTGTTTATTTTTCCCGTGTTTCGACTTTATTATTTTATTTAAATAAGAATTAGTTTTTGTGGCCTTTGGGATCTCGTTGACATATTATTTTATGCACCCCTAACTATTTTGTACCCGGTTTTCAAAAAAAAAAAAAAAAAAAAAAAAAAAAAAAAAAAATTTTTGTTTTAGGGGGTTAATTTTGGGAAAGGGATGTACTCGTTTTTAACTGAGATTGTGGGTGGGAGGTCATTTCTCTATTATTACTTTGAAGGTTTTTGAACCTTTTTCATATGTCGTCACGTATGTTAACTTTTACAAAACTAAAAGGTTTATATAAATTTTTTTTTTATTTTTAATTTTTTATTTTTTGTTTAGTTTATATTGTTTATTTATAGTAGATGTTATATGGAAAAAATTTTGGGGGAAAGTATATGGTAACCTCTTTTAGGTCCATTACCCAAAGTTGTTGTTAAAAATTGTTAGTGTTTGTTGTGTTTGGATTGAGGATTTCCCACTGTACCCCCTTTTTATATCTTTATTTAATATTAAGCTGTAAAGTTTTTTTAAAAAAAAATATAAAAAAAAAAAAAAAACAGACGTCGACCTAAACCAGAATCACTGTTGGTTAGGAAAAAAGGAAAAAAAAAAAAGTAGAAACGTGGTAGTAGATGATTTTTCCTAAGTCGGGGCAATCCAGGGGGTTTTTTAAAAAACCCGTTGCAGCACTGAAGGGGGGGGCCCAAGGCAATTTTCCCTGCACGCTCAACCAAAAAAACGAAAATTATGGGAAAATTTAGTTATATATTTCCGAAAAATAGCTTAACTCTTTGGGAACACAATTTTTTTATTTTTTTATTTTATCTATTATTTATTTTTAAAAATTTTGAAAAATTTCATACAGAGGGACTAAAAAAAAAACAGGTAAGAGCAGATTTTTCCCAAAACCCTTGTATGCATAAACATTACCCCGGGCAAAAGGGTTTAAAAAATTTAAAATTTTAAGATTAAAATAAGGAAAAGGAATTTTAATCAGTGATTAAAAAATTTTTGTAAAAAAGATAAAAAATAAAGGGACAAAGAGTATTTAAAGACAGGTCATATGGTTGAATGCGTTGCTTTACATTCAGTAGAATGGGGTTTTTCTGTTAGGTAGTGTTTTTAAAAAAAAACCCAAGGGTTTGATTGGGTTAAATTTGGTTTAACATTTTTGTGATATAATTGTGAGAAAAATTTAAGATAAAACAATTTATAAGGTTGTTTTTCAACCCCTGAATGGGGTTTCAATGTTGTATTTATATTACATGTATATTACCTTTTCATATAAATTTTTTATTGCTTATATTTGCGATAATAGCTTTAAAACCCTTAAATTTTATTGCTTTATTTATTAAATTTTACTTAGTTTTCCTGTTGTTAGGATGTAAAATATATTATGTGCTAAAGTTTCAAGTATTGATTGTCTAAATACTGTTTTAAATTTTTCGCTCTTTGTCGTTTCCCCGGGGGCTTCTGTTTCTGGGGAGTAACTGTCCATGGAGTATCACGTGATCGAAAGGGGGGGGGGGTCCTCACCTCAAACCCGAAGTATTTTAGTCTGGTTTTAGGACTCTCTTTGTGGTTGGGCGTATCCCTGACCAAAGGGCCCAAATCTCCCTTATGGCCCCTTTTTGAAAAATCGTCCCGGGCTAGTTGGGGTTCTGTGAGCTGTTCACAGAACTTGTTTTAGACTTAGTCATTTTTTGGGAAAAGGACGAGGTTGGGGTGTCACTTAGGCCTCTGGGGCAGCTCAGGTCCCGAGCTGTAGCTTCTGGGCCCCAATTGGGCTGGTATCTGTGTACTATCACAGTTCGGGGGTTTTTTTTATGCTGAAAATTAATTCGTTTGTATGGGAGTTTTTTTGGGTTTTTTGGAGGATCTGAAATGGGTTTTCCCCACTTAGTGTCGTTATAAATTTTTTTCCTTGTTCCTTTATTGGTCACCCGTTGCTTGTTTATTTGCTATTGGGCTTAGCATTCTTTTTATTGTTCAAGCAGACTGTTCTGACTGCCAGTTGGTCAAGAAGTTAGTTTATTTGTGGACTTTGTCAGTCACTTGTTTAAGTCTAGTCGAGTCTTGAGACATAGCGAACTACTTAGAGCACTTACACACATACACGCAAACTTACTTGTACATATTTGTAATATCTTAATAAATGTTAATGTACCAGACGGTACTTAAAAATTATAAATGTGATATGTGCTTTCAGCACAATACTATTGTATACGAGAGAAGTGATTATTATTAATTTGTTTGAATTGATGAATTTAATTTAATTTGATGATATACCTCTAGACGATACTTAATAAATTTATTAAATTTTAATTTCTCTAGTTAGTAGCCTACCAGTTGTAATCCTGAAGCACTATTGAATCATACTGAATTCTAATGGATAATTGGACAAGGATACAGACTACTTGTTACGAAAACCCAGTAACAGGCTGTATGCTAGAAGGGCAGTCCTTTCTAGTATTCACTGGAGATTTCTAACCTTTTAGAATCGCGTTTTTTGTAACAAAGGTTCAAGTATTCAGTATTTATTTGGTTTTGGGTGAGTAAGTGATCTTTGAGAAGAGACTTGAATTTATAAACAGGTAGTGTTTCTTTTATATTTACAGGTAATGAATTCCAGATTTTAGGGCCTTTTATGTGCATTGAGTTTTTGCATAGCGTGAGATGGACACGAGGAACATCAAAGAGTGATCTGTGCCTTGTGTTATGGTCATGTGTTCTTTTGAGGTTGGTAAGGAGATGTTTGAGGGGGAGGGTTAATATCAGAGTTAAGTGTTCTATGTATGTAATAGGTGCAGTAATAAGAATGGATGTTTCGTATGGTGAGTAGGTTTAGTGTTTTGAATATTGGTGGAGTGTGCTGCCTGTAGTGGGAATTTGTTATCATTCTGACCGCAGCCTTTTGTTGGGTAATTAGTGGTCTGAGATGGTTAGTTGTTGTTGAGCCCCATGCACAAATTCCATAGGTGAGATAGGGGTAAATAAGAGAGTGATATAGGGCCAGGAGGGCTGACTGTGGAACATAGTACCATATCTTCGATAGTATGCCTATGGTCTTGGAAATTTTCTTAGAAATTTGTTGTATATGTGAATGAAATTTGAGTCTATTATCAAGGTGGATTCCTAAGAATTTTCCCTCTGTTAGCTTTGTGATATGTGATCCGTTTATCATTATGTTAAGAGGGACATCTGTAGCTCTGTTACCAAATTGAATGAAGTAGGTTTTGTCAATGTTTAGTGTATGTTTGTTAGTCATCATCCAGGTAGATATTTTCTGTAATTCGGTATATACAGTATTGGCTAGCATGACTGGGCTCGGGTGAGAGAAGACGTATGTAGTGTCATCTGCAAATAGTGGGG
>NC_069400.1:53340277-53376540 GCF_026875155.1 Cherax quadricarinatus
ATTTTTAATATATATATATAATATATATATATATATATATATATATATATAATATATATAATTTATATATATATACATATGTATATATTTCGTGCCGAATAGGCAGAACTTGCGATCTTGGCTTAAATAGCAACCCTCGTCTTGCCATATAGGACAAGCGAAAATTTGTGTATGCAATAATTTCGCCAAAATCATTCTGAACCTAACGAAAAAAATTTCACTGTTTTTGTTTAGTATTAAATTATTGTAAACAAAACTAAAATATATATAACTGGGTTAGGTTAAAATAAATTGTTCTTGTCATAATAAGGTTAGGTAAGTTTTCTAAGATTTTTTTTGGTGCAAAATTATAAATTTTTACATCAACATTAATGAAAAAAATATATCTTCAAACGTATAAGAGAAAATTTTAGAAAGAACTTAATTTTAAATGAGTTCTTGCTAATTGATCAGTTTTACATATTAGGCATGTCATATATATATATATATATATATATATATATATATATATATATATATATATATATTATATATATATATATATATATATATAATATATAGTTATATATTTATATGTCGTGCCGAATAGGCAGAATTTGCTATCTTGGCTTAAATAGCAACGCTCCTCTTGCCATATAGGACAAGCGAAAATTTGTGTATGCAATCCTACCATCATGTAAAACAATCCCAGGCTTTCGTATAACACTCACTTGGCAGGACTGTAGTACCTCCCTTAACAGTGCAAGACAAGCAACGGGTGGGCGGGGGGGGGTGGTAAGTCTTTATCAAGTACTTTTACACTAGTAGTAATAGTAGGTTTGCCGGTTGTGTCCTAGAAATGAGAGGAAGTTTTTAAAAGTTTGGAAGCGTGAGTGGCACCAGCCAAAATTTCTGAATTAGTGAGAGAGGCCCAGCGGAATGCCAATCACCACTCGTCCCCCCCATACCCCACCCCATAGGGGTCGGGTTGGGTGGGCCCACACAGTTTGCAGATACCATAAGATACCTAGTAAATAGATAGTCCTAAACTTCTAACTCCTGGAACAGGTTATGAGACGCAAGAAGTTGCATTACAATACTTGATCATCCACATATAGAATGAAGCTATTGCGCACAATCTTCTTACTAGCGAAATAGAAGGAATAAATGCCGTTATATTTGTCAGTAGGTAATACCCGATGTCCCAGAACCTTCCAGAGTATACAGGAAATACTCTACGTATTAATTAATATGCCCGTGTGATCTCCCTTATTCAGGATTGTCTTTCTTAAAATAACTAGGCAAGTCCTAAATTTTGTTTTTAACGCCACTATTATCACTATTATTATTTTCCACTTTTATCCACTATTATCATTATTGCTATCGTTATCATTATAATATCACTAACACCCTAATTCAGTTTGAAATGAAATATGTACAGTACAATAACTTTCTCTTCGATTCTTACTGGTAAGCTCTAAATTTTTCAGAATAGAGATATTAAAAGTGGAAGTCTTACGGGAGAACGACGATGTTCCACAGCCAAGTCTCAGGGAAGTTGGTCCTTGGAGCGTCTGTCTGTGTATCACTACCTTTCTTCTTACTAATATTTGCGTCTTCTGTGGGTACTAATTGAGCCTTGAGGGGTGGACGAGGACGAGCGTGGCTGTAATACACTGGAACGGCAATACGTCAATAATGTATTGATTAGTTAATTTATATTCGAACTTAAGGGCCCCAACAGTTTATGTATTGAAAAATACAATTAATGTGTAACATCATTACATTGTTTCTTAATTAAATCTTTAAAGCAATAGTTTAACCAATAACCATTTTGATAAATCATAAATAATAATATAATAATAATAAAAATGATAATAATAATAATAATAATATAAATAATAATAATAATAATAAAAATGATAATAATAATAATAATAATAATAATAATAATAATAATAATAACAATAATAATAATAATAATAATAATAATAATAATAATAATAATAATAATAAAAAAATGATAATAATAAATAATAAAAATAATAAATAAAAATATAATAATAATAATAATAATAATAATAACAATAATAATAATAATAATAATAATAATAATTAATAATAATAATAATAATAATAATAATAAAAAAATTAATAATAATAATAATAATAATAATAATAAGTTAACCCCGATGAGGCACTCAAAAATTATAGCACGAAAATCAGAATATCAATTACGTAAGTTTATTTCATAAAAAAATAAACTAGGACAAATACACCAAAAATAAACCTAAACGTTTTTTCTAAGTAATTTACGGTGTATAAGTATGTTTACCTGGAGTTTACCTGGAGAGAGTTCCGGGGGTCAACGCCCCCGCGGCCCGGTCAGTGACCAGGCCTCCTGGTGGATCAGAGCCTGATCAACAAGTGAACATTACATTGCTTCTACCAATATAACCCAACAAAATCAAACACTGTTATATTCATTGCTGAAAAAAACAGTTATCATCTAGTTATTAAGTACAAACCAATTAGATTAGAAAAATTAGCATATTAAACTTAACACGGCATAAAACAAAGGCAAACCATTTATTGTTTCATTATGGAAAACACATCGTAACTAAAATATTAACAGTCGACGAAAAGAGTAATTCTCCAATTAGTGCCTTGACTTCAACAAAATAATCACTTACACAGTATAAAGCTAAGAAATTTTTCATCCATTTCATAAGAAGAATCAGCCACAATAGACTGATGCTGTCCACAACTAATTTATCATGGGAAATGGGCTCAAAAACTTTATTTATATACAAGCATACATATACTCATCTAGTAAACATTTGCACATGCACATATGCAAAAAGACCATAATTCGTTCTCCCGTCTTGGCTACCCTTCCCAATTCATAGACTCTGCCCTCTCACGTGCTAAACGTAATTTCTTCTCTCCCAAACTCTCTACTCCTGGGAACTCTTCTGTCCTCTGCCTTCCCTACATTTCCGGTTTTTTTCTAATCTCAACAATTCTCTCCGTTCCTTAGACATCATACTTACTTTCCGCCAGGCTAACACTCTTCGCACTAATCTCGTTCTTTACCTCTCCTCCCTCTACAGATGTTCCGGGTGTCTACTCTATTTCTTGTTCCTCCTGTCCTCTTCAATACTTCGGAGAAACTGGTCGATCTCTTTCTGACAGACTTAGGGAGCACAAAAATAGTGTTAGGCTTGCCGACACCAACAATGCTCTGCTCTGTCACGTCAGAGATCACAGCCATCCTATTGACTGGTCTTCTGCTAAAACTGTCTTCCCTACTTCCAACTTTAAACAGTCGACGTCTGGTTGAATCCTTCTAATATACAACTTTCCTTGTATGAATCTTAGCCCTGGCTTCGTCTCTGTAGATGCCTTCCTCTCCCACTACATTGTAAAATGCTCCAAACTTCAGAACACCTGTGACTAAACCTGATTCCTCCTTTTTTCTTCTTCTCCCCTCTCCCCCCTTTCCTCTCTCCATTTTCTCTTCTAGGTTGTCTTTCTTCTGCCTTGTGCTTCAGTTCCTTCATTATTTATTTTCTTATCCTCCCCCTCCTCTGTGCGCTTGCACTCCCTCTGGGGGCCCAACCCAGCTCCCTCGCAGTGCTCCCCTTTCTTAGTATTTGACCGGCTCCTTCTTTCTTCCTCACCACTACTTCCTTCCACATCTGCACTACTACCACCGCTACTACTACTACTACTACTACTACTACTACTACTACTACTACTACTACTACTACTACTACTACTACTACTACTACTGCTACTACTACTACTACTACTATTACTACCACTACTACTTCCTGCCTATATATACCCGTCCTGCTCTACTTCTCGTTAGTGTGACTTTGTACATAGTCCAAGTCGGTCCGAAACGCGTCGTAAGCTCCTTTCTTCTATATGCGGGTTATTTGTGTATAGAACACTCTTGATGAACCTAAAGAGTCATAATACGTTTTCCTCGATATCTCAGAAGTTATTGTGGCCCATTGTCTCAGGGTGGCCCGTGGCCTGGTAGGCAATGCTCTAGCTTCACAGGGTGGAAACATTAGGTGTTTCCTTACATATTTGTCCTGTTCACCTAACAAGCCAGTAGGTACCTGGGTATTAGTCCACTGGACCCTAATGTAAATATGACAGTCCTCGATGATGCGCAGCCTCTCTTGGATTATCAAGGGTGGGTTTAACACTCTTGGGTTATCCAGGGAGGTTAACACTCCTGGCTTATCCAGGGAGGTTAACACTCTTGGCTTATCCAGGGTGGTTAACAATCTTGCGTTATCCAGGGTGGCTAACACTCCTGCTTATCCAGGGTGGTTAACAGTCTTGGGTTATTCAGGGTGGTTAACACTCTTGACTTATCCAGGGCGGTTAACACCCTTGGGTTTATCCAGGGTAGTTAACACACTTGGGTTATTCAGGGTGGTTAACACTCTCGGCTTATCCAGGGTGGTTAACACTCTTGGGTTATCCAGAGAGGTTAACGCCCTTAGGGTTATCCAGGGTGGTTAACACCCTTGGGTGATCCAGGGTCGTTAACGCTCTTGGGTTATCCAGGTGGTTAACACTCTTGGGTTATCCAAGGTGGTTAACACCCTTGGCTTATCCAAGGTGGTTAAAACTCTTGGCTTATCCAGTGTAGTTAACAATCTTGGGTTATCCAGGGTGGTTAACACTCTTGGTTTATCCAGGGTGGCTAACACCCTTGGGTTATCCAAAATGGTTAACACTCTGGGTTATCCAGAGTGGTTAACAATCTTGGCTTATCCAGGGTGGTTCACAATCTTGGGTTATCCAGGGTGGTTAACACTCTTGTGTTATTCAGGGTGGTTAACACTATTGGGTTATCCAGGGTGGTTAACACTCTTGGTTTATCCAGGGTGGCTAACAATCTAGGGTTATCCAGGTTGTTTAAACACTCTTGGGTTATCCGGGGTGGTTAACACCCTTGGGTTATCCAAAATGGTTAACACTCTTGGTTATCCGAGTGGTTAAAAAATCTTGGCTTATCCAGGGTGGTTCACAATCTTGGGTTATCCAGGGTGGTTAACACTCTTGTGTTATTCAGGGTGTTAACACTATTGGGTTATCCAGGGTGGTTAACACTCTTGGTTTATCCAGGGTGGCTAACAATCTAGGGTTATCCAGGTTGTTTAACACTCTTGGGGTTATCCGGGGTGGTTAACACCCTTGGGTTATCCAAAATGGTTAACACTCTTGGGTTATCCAGTGTGGTTAACAATCTTGGCTTATCCAGGGTAGTTCAAAATCTTGGGTTATCCAGGGTGGTTAACAATCTTGTGTTATTCAGGGTGGTAAACCTATTGGGTTATACAGGGTGGTTAACACTCCTGGCTTATCCAGGGTGGTTAACACTCTTGGCTTATCCGGGTGGTTAATATACTTGGGTTATCCAGGTGGTTAGCACCCTTGGGTTATCCAGGGTGGCTAACACTCTTGGCTTATCCATTGTGGTTAACAAACTTTGGTTATCCAGGGTGGTTAACACCCTTGAGTTGTTCCAGGGTGGTTAATCTTGGGTTATCCAGGGTGGTTAACACCCTTGGGTTATCCAGGGTGGCTAACACTCTTGGCTTATCCCTTGTGGTTAACAAACTTTGGTTATCCAGGGTGGTTAACACGCTTGAGTTATCCAGGGTGGTTAATCTTGGGTTATCCAGGGTGGTTAACACTCTTGACTTATCCACGGTGGTTAACACCCTTGGATTATCCATGGAGGATAACACTCTTGGGTTATTCAAAGTGGTTTAACACTCTTGGCTTATCCAGGGATTTTAACACTCTTGGTTATCCAGGGAGGTTAACACCCTTGGGTTATCCAGGGTGCTTAACACTCTTGGCTTATCCAGGGTAGTTAACAATCTTGGGTTATCCAGGGCGGTTAACACTCTTGGTTTATCCAGGTGGTTAACAATCTAGGGTTATCCAGGTTGTTTAACACTCTTGGGTTATCCAGGGGTTTAACACTCTTCGATTATCAAAGGTGGTTAACACTCTTGGGTTATCCAGAGTGCTTAACAATCTTGGCTTATCCAGGTGGTTAACACTATTGGGTTATCCAGGGTGGTTAGCACTATTGGGTTATCCAGGGTGGTTAACACCCTTGGGTTATCCTGGTGGATTAACAGCCTTGGGTTATCCAGGGTGGTTAACACTCTTGGGTTACCCAGGTGGTTAACAATCTTGGGTTATCTAGGGTGGTTAACACTGTTGTGTTATCCAGTGTGGTTAACACCCTTGGGTTATCCAGGGTGGTTAACACTCTTGGGTTATGAGGTAAGACACATATGCAACAGTTAGGTATCATTATTCGAAACGTTTCGCCTACACAGTAGGCTTCTTCAGTCGAGTACAGAAAAGTTGATAGAAGCAGAAGATACTGAAGACGATGTAATCAGTCCATCACCCTTAAAGTTTTGAGGTGGTCAGTCCCTCAGTCTGGAAGAAGAGCATTGTTCCGTTTGTCTGAAACAATATGAAGTTGAAGTGACAGGATGGAGCCTTTATCGTCTTCAAGTATCTTCTGCTTCTATCAACTATTTCTGTACTCGACTGAAGAAGCCTACTGTGTAGGCGAAACGTTTCGAAATAAAGATACCTAACTGTTGCATATGTGTCTTACCTAACAATCTGTCGTATTTTATACCATTTTAATGTTCATTCTGTCAGACACTGCAACACAAGGGTATCTTGGTACAGACCATCAACTTCGACCTCTACTAGTGAGAACGGCTGGGTTTGAGAGGGACCTGCCCTCCCAAAGCAACCTACGTCTCACCTCCTGGCACTATATAAAGGCTCCATCCTGTCACTTCAACTTCATATTGTTTCAGACAACGGAACAATGCTCTTCTCCGACTGAGGGACTGGACCACCTCAAACTTTAAGGGTGATGGACTGATTAACATCGTCTTCAAGTATCTTCGGCTTCTATCAAACTTTTCTTGTATCGACTGAAAAGCCTACTGTGTAGGCGAAAACGTTCGAAAATAAAGATACCTAACTGCTTGCATATGTGTCTTACCTAACAATCTGTCGGTATTTTATACCATTTAATGTTCATTCGTCAGACACTGCCACACAAGGGTATCTTGGTACGGGACCATCAACTTCGACCTCTATAGTGAGAACGGCTGGTTGAGAGGGACCTGCCCTCCAAAGCAAACTACGTCTCACCTCCTGGCACTATATAAGGGCTCCATCCTGTCACTTCAAATTCATATTGTTTCAGACACGGACAATGCTCTTCTCCAGACTGAGGGACTGACCACCTCAAAACTTTAAGGGTGATGGATGATTACATCGTCTTCAAGTAATTTTCTGCTTCTATCAACTTTTCTGTACTCGACTGAGAAGAAGCCTACTGTGTAGGCGTAAACGTTTCGAAATTAAAGATACCTAACTGTTGCATATGTGTCTTACTTAACAATCTGTCGGTATTTTATACCATTTAATGTACACTCTTGGGTTATATTACAGGGTGGTTCACACTCTTGTGTGTTATCCAGTGTGGTTAACACCCTTGGGTTATACAGGGTGGTTTAATCATTCTTGGGCCTACAGGGGTGGTTAACCCCTTGGGTTATCCAGGGTTCTAACACTCTTGGCTTATCAGGGTGGTTACACACTTGGTTATAGAGGATGGTTAAACACCTTGAGTTATCCAGGGTGGTTAATCTTGGGTTTATCCAGGGTGGGTTAAACACTCTAGGGTTATCCAAGGTGGTTAAACACTCTTGGGTTATCCAGGGTGGTTACACTCTTGACTTATTCGGGTGGTTAACACCCTTGGATTATCCAGGGTGGTTAACACGCTTGGGTTATTCAGGGTGTTTAACCATCTTGGCTTATCCGGGAATTTTAAAACACTTCTTTGGTTATCCAGGTGAGGTTAACACCCTTGGGTTATCAGGGTGGTTAACACCCTTGGGTGATCCAGGGTCGTAAACGCTCTTGGGTGATCCAGGGTGGTTAACACTCTTTGGTTATCCAGGGTGGTTAAACACCCTTGGGTTATCCAGGGTTGTTTAACACTCTTGGCTTATCCAGGGTAGGTTAGCAATCCTGGGTTATCCAGGGTGTTAACACTCTGGTTTAGCCAGGGTGGTCGTCTAACAATCTAGGTTATCCAGGTTGCTTGTTTAACAGTTTTGGGTTAGCCATGGTGGTTAACACCTTTGGTTAGCAAGGGTGGTTAACACTCTTCGTTTTATCCAGGAGTGGTTAACAATCTTGGCTTATCCAGGGTGCTTCACAATCTTGGGTTATCCAGGGTGGTTAACAATTTTCTTGTGTGATCCTGGGTGGTGTTAACACTCTTTGCTTATCCAGGGTGGTTAACACTCTTCGGTTATCAGGGTTGTTAACACTCATAGGTTATCCAAGGTTGGATAAAGCTTGGGCTATCCAGGGTGGTTAACACTATTTGGTTTAATCCAGGGTGGTTAACACCTTGGGTTACCTGAAGTGGTTAACACCTGGGTTATCCAGGTGTGGTAACTCCCTGGGTTATCCAAGGTGGGTTAACACGCTTGGGTTACCCCAGGGTGGTTAACAATCTTGGCGTTATCTAGGGTGGTTAACAATGTTGTGTTATCCAGTGTGGTTAACCCCTTCGGGTTATCCAGGCGTGGTTTAACACTCTTGGGTTTATCCAGGATGGGTTTTACACTCTTTGTGTTATCCAGTGTGGTTAACACCCTTGGGTTATCCAGGGTGTGTTATAACTCTTGGGTATCCAGGTTGGGTTAACACCCTTGGTTATCCAGGGTAGCTAAAAACTCTTGACTATCCAGGGGGGTTAACACACTCTGGTTATCCAGGGGTGGTTAACACCCTGGAGTTATTCAGGGTTGGTTTAATCTTGGGTTATCCAGGGGGGTTAATACTCTTGGTTATCCAAAGGTGGTTAACACTCTTGGGATTATCCAGGCGTGGTTAACATCTTTGACTATTCCCTTCAGGGGTGGTTACCACCCTTGGATTATCCAGGGTTGTTTAACACACTTGGGTTATTCAGGGTGGTGCAAAACACTCTTGGTTATCAGGGATTTTAAAACTTTTGGGTTATCAAGGGGAGGTTAACACCCTTGGGTTATCCAGGGTGGTTAACACCCTTTGGGTGATCGAGGGTCGTTAACGGCTTTGGGTTATCTGGGTGGTTAAACACTCTTCGGTTATCCAGGGTGGTGTTAACACCCTGGGGTTAATCAGGGGGTGGTTTTAACAACTCTACTAGGTTTATCCAGGGGTGTGGTTAATCATTAGGGTTAGGAGGTTTCGATGTTGTTTAACACTCTTGGGTTATTATCCTTGGGGTTAAACACCCTTGGGTTATCAAAGGTGGTTAACACTCATGTTTTATCCAGATGTGGTTAACAACAATCTTGTGCTTATCCAGGTGCTTCACAATCTTGGGTTTATTCCAGGGTGGTTAACACTCTTGTGTTATCCGGGTGGTTAAACACTCCATGCTTATCAGGGTGATTAACACACTTTGGTTATCCAGGGTGGTTAACACTCTTGGGTTATCAGGGTGGTTAACACCCTTGGGTTATCCAGGGTGGTTAAACACTATTGGGTTATCAGGTGGTTAACCCTTGGGTTATCCTGAGTGGTAACAGCTTGGTTATCCAGGGTGGTTAACACTCTTCGGGTTACGAGGTGTTAACACTCTTGGGTTATATAGGGTGGTTAAACACTCTTGTGTTATCAGTGTGGTTACACCCTTTAGGTTATCCAGGGTGGTTAAACTCTCTTGGGTTATCCAGGAGGGGTTAACACTATTGGGTTGTCCAGGGCGTTGTTAACACCTTGAGTTATCCCAGGGTGGTTACCACTCCTGGTTATTCCAGGGTGGTTAAACACTCTTGACTTATCCAGGTGGGTTATATGTCTTGGGTTATACAGGGTGGTTAACCACTCTTGGGTTATCCAGGGGTGGTTAGCACCCTTGGGTTATCCAGGGTGGCTAACACTCCTGGCTTATCCAGGTTGTTAACAACCCTTGGGTTGTGCAGGTGTGGTTAACACTCTTGCTCATCCAGGGTAGTAGTTAACAATCTTGGGTTATGCAGAGGTTTTTAAGACTTTGTGTATCCAGGGCCGCTTAACACATTAGGTTATCCAGGGTGGTTAACACTCTTGGTATCCGGGGTCGTAACAAATCTGGGTTATTCAGGGTTGGTTAAAATTTCTTGTGTTATCCAGGGTGGATAACACCCATGGGTATCAGGGGTGGTTACACTCTTGGGTTATCCAGGGTGGTTAACATATTGGATCTCATCCTGGGTAGTTAACAATCTCGGTTATCCAGGGTATTTAACTCTCTTGTGTTATCCAGGGTGGTTAACTCCCTTGGGTTATCCAGGAGTGGTTAACTCTCCTGGGTTATCCAGGGTGGTTAACACCTTGGGGTCTATCTTGGGTGGTTTACACTCTTGGGTTATCCAGGGTGGTTAACACTCTTGGGTTATCCAGGGTGGTTATCACCCTTGGGTTATCCGGTTGTGGTTAACACTCTTGGCTTGTCCAGGGTGGTTAACAATTTTGGCTTATCCAGGGTGGTTTACATTCTTTTGTTATCCAGGGTGGTTAACAATCTTGGGCTATCCAGGGGGCTAACACTCTTGTTATCCAGGGTGGTTAACACCCTTGGTTTATCCAGGGTGGTTAACACTTTTGGGTTATACAGGGCGGTTAACACTCTTGGCTTATCCACGGTGATTAACACCCTTGGGTTATCCAGGGTGGTTAACACTCTTGGCTCATCCAGGGTAGTGAACAATCTTTGGTTATCCAGGGTATTTAACACTCTTGTGTTATCCAGGGTGGTTAACACGCTTGGGTTATCCAGGGTGGTTAACACTCTTATTTTATCCAGGGTGGTTAACACTCTTCGCTTACCCAGGGTGGTTAACAATCTTGGGTTATCCAGAGGTGTTAACACTCTTGTTATCCAGGGTGGTTAATACCCTTTGGTTATCCAGGGTTGTTAACACCCTTGGGTTATCCAGGGTGGTTGAAACTCTTGGGTTATCCCGGGTGGTTAACACCCTTGGGTTATCCAGGGTGGTTAACACTCTTGGGTTATCCAGGGTGGTTAACACCCTTGGGTTATCCGGTTGTGGTTAACCCTCTTGGCTTGTCCAGGGTGGTTAACAATTTTGGCTTATCCAGGGTGGTTTACATTCTTGGGTTATCTGGGGTGGTTAACAATCTTGGGCTATCCAGGGGGCTAATACTCTTGTTATCCAGGGTGGTTAACACCCTTGGGTTATCCAGGGTGGTTAACACTTTTTTGTTATACAGGGCGGTTAACACTCTTGGCTTATCCACGGTGATTAACACCCTTGGGTTATCCAGGGTGGTTAACACTCTTGGCTCATCCAGGGTAGTGAACAATCTTTGGTTATCCAGGGTATTTAACACTCTTGTGTTATACAGGGTGGTTAACACGCTTGGGTTATCCAGTGTGGTTAACACTCCTATTTTATCCAGGGTGGTTAACACTCTTCGCTTACCCAGGGTGGTTAACAATCTTGGGTTATCCAGAGGTGTTAACACTCTTGTTATCCAGGGTTGTTAACACCCTTTGGTTATCCAGGGTTGTTAACACCCTTGGGTTATCCAAGGTGGTTGAAACTCTTGGGTTATCCCGGGTGGTTAACACCCTTGGGTTATCCAGGGTGGTTAACACTCTTGGGTTATCCAGGGTGGTTAACAATCTTTGGTTATCCAGGGTATTTAACACTCTTGTGTTATCAGGGTTAACACCCTTGGGTTATCCAGGGTGGTTAACACTCTTGGGTAATGCAGGGTGGTTAACACTCTTGGGTTATCCAGGGTAGTTAAGACCCTTGGGTTATCCAAGGTGGTTAACACTCTTGGCTTATCCAAGGTGGTTAACAATTGTTGAGAAATGGTTTAACAGCTAAGTTTATACTTTAAATATGAGGAACCTTAGCTTTGAAAGACAGTTGTCGTCCACACAGCCGCCCCTGCAGACGAGGTCTTGAGTAGCTCTCTTGATCCACTTCTTAACGGGCTGAGAAAGATTATATTATGGAAACAATAAATTACCCCAAAGGGGTGTTATGTCAGCATATTTCATTCACTGATTGCTGACTTACGTACTTGTGTGTACTCAAAAGTCCGCACCTCACTGCCGTCTACAGGTTGATTACAAACTTCTTGTGATACAAGAACTGCGCAGTCCCCCATACTACAAGAAATAAGTAACCCACCTTGCTCTCGTAGCGTGAGCTATGGTGCTCTTCACACCTTCGACTGGTATCGGTGACTTGATAGAAGCTGAAGTGTCCTTTGATGTCCACGTCTTCCGTAGTCTAGGAATACGCTCACTGGTACACTATGTTCCACAAGATTTGTCTTTATTGTACCTATATTAGCAATAAAGAAGCTGATCCACTTCCCTGTAAGTGTTTATTGTGTTTTGTGAGACACTTTGTTCACACTAACGCATGGATCAATGTTCTTTGTTAGTTATCCTGGCGTCAATGTGACTCTCAGTAGAGTCAAAAGTAATCTGAAGACGTCACAGCGTCCTACACCGTCACTACCCGTAGCATATAAAGGAAAAGCTGACCTAATACTTTTGCTTCCTTGCCACTTCCTCCATGAAACAAAGCAGAATGCTTGAATCTTGCTGTCTTATTAAGCATAGACAACAATGTACACTATCTTCACCTTGGTAATAAAGTGGGAGCAGGATTTTCCTTAATTGTCCTGCTGAGGTAAGAGATGGACTGTCTTTTATTAAAATACACTTTGCAACACTGGACTGCAAGGAGCGTCGGTCGCTCACGTTGCATACTCGTACTGCATCTGGGATCAATTACTTGCTGTAGCAGTAAACAAGATGCTTGCCCCTTCTGAGAGGGCTGGGCCCCTCATGGCTGAAAGGGGCTGAAAGGGGCTGAAGGGGGCTGAAGGGGGCTGTAGGGGGCTGAAGGGGGCTGAAGGGGGCTGAAGTCGGCTGAAGGGGGCTGAAGGGGGCTGAAGGGGGCTGAAGGGGGCTGAAGGAGGCTGATACCCCCCTCCTGGAGAAAATTTCTCCACACTTGGGGGCGGTGGAGGTTCGCTGCAGGTGAACTATTCATCACTTAACATTAATTTGATTTTCTCACACGCCACCACTGCTGCTTGCTTTTTCTGAACAGCTTTAGTCTTTGTGGTTTCTGGAGAATCACTAATATTGTTTTCAACACTGTGTAATTCTAACGGCACTAGTTTATTTATTGTCCGCTTATTCACTACACCTTTGCTTAAAACATCAACTGTCCTGATGATTCCATTTGCATCGGATATATGGTCACAATTTTTTCCAAGAGACCATTGGGGAAACTCGGACCATCATTGTCAATAATCACTAAAGTCACCATTCTTAAGGACTTATGATTTTCCCGGAACACCAGCTCCCTAGAAGTGTTCTCTCAATGAGGTGAGATAGTCTTCTCGCCAAATTTTCTCCCAACGTTCAATCCCCTTTATTATGGTGTTTGAATTTAGTTGCTCAGGTTCGAAATAAGTGGATCCCTATGATTTCTTTATCTTTCAGGGAAAACGGGTTCGGCCCTGCCGGAGTAAATGAGAGGGATTTTAACACTTCTAATTGTCCAGATCATCGGTAACATAAGTTGGGGCTGTTTTGACTCTATTTTCTTTTTCACACAACTGTACGGAATTCTTCTAATTATTCTGACGATGAAGAGCTTCCCTTAAAAAAAACGTTTTACAGCCGATCTTTCTTTCAAAAATCCCCGTGCAGGGAATTTTTAGGGGGAAATGTATCCCCAAACGACAACGCTTGACCCCAATCTTTTTGTACTTCGGTTATAAAAGTCTTGCTTTTTAAGCACCCCCCAGCAACGATTTTTTTGCTTTTTTCTGAAATCATCATCGGGGAATGCCCTTCTGGCGCAAACCTTCTGAAAATTTGATAAAGGTTTCAACAGACATGTCATGGCACTTTATTGTCTGCTCTAGTTTAGCACAAGTGAAAAAACTATTACACCTTGAGGGAACTTTATCAGCGTTTTGTTAAAATTATTGGTCCAGTGAAATTAAAACCTTTCCCCTAAAATGGAGTGACATGGAAAAACCTTTCAGAGGTATGGAGGTGCCCTGGATACTGACATACTCGAATCGTAGTGAGGACAAAAATACAGCCCTTTTATTTTTTTTTTCACACTTTGTCGACCTTGAGGTACCCATGGGATTGTCTATATGACAAAGTTTCAGCTACCCCACCATGTAACACGTTATGGGGGCTTTTGCACAATCAGTTTTTTTAGCCAAGATTCTTGGGGATAATTTTGGATGATGGTTCCTTTGGGGTAGGAAGAATTATAAAATTTTTCCCCCACATCTTAAAATTTTTTCTGATCAAATAAAGTCCTAAAGAATTAATCAAAACAGGTTTTTTGGGGGATTTTCATGTGTTTTCCAGAAATTTATATTCTGAGAGAAAAAACTTCTGTTTTAGTTTCACACTTTTAAAGGGGTTCAAGACTTTCATAGTCGGGTTTTATTCCTTTAAAAATTTAAAAGGGACAAGAATTTAAAACCTTAAATTTTACCCAAAGATGAGTATTAACCCATCAATGATATTTGTGTGTCTGAATTATTTACACAACTTGTTTTGCTGTGTTCAAGTAAACTGTTTCTTCTGGCTAAGGAGTTTTTTTGCGGGGCCCATTATTTTCATTAGAGACCCTTCGGTCCGTGGGCCATAATTTATTACCCACAAATTCTTGATTGGACACCACGTGAAAAACATGTCAGCTGGATTCTCTTGGGTAGAGACGGGGAGAAAGAGATAATCTCCTGCATCTCTTTTATTTGCTACTCTGTTTTACATAACAACTTACTTTTATTATTTCTTAACCATGGAAACTGCTTCATTCTACTCCAGATCACGGTTTTTTTAAATAGTGAGATGATCAAGTCTTTGTTAATAGACAGCAAATTTTTGTACCTACAAGATCTGTCTTCCCCAATTGTGTACGTTCTGACCTTCAAGGGGCTACCCGGCCTTTGAATAATCATGTATTTCCCTTTGGGGCTTTACTCATTAAGCACAGCGCCAAACCCTGGTTGACGCATCACAAAAATTTTATTAATTTTTCCCCTCTTGACCTATTTGTCGGGGAAATTGAATTTGATAAGTTTTTTTAAACCCCTTTTGGATTTTTCATCCCATGTTTGATCATTTCTAGAGGCAATTCCACCCCACCCTTTTTGGTTTCGAGCATCTTCTAAATTTTCCCTTTAAGGAAATTTGGTGAAGAGTCCTATAGGATCAAAACATTGTGATAACTCGACATAAAACGTTTAGTGAGTGTATGCGGGTTTTATTTTTATTCTTTTGGACTCAAAGTATCTTCCGTTTTTCCAGTTAGTTCCCGCATTTTGTTGAAATCAGGAATTTCATTTTTCCGGGAAATTTCTTTGATAAGTTCCCTTAAATTTTTGAATTAAGGCCCAAAATCTTGAGGCATATTTGCTTCTTTCATCCCTTGTTACTTTCTGAAAAAAGGATTCAAATCCTCCCTTTTTACGTACCTAAAGGGTTGTCCAAAAAGAAACTTTTTCTTTAAGATTTTTTTGAAGAATTTTCTGATTCTTCAAATGTGTTTTTGATAAATTCTAGAAAAAATGGGAGGATGTTGCCCCAAAAAATATGATTTGAAACGATAGTTTTCACAGACTTTGAGGATCATTGGATTTTCGGGCCACAAAAATCGAGTAAAATCTATTATTTCTTGTAGTCCTACTCTTAAAAGCTTGGAAATATCACCGTGTAGCATAGGGGTTTTTGTGAAATTTCAAAAAGCACGTCTCCAAGTTTTCTCATTAGGGGGGCCCTTATCAGAAAATCATTAAGACTTGTACATCTTCTTATTTGCCGTGCGCAGCAATTGTAACACACTAGTGAAGTGGTTTTCAGAATCTTTTCTGACTCCATGTGCGGGAGAAAATGAACTTCTGTCTCAACTTATTTTTTGACTACTTCCCAAGAAATTTTTGTCCAACTGTTTTTGTATGAATTACATAGACTCAGTATTTTGGATTTTTCCTGAGCCTTTATTTGTGCTTTTTTTTGTCCGAAAACCATGCGAAAATTTGCTGGGGCAGATGGGGTGGATTTAATTTCCGGGTAACCAAACCCCAAACTGCCACTTATATTTGACAGTGTCCAAATATTGTTATAATCCGAATTTTTGGGGGTTTGGTTTTTTTACATCAATCCCTATCGCATCTAAACCCTACAACTTATAAACTGGTTCATTCATTTTTCAGTAATGATAATTTTTGCTGTGGTACATATCAGGGGTTTTTTCTTGTAATAGTACATTTTCCACTGAATAATATCAGCTTTTTTCCCCATTGAGGGGAAATGGGACCCATATCATGTGGCCTCCTGCTGTTTTCAGCAAGTGAAATCATGTTTACTTACTATATTTTGACAAAAAAAGTGAAATAATCACTTTTTAATGATTAAATCAATTGGGCTAATTTTTCCTCTGTATGTCAGGACAGGGAAATTTACCTTACTCTTTCAGTGCGCAACTGTTTCTTTTAATCCCCGGATCTGCACGCTTTGCAAAAATCTCTACCACAGATTTACTGTCTTTTTCCTGTTTCCTAACCAACATGATTCGGCGACGTCATATGTCTGTTTTTTCCCGAATTTGGGAAAAAAAAAACCCATATCTAACTGACTTTGGCAAGGGTTGCTTATTCATTTCTGCAACACTGTTTTCTGATGAAGGGGCCTTTTTGGGGCCTTGAACAAATAAGTTTAGCACATTTGGTTTTGTTTAATTATTAGATAACCAACCGAGCTATCGGGGGAGCATTTTCTTTTAAACCTATTTTAAAATTTAATCTGTTGCTTGTTGACTTTCCCGTTCTGTGAGTTTTCTGTTGTTCGCAAAAGTTTTGGGGAAATGCTGTATGATGCATACCCTGCATTTAAAAACTCTTTATGAGCATTTACCCCCCTTGTTTCTCCCCAAACACTTTATGCACCTTTTCAGCTGATGAACACGTTGTTACGTCCTCCCTTGATGGTATTGAAAACATACGTGCCCATGTTTCCATCACAAGAACCATTTGGAGTACTTTAGTGGAAAGTCTGTTTACTGCTGTTTTTTTTTAGAGCTTGATTAATGCCTTTTTGGAATTTCCCATTTGTGTTTAGCGGGGGAGTTACTTTTGGGTAACTGAGTTTAAGGTATATTATCCCCCGGGGTTGGGTTTTTATTTGTCCCCGTGCTTGCATGCATAAATATTGTTTGTAAACCTTTCAATTTTTTCACAAGTGAAAATAGCGTTTATTGAACATAATATTTAAAAAGTTCATGTTTTGGTAAACTTATCTTGTACAATACCACGATAAACCAAAACAATTTCTTAGGTCATATTTAGCACTAGAGATCTGAACTATTTTCTAATTGATTCTAAAAAGCCCGTAAATTTTAAAAAATGTTTGGGGGGCTTCCTTATTTAGCTGCATGTCTAACTCACCTTTTCAGTCGAAGTAATTTTCTGCTAAGACACGTAAGGGTATTTTAATTTGCCTTTTAACCACCGGAAATGCTTAATCAGTTCATAGGGTTCTCCCTTCACAAAACATTTTGATAAATTTAATTAGCAATCCACATTCATTTGTGAATTTTCTATGATTGAAAACCAAATATTTTTTCATAATTTTTGACCTTGGAAAACAGGGAATGGCAAGGGAGGTAAGCTTGGTAATGGGACACTTTTTTGTTACAGGTGTAAAGGGTTTACCACAATTACTAGGCTTTTGACAGATTTTACGGCAAATAAAATGTACTCCGTCCACCTTAACTGTTGATTTTCTAAAAATATCCAAAAACTTTTTAATTTCATCCCCAATGGGGCTGATTCAAAAATTTATTTTCATAAAACGTATATCAAATTTAAATTTTTTCCAACGTTGTTAATAATTCAAATTTGACCTCAAGATCATCAAAATCTATGTTTTTATCTTTAGTTAATCCTATACAGACGAAATAGATTTTCTAATTGTGTAATCTTACTTAAAGACTGAAAAAGGTTTTTTCAAACAGCCATTTTAATGGTATACTGAAAATTTTAGCACCACACTTATTTAAAAAAAAACCCGTACTGCTATAAAAAGTGGTTTTTTTCTTTAACGGTTTGACACACTGCCTCTAACTTAACCCAGGCAATGCCAAGAAAGGGGACAATACATTGGGGGGTTTTATGGCTTTAGTTTGCGTGTCACTACCCCGATGATAATCGTAAAAAACGACGTTATACACTTCATTCACTAACACTTTATATGTCATGTATAATGTAAATCACACATAATATTACTTACCAAATATATAAATGTCATTGTTAATATGTTCCTTTAATATAACAATTTTATCTATAAAAAACTTAAACGCAAACTCGTCTCCCCAATTTCGTCTATAAACATTATAATTTCAGGGCATACACTCAGACAAACTGACATCGTTTGGGTTTCTGCTGTCGTCGGGGTTTTCCCCCAGTTGTAGCAGATTCCGGGGGCCCTCCCCCTTTTTTTTGTTGGGGATCACCCAGCTCCCGTTTTTTTTGGGGAAAACTGGGTACGCCCCTTTTTTTTTGGCTGCCCATTCTCTGTGTTCAGTCTGGGGGCGGACTCATATTACTGATTATATTAAAAAACTAGTTTTTTCAGTTTTTTTTAAGGACCTTGTCTGGTAGGTTTTTTTGTACACTGAGTACAACATATCTAACCCCAAGTGGGCCTTTTTCCTGTTCGAGCAAACCAAAAAAGGGGGCAGGGAAAGGGTTTAAAAAGGTAAATTTATAGTTTAAATTAAGTAAACAAGCTTGAAAGACAGCTCTTTCCCCACAGCCGCCCTGCAACGGGTCTTGAGTGCTGTCTTGATCCACTTCTTAAGGGGGTAAAAATTTAAAAATTAAACAATAAAATTTCCCTAGGGGGTTTATGTCACAAAATTTCATAAATATTGCTGACTTTCATACTTTGTGGGTGAATTTCCCCACCTCCTGGAATAATGATTACAAACTCTTTGGATACAAGAACTGCGCAGTCCCCCATACTACAAGAAATAAGTAACCCACCTTGCTCTTGTAGCGTGAGCTCTGGTGCTCTTCACACCTTCGACAGGTATCGGTGACTTGATAGAAGCTGAAGTTTCCTTTGATGTCCACATCTTCCATAGTCTAGGAATACGCTCACTGGTACACTATGTTCCACAAGATTTGTCTTTATTGTTCACAATCTTATCACTAAAGAAGCTGATCACACTTCTCTGTAAGTGTTTATTGTGTTTTGTGAGACACTTTGTTCACACTAACGCACGAATCAGTGTTCTTTGTTGGTTATCCTGGCGTGAATGTGACTCTCAGTAGAGTCAAAAGTAATCTGAAGACGTCACAGCGTCCTACACCGTCACTACCCGTAGCACATAAAGGAAAAGCTGACCTAATACTTTTGCTTCCTTGCCACTTCCTCCATGAAACAAAGCAGAATGCTTGAATCTTACTGTCTTAAGCATAGACAACAATGTACACTATCCTTACCTTGGTAATAAAGTGGGAGCAGGATTTTCCTCAATTGTCCTGCTAAGGTAAGAGATGGACTGTCGTTTATTAAAATACACTTTGCAACACTGGACTGCAAGGAGCGTCGGTCGTTCACTTCGCATACTCGTACTGCATCTGGGATCAATTACTTGCTGTACCAGTAAACAAGATGCTTGCCCCTTCTGAGAGGGCTGGGCCCCTCAAGGCTGAAAGGGGCTGAAAGGGACTGAAAGGGGCTGAAAGGGGCTGAGGAGGGCCGATACCCTCCTGCAGGAGAAAATTTCTCCACAACAATCTTGGGTTATCCAGCGTGGTTAACACTCTTGGGTTATCCAGTGTGGTTAACACTCTTGGCTTATCCAGGGTGGTTAACAATCCCTGGGTTATCCAGGGTGGTTAACACTCTTAGGTTATCCAGGGTGGTTAACGCTCTTGGGTTATCCAGGGTAGTTAACACTCTTGGCTTATCCAGGGTGGTTAACACTCTTTGCTTATCCAAGGTGGTTAAAACTCTTGGTTTATCCAGGGTGGTTAGCATTCTTATGTTAGCCAGGGTGGCTAACACTCTTGGGTTATCCAGGGTGGTTAACACTCTTGGCTTATCAAGGGTGGTTAACTCTCTTGGGTTATCCATGGTGGTTAACACTCTTAGCTTATCCAGGGTGGTTATCAATCTTAGGTTATCCAGGGTGGTTAACACTATTGGGTTGTCCAGGGTGGTTAACACTCTTGGATTATCCATGGTGGTTAACACTCTTGGCTTATCCAGGGTGGTTCACACCTTTCTGTTATCAATGGTGGTTTACACTCTTGGTTATCCAGGGTGGTTAACAATCTTGGGTTATCCAAGGTGGTTAACACCCTTTGGTTATCCAGGCTGGTTAGCACTCTTGGGTTATACAGGGTGCTTAACGCTCTTGCTTATCCAGGGTGTTAACAATCTTTGGTTATCAAGGGTGGTTAACACTCTTGTGTTATCCAGGGTGGTTAACACTCTTGGCTTATCCAGTGTGCTTAACACTCTTGGGTTATCCAGAGTGGTTAACACTCTTTGGTTAACCAGGGTTGTTAAAATTTTTGAGTTAACCAGTAAGGTTAACACTCTTGGGTTAACCAGGGTGGTTAACACTCTTTGGTTAACCATGGTAGTTAATACTCTTGGGTTATCCAGGGTGGTTAACACTCTTGGGTTATCCAGGGTGGTTAACACTATGGTAATCCAGGGTGGTTAACACTCTTGGGTTAACCAGGGTTGTTAACACTCCTGGGTTATCCAGAGTGGTTAATACTCTTGGGTTATCGAGGGTGGATAACACCCTTGTGTTATCCATGGTGGTTAACACCCTTTGGTTATCCAGGGTGGTTAACATTCTTGTGTTATCCAGGGTGGTTAACACCCTTGGATTATCTAGGGTGGGCAACACTCTATGGTTGTCCAGGGTGGTTAACTCTCTTGGATTATCCAGGATGGTTAACACTCTTTGGTTATCCAGGGTGGTTAACACCTTTGGGTTACCCAGGGTGGTTAACACCCTTGGGTTATCCAGGGTGGTTAACACCCTTGGGTTATCCAGGGTGGTTAACGCCCTTGGGTTATCCAGGGTGGTTAACACACTTGGGTTATCCAGGGTGGTTAACACCCTTGGATTATTCAGTGTGGTTGACACCCTTTGGTTATCCAGGGTGGTTAACACACTTGGGTTATCCAGAGTGGTTAACACCCTTGGGTTATCCAGGGTGCTTTACACTCTTGGGTTTTCCAGGGTGGTTAACACCCTTAAGTTATCCAGGGTGGTTAACACCCTTGGGTTATCCAGGGTGATTAACACCCTTGGGTTATTCAGGGTGGTTAACACCCTTGGGTTATCCAGGCTGGTTAACACCCTTGGGTTATCCAGGGTGGTTAAGACCCTTAGATTATCCAGGGTGGTTAACACTCTTGGGTTATCCAGGGTTATCCAGGGTCGTAACACCCTTTGGTTATCCAGTGTGGTTAACATCCTTCGGTTATCCAGGGTGGTTAATACCCTTGGGTTATCCAGATTGGTTAACACCCTTGGGTTATCCAGGGTGGTTAACACCCTTTGGTTATCCAGGGTGGTTAACACCCTTGTGTTATCCATGGTGGTTAACACTCTTGGATTATCCAGGGTGGTTAACACTCTTGGGTTATTTGTGGTGGTTAACACTCTTGGGTTATCCAGAGTGGTTAACACCCTTGGGTTATCCAGGGTGGTTAACACCCTTGGGTTATCTCGGGTGGTTAACACCCTTTGGTTATCTAGCGCGGTTAACACCCTTCGGTTATCCAGGGTGGTTAACACCCTTTGGTTATCCAGGGTTGTTAACACTCTTAGGTTATCCATGGTGCTTAACACCCTTGGGTTATCCAGGGTGGTTAACACCCTCTGGTTATCCAGGGTGATTAACATCCTTGGGTTATCCAGGGTGGTTAACATCCTTTGGTTATCCAGGGTGGTTAACACCCTTGGGTTATCCAGGGTGGTTAACACCCTTGGGTTATCTAAGGTGGTTAACACCCTTGGGTTATCCAGGGTGGTTAACACCCTTGAGTTATCCAGGGTGGTTAACATCATTGGGTTATCCAGGGTGGTTAACACCCTTGTTTTATCCAGGGTGGTTAACACCCTTGGGTTATCCAGGGTGTTTAAAACCTTTGGGTTATCCAGGGTGGTTAACATCCTTCGGTTATCCAGGGTGGTTAACACCCTTTTGTTATCCTGAGTGGTTAACACCCTTGGGTTATCCAGGGTGGTTAACACCTTTGGGTTATGCAGGGTGGTTAACACCCTTGGGTTATCCAGGGTGCTTAACACTCTTGGGTTATCCAGGGTGGTTAACACCCTTGGGTTATCCAGAGTGGTTAACACCCTTGGGTTATCCAGAGTGCTTAGCACTCTTGGGTTATGCAGGGTGGTTAACACCCTTGAGTTATCCAGGGTGGTTAACACCCTTGGGTTATCCAGGGTGGTTAACGCCCTTGGGTTATCCAGGGTGGTTAACACCCTTGGGTTATCCAGGGTGGTTAACACCCTTGGGTTATCCAGGGTGTTTAACACCCTTGGGTTATCCAGGGTGGTTAGCACCGTAAGATTATCCAGGGTGGTTAACACTCTTGGGTTATCCACAGTCGTTAACACCCTTTGGTCATCCAGTGTGGTTAACACCCTTCGGTTATCCAGGGTGGTTAACACCCTTGGGTTATCCAGGGTGGTTAGCACCCTTGGGTTTTCCAGGGTTGTTAAGACCCTTGGGTTATCCAGGGTGGTTAACACCCTTGTGTTATCCAGGGTGGTTAACACTCTTGGATTGTCCAGGGTGGTTAACACTCTTGGGTTATCTATGGTGGTTAACACCCTTGGGTTATCCAGGGTGGTTAACACCTTTGGGTTATCCAGGGTGGTTAACGCTCTTGGGCTATCTAGGGTGGTTAACACCTTTGGGTTATCCAGGGTGGTTAACACCCTTCGGCTATCCAGGGTGGTTAACACCCTTTGGTTATCCAGGGTGGTTAATACCCTTGGGTTATCCATGGTACTTAACACCCTTGGGTTATCCAGGGTGGTTAACACCCTCGGGTTATCCAGATTGGTTAACATCCTTTTGTTATCCAGGGTGGTTAACGTCCTTGGGTTATCCAGGGTGGTTAACACCCTTGGGTTATCCTGGGTTGTTAACACCCTTGGGGTATCCAGGGTGGTTAACACCCTTGGGTTATCCAGGTTGGTTAACACCCTTGGGTTATCCAGGATGGTTAACCCTCTTTGGCTAAAAATCTGAACAAAATCTTGTCTTAACCATTTAACTAACTTATGAATATATTCGCGCAATGGCAATCGTTCTTTTTTATTTGTGAGATGGGAAAATGTCAGATATTTTACTAAATTTCAAAAACTTTCAAACTTTATAATTTTGAGGGAAGAAAATAAGGTATAATGCATTATTTATTTCATAATAAAATCAGTTTAGGTTTGTTTTATCAGTGTGGAGTTCCATACAAGATGTTGGTAGTGCCAGTAAGTGAGGTAAGGCTGCTGAACCCAATTTTCAGCATGTATTGTTTATATATATATATATATATATATATATATATATATATATATATATATGCGCAAAACAACCACTCTGAAAGAATAGAGAAATTCCAAGCGCTTTCATTTATATATATATATATTATATAATATATATATATATATATATATATATATATATATATATATATATATACATGTATATATAATATATATATATATATTATATATATATATATATATATATATATATATATATAATATTATATAATATATATATACATATATATATATATATATATATATATATATATATAATATATATATATATATATATATATATATATATATATATATATATATATATATGTGTGTGTGTGTGTGTGTGTGTGTAAACCATGTCAACAACCCCTCTTCTTCCCCGTTAGTACCATTGTTAGTACCATAAAGCAACTGTGGTAATCCCACACCTCTACCTAACAATCCAGCTTTCACTTCTCTTACAACACCATCTATAACTACATTAAATACATTAAACGCATCACTGTGTATTCCAGCTTTTACTGGAAATTAATTTCTCTCTCTTCTATATACCCTTACGTGAGCTTTACTACCTTCATAAAAACTCTTAACTGCTTTCAGTAACTTACGACCTATTCCACATTGCTGCCTAGTTACTCTATCATATGCCTTTTCCAAATTCCATAAATGCAACGAAAACTTCCTTTCCCTTATATAAATACTGTTTATTTACATCCTTCAATGTAAAAATTTCGTTTACACATCCAGTATTCTTCCTAACGCCTCCTTATTCATCTGCGATCCTCCTCTCTTTCTTACTCTTTATTCTTAGATTAATAAGTTGAGGAAGACTAGGGAACAAATGGATTTGGCAATTAAAAATAGTAGAGGAGAATTATTAAATGTAGAGTTAGAGGTATCGGGAAGATGGAGGGAATGTTTTGAGGAATTGTTAAATGTTGATGAAGATAGGGAATCTGTGATTTCGTGCATAGGGAAAGGAGGAATAGCATCTTGTAGGAGTGAGGAAGAGCCAGTTGTGAGTGTGGGGGAAGTTCGTGAGGCAGTGGGTAGAATAAAAGGGGGTAAGGCAGCTGGGATTGATGGGATAAAGATAGAAAAGTTAAAACCAGGTGGGGATATAGTTTTGGAGCGGTTGGTGTTAAATAAATGTATGAAAGAGGGTAAGGTACCTAGGGATTGGCAGAGAGCGTGCATGGTTCCAATGTATTAAGGCAAAGGGGACAAAAGAGAGTGCAAAATATAGGCGCATAAGTCTGTTGAGTTTACCTGGTAAAGTGTACGGGAAAGTCATTATCGAAAACATTAAGAGTAGGACAGAGAGTAGGATACCAGATAAACAAGAGGCTTTAGGAAAGGTAGGGGGTGTGTAGACCAAGTGTTTACAGTGAAACATATAGGTGAACAGTATTTAGATAAGGGTAAAGAGGTTTTTGTGGCATTCATGGATTTGGAAAAGGTGTATGACAGGGTGGATAGGGGGCAATGTGGCAGATGTTGCAGATGTATAGAATAGGAGGTAGGTTACTGGAAGCAATGAAGAGTTTTTACGAAGGTAGTGAAGGCTCAGGTTAGAGTATGTGGGAGAGAGGGAGATTATTTCCCAGTAAAAGTAGGACTTAGGCAAGGATGTTTGATGTCACTGTGGTTATTCAGTATTTTTATAGATGGGGTTGTAACAGAAGTGAATGCTAGGGCCTTGGCAAGAGTTGTGGGGTTAAAAGATAAAGAATCTAACACAAGGTAGGAGTTGTCACAGTTGCTCTTTGTAGATGACACTGTGCTTCTGGGAGATTCTGCAGAGAAGTTGCAGAGGTTGGTGGATGAGTTTGGTAGGGTGTGCAAAAGAAAAATTAAAAGTGAATATAGAAAGAGTAAGGTGATCAGGATAACAAAAATATTAGGTGATGAAATATTGGATATCAGATTGGTGGGAGAGAGTATGGAGGAGGTGAATGCATTCAGACATTTGGGAGTGGACGTGTCAGTGAATGGGTCTATGAAAGATGAGGTAAATCATAGACGTGATGAGGAGAAAAAGGCGAGCGATGCATTGAGGAGTTTGTAGAGACAAAGAACTTTGTCAATGAAAGCAAAGAGGGGAATGTATCATAGTTATACCAACACTCTTGTATGGGTGTGAGGCAAGGGTTGTGAATTTTGAAACAAGGAGAAGACTGGAGGCAGTGGAGATGTCATGTGTGAGGGCAATGTGTGGTGTGAATATAATGCAGAGGAGGCGTAGTTCAGAAATTAGAAGGTGCGGGATTACCAAATCTATTATCCAGAGGGCTGAGGAGGGGTTTTTGAGGTGGTTCGGACACGTAGAGAGGTTGGAACAAAATAAAATGACTTCGAGAGTGTACAAATCTGTAGTGGAGGGAAGGCGGGGTAGGGGTTGGCCTAGGAAAGGTTAGAGGGAGGGGGTAAAGGAGGTTTTGTGTGCAAGGGGCTTGGACTACCAGAGTGCATGCGTGAGCGTATTTGATAGGAGTGAATGGAGGCAAGTGGCTTTTAGGACTTGATGTGCTGTTAGTGCATAAGGTAACATTTATGAAGGGATTCAGGGAAACCGGCAGGCCGGACTTGAGTCCTGGAGGTGGAAAGTACAGTGCCGGCACTCTGAAGGCGGGGGAGGCGGGGGGGGGGAGTTAATGCTGCAGTTTTATAACTGTAGTGTAAGCACCCCTCTGGCAAGACAGTGATGGAACGAATGATGATGAAAGTTTTCCTTTTTCAGGCCACCCTGCCTTGATGGGAAACGGCCGATGTGTTAATAAATTATTATTATTATTATTATTATTATTATTATTATTATTATATAATAATAATAATAATAATAATAATAATAATAATAAGGCAAGGAACCTTTTACAATACCAAGTCCTTACATAATGAAATGAATGGGAGTGAACACCTACAACGTTGGACTTATATAGAGTGAATATGTGGTAGTGCCCTAATTATAGATTGCTCTATTTTAATTTAATTTGTAAGATTCTGACATAAAAAAACTCCATGTGATTATATTCACTCCTATTTTGCACCGTAATGAGTATTTTCAAGCAATTTTAATTGGATTTCACAGTAATCTGAATCAGCTTTCCTTGTAGTGTTATTTTTGTTGTTGTCCGCAGAAGCAAATAAAGAAATTTGTATGAATTGCCATCCGAAACTGGAATTTGAGCAATTAGACAGATAAAGAAATTTACAAAAAATTGAAAATGTAATGCAAAAGTTATAGGAAAATTAAACTGTAAGTATGGGTGAATGGAGTAAATACATTATAGTTTAGAATACCTTGTTCTTGCTCACAAGGTCTGGTCTCGACGGTGAGGTCAGTGAAGGACGTACAAGCCTGAGTTCTGAAACAATTAGTTAAAAAGTATTAAAACATTACCTGGCATGTATGTACTTGGAACTTTGATAAATTATTTAACGAAAAAATAAAAATAACAAGAGAATTATTAATAATCAGATAAAGTACAAACGTTCAATTGTAGAAGAGGAGAGATGACCATTATCTCTTTTACGCATTATTTATACCAATACTTTGTCAGTTACTTTATTGTCTTTTACGTAATTATTCTACACAGCCAGACCTAAGATAAGTACGTGTGCCAAGAATACCACGGAGACCCTAGAATCTATAGAAACCCACACTTAAATGGAGCTTGGCTTTGTGGGATAAATACTGTGTACTTTGATGTAGCAGTTGGCAGGTTCAAGTCTCGATCTGGTCTAAAATAACATTTGCATACATACATACATACAGTAGAACCCACTTATTCGGCAGGTTAGGTCAAGGCTACCGCTGTTAAAGTGGAGCGCCATTTTTTCCATTTATAAATGACTATAAATGCCAGATAACAAGTTTACACTAACTTATTATAAATTAACAGTAGCACTAGGCATTACAAAACAATTTAAAAACTAAAATACATACACAGTACCTTTATTACTTACCTTATGTAAAATATTTGTAGTCTTAATGTAGGATGAGATGGAGTAGTATTTATTGCAGGAAGTCGAGTATGGAAGCTCCCACACCTGATAGCTTCCACACTGTAGCTCCCACACCTTACTGAGAGGTTGCGAGGAATTAATTATACAGTTATGGGCGAGATCTGGGGACACTCACTTACATGTAAGTTTGATTAAAATCACGAGCCAGTTTTTCCAGCCAGACCTATAATTAGTTTCGGTAGGAGGTAGGATCGGCATCTTTATGCTTGTTAAAATGGTTAGTATAAATATTAACCCCTTTTGATTGCAACATATCTGAGCCATCTTAAAAAAACAATGTTGATCTTATCGACAAATTGCAAAATAACAACATGTCTAATGATTTTTCACTCGTTAGTTTTGATGTCACAGCGTTGTTCACGAGAGTCCCTGTTCCTGACTTGCTATTTTATTTGGAAGAAGAATTACATGAGTTCTCTTTGCCTTTTGATAAAAATACCATTACTGAATTGTTTAAGTTTTGTGTAGTTGATTGCAAGTTTGAGTTTGAAAGGAAATACTATGCTCTAAAACAAGGAATGGCGATGGGAAATCCGTTGTCCCCTTTACTGAGCAATTTGTATATGGAATTTTCGAGGCTAGACTGTTGAAAGATATCCTGCCATGTAGAGCTAAATGGTTCTTATATGTGGATGACATCTTGTGTCTTTGGCCAAATGTTATGGCCTTGATACATTTTTACCAAGACTTAACTCTTTAGTCCCGTCTATTAAATTCACCGTGGAGAAGAGGTGGACTGTGAACTTTCCATTCTTAGATGTGTTGATACACCGAGTTGATAGAAAGTTTAAGTTTACAGTATATAGGAAGGCTACCAATGTGTGCTCATACATTCACTACTACTTTAACCATGAGACTAGAGTCAAAAGGAGTGTGTTTCTTACAATGTTTTTGAGAGCCTATAGAGTGTGCAGTCCGGAGTTCCTAGATGAAGAAATTGGGAAAATTATTGATATTGGCACGAAACGCGATATCCTAAAGTGTTTATGGAATCTGCCTTACTGGCAGCTAAGAAAACTTATTATAGAGCAAAACCTAAGATAACACCTCAGACAAAGTATGTGCTGGTCCCCCCATATAACAGAATTTATCTATCCTGCTGAATGCTTTTAGAATAATTAATATACAACTAGTATTTAATTAAAAATACACGAACTGTTAGAAGAATCCTGATTATGAATGCGCCCCCACCAACAAGTGGTGTCTACAGAGTTAGTTGCTTTTGGTTGCAGTCTCTCCTATTTGGGACAAACTGGAAAATCCTTGGAGGCGAGAATGTCCCAACACCGTTATTCGATACGTATAGCACAGGAGTCGAACACGATTTTCAACCATATTAGAGCTTGTAAAAACCCAGCAAACTGGCAGGAAGCAAGAGACATCTTCCCTTGTTGTTCCTGGATTGAATGGAATATTGTAGAATCGGCAATTATTAAGCATGATAGGCAGGCTTTATACAATAACAGTGATGGCATGTTCAAGCAGATGCGTTTTTAGCTGAGGCAATAGTACATGCTTAAAATTGGGCACTTATACGAATGCATCATTCTGTCTTAAATAAATTGCCACACCGAGGAAATAAGGCCTATATATTTTTTTAGAGCAGTTTTTGAAGGGTTGAATCAGAATTTCCCCAGAATTATGTGCGATGGATATATTTGAATGGCTTCCTTGTTTTTGCAAATGTCTTCCTCTCCCCCCCCTTAAACATGTTTATTTTATGAGTCGTTTCCTTAACATAATTGTTCAGAAGTCCCCCCACATATGGGACCGTTTTCTCTCATAATTTAAGGGGGACACGTTGTCCTTGCTGGATGTAATTGCAGTGACTTCTACATCAATGACAATATATTGATATTTTTTTCCTTAATGTTATTGATATCATAGCAGAATATGACAAAATTTTTATTATTGCCACGTTAATTTCGTTTACAATATCAATGCATATGGGATTTTTTCTAATGCTATATATTAATATTCATCTCTCTGGCTATGCGCACTGTTGTGCCTGTGGTTATTTCCAGGTACCCGTCCTTTCTGTCTCTCTACCCTATTCTCTCACTCCAGTAAAAGCGGTCCCTGGGAACGTTATTTGCTGGAACTTCCCCTCTTTTAAGCAATTCTGAAAAACTACTGATGATGTTTTGATTACAACACGAAACGCTTAGAGCTATCATTCTACTCTCCCTGTGGTTGTTTTGCATATATATATATATATATATATATTATATATATATATATATATATATATATATATATATTTATATATATTATATATATATATATATATATATATATTATATATATATATATATAAATATAGGGAGGTACCACCCCTAGAACTGTCATAGGGACCTCATCCTCAGAGAAAAGAATAAACTTGCTTCAGGGAAAACTCAAGGTTTCTCCCTGAAGCTGTTTGAGAATTTTCTTCTACCCCCCCTATATTTCAAGTATGTGTTATTTAAAGACAAAATACATTGGCCAAACATTTACAAAAATACAACAGAAAGTAAAACAACATAGGTAACTCAGAGCTACATCTCGAATACTTCGTCCAGCTCCCCTGCGGTGGGCCGCGTGCCCAGAATGCTGCAGGCATTTCCTCTATGGATCGCAACACTGAGTCTCTGAAGAGGAAGCTGGTCGCCCTGTGGTCCTTGGTTTCTATGATTAGCTTTTCACCCAGCTCTTTGAGGAACTTTAGAGCACACTTGCCCCCTGCTCCAAGGGTCTCCGACCCTATTGGATGAAGTTATAGCAAGGGGGAAGGTCTTCATATTTTCGGATCTTCTGGGTCTCCCTGTGGCTGGCAGCTCCACCCCCTTCCACTACGGAGTTTTGGCAAGTAGGTGTCTGCCAATGTGGCAGCACAGGTGTAGTCCCAGGCAATCTGCTTTCCATCCTTCCAGGGTAGCATAGTGGCTCCATCAGGACGCTTTTGACTTCCATCAGACCTCTGTACTTGGGGTTCCCGTTGAGCTGGGCAACGGGCTGTGGTGAGGTTTCTCTTTATTATGTCATTTATCTCCTCATGTCTGGCATGCTTCCCTTCTGCTGTGTGGCACACAAGACCATGAAGTCCGAATTGATCAGCAGTTGCCCTGCCGCAAATACACCTATGTTCGGTGAGGATGGGGGCGGCTAGGCGAAGAGCAACACCAATCCCAATGGCCTGTGGGTCGAGACGGGTGCCCGGGAAGAATTGGGAACAGCTAACAGGAAATCTCCCGAGTGTGGTGCCTTCACTGCCCGGAGACAAGCTTTGTTCTTTCCTGAAGCATTGGAGAGCATGTGTTGGCGATTTTTTCCATGATCGGTTTGTCCCAGTGGGACTGTTTGTGCTGTTTGGGAGGAGCTGGTCTGCTGGAGGAGTCTGTAAGGGTGTCCCACCGAATCGCTGCTTCAGTAAACCTGGGGTCTTGAGCTCCTACCAAGTCTCTCAAGCGTTCGGGCACTATCTTCTTGACTAATGCACTGGAAGCCAAACACGAAGACAGAAAAGCAGGTAAAGCAACATGCGTTGCTTTACGCACCCCTATACCTCCCAGTCGCACTGGGAGGGTTGCCTGATCCCATTGCTCATCCTCTAGTGACAGGTTCAGTGCCTTCTTAAAAGTTGATCTCAGGTGTGCGTCATATTCATGGAGTGTTGGGTTGTCAAAAGAGGGTGCACACCTCAAGAAGTAAGCGAGTCTTGGCATAGTAAGACACCTTGTGAGGAGATACAGAGCATCATGGGCATTCAAGATCGCTTATTTCTCCTCCATTCTCATCAGGTCATTCAATTTGTCCCTGAGGACAGTATCGATGGCCTGGTGACCCAGCGGTGCCCCCAAGAGGGTACTGTTGGACGGAGTTGTAGTTGAGACTTCCGGGAGGATTCTTTGCACAGCATTGATTATTTCCTGGTTCGTTGTGATGATTTCACACTTGGAGGGATTGAGGATGAGTCCCAAGTCTTCTCCCTGTGTTTTCACCAGTTGTAGGTCCCCCACGAGGGACTCTTCAGTACCTGCCAGAGTGCCGTCATCCAGGTACCAGATATTGAGCTCACTGCGTAAGCTGGAAGTTAGTTCTCTTACTGCCAAGCAGAAGAGAAGTGGAGCGAGTGGGTCACCCTGCTGAACACCCTCTGATGGTTGAATTTCATGTTCTCCAAACAAAAGAATTGAGGGTTTGCTGTAGCCGGCAGAAATGAAGGGAAAGAGACTGGGGAACCGAACCCGAACAGCTGGTAAAATAGCATCACTCTTCACCATATTAAAGGCATTTCTAAAATCAAGTTTGACTATGGCCTTGTCTTCTGGTAGGTCCCTGATGTAGGCCCTTGCCGCATGAGCTGTAGCTTCACTGCCTTGAGATATATATATATATTATTATATTTATATATATATATTTTATATATATATATATATATATTATATATATAATATATATTTATATATATATATATATATATATATATAATATATATATATATATATAAGTAGTCAACTTTTCTTCTGGGCGGTGTATCCGGTTTTAGGGGGTGCGGCAGAGGCATCCCTTCCGGTTTAGGGCCTTCCACTGGGCGGTGTATCCGGTCTAGGGCCTTCCACTGAGTGGTGTATCCGGTCTAGGACCAGCGGCTGGAGGGTCACCTTTTCACACCTAGGTGTTACTTCCGGTTTGACCTTGACCTCGCCCTCGAGACTACCTCACCCTTGACCCCCCCCCAACCATTACTCCCGCCCACGACCCCCCTTCGCGAACCCCCTTTGCGACCCCCGTCGCGCCGCGCGCCCGCCCGCGCGCCCGCCCGCGCCCTTCGCGACCTCCGCCCGCACCTTCTGCTGCGCCTTCTGCAGCGTCATTCGGATCGCCCCCGCGCCTCGAATTTTTTTCCGATTTTTTTCGAATTTTTTTGGAATTTCATTTTCTTGTGCTCTCCATTTCCTCGGATCCAATTTTTGAGGTTCCCCCCCTCACTTTCACCCCCTCCCAAAATTTTCGAAATCAAAGTCTCCATCTCCCCGGACAAAATTTTGGATTTCCCCCCCTTTGGGGGTTTTCGAATTCTTATGTATCCTTGGATTGCCCCCCCCCACTTTCACCCCCCAACCCCCAAAAAATTTTTCCCAAATCAAGTCTCCCTCTTCCCCGGACAAGTTTTTTTGGTTTCCCCCTTGGGGGTTTTGAAATTTTATGATCCCTTGGATTGCCCCCCCCCCACTTTTCCCCCCCCCCCAAAAATTTCTCGAAATCAAGTCCCAATTCCTCGGATCAAAATTTTTCTCGAAATCAAAGTCCCATCTTTCCTTGGATCCCGGGTTTTTTTTGAATTTCTCCTTCTCCCGGACAAATTTTTTGAGGTTCCCCCCTCTCCTTTCCCCCCATCCCCCAAAATTTCTCGAAATCAAAATTCCTCTCCTCGGGTCAAATTTTTTTGGATTTTCCCCTAAGGGGGTTTTGAAAGTTTCCTTCTCCTTGGATCAAGGGTTTTGAATTTTCTCCAATTCCTTGGTCAAAATTTTTGGGTACCCCTCCCTTTCCCCCAAATTTTTCGACAAAACCTACCCATCTCCTCGGGGTCAAGTTTTTTGGATTCCCCCCTTTTGGGGGTTTTCGAAAACTCCAATTCCCCGGGATCAAGTTTTTGGATCTCCCCTGGGGGTAAACAGCTTACTAAGGGGCTAAAAAAGTCAAAAAGAACTAAAAAGGGTGTTTTATCGGCGTCGTGAATCCCATACAAGCTAACTTGTTGACTTACCCCTGTAAGTGCGTCCGGATGACCGCGCACAAGGGGTGAATCTTGTCGATCCTTTTTTTTCATTAAAAATTAATAGGGGGACACAGTACTCAAGTCGCATTTTTTTTCGTTTAAAACCCCCAATTTCTTTAAAAATACAACATACATTATCACAAAAAAAAACTAACTCAATTTTTTTTCGTTTACCCTTTTAGTTCATTACGTTATAAAGGGGGACGTACATCAGAAAAAGTCGCAAAAACTAACTCAAACACTTTTACTTTGAACACACCAAAACACTCTCAAAATCATTTGAATACCACATAAACACCTTTGAACACCTTCAAAACCCTTGAATTAAAAACACCTTTGAACTTTTCAATCAACACTGAAAAACTTCCAAAAAACACAATTTGAGTTCCCAATTTCTCACTGAAAACTACTAAAACACCCCTGAATTCAAACAAAAAAACCCCTTTATACCCCAAAAAAAAAAATTTGAAACCCTCAAAAAACCCTTTTTTAACACCTTTTTAAATTTCCAAAACATATTTGAGTACTCCCAATTTTCACCACTAAAAACTTTTCTAAAAACTGCGAAATTTAATCAAAAACACCCCTTCAACACCTCAAACACCCTTGAACATTCAAAACACTCTTAAACCCTTCAAAAACACTTTGTCATTTTCAATCAACACCGAAACACTTTTAAAAAACACATTTGGTACCCCCTTACACCACTGAATACACTAAAAAAACCCCGAATTCAAACAAAACACCCTTTAAACCCTTTAAAAAAACCTTTGAACCCTTCAAAAAAAAAAACATTGAACACACCAAAAAAACCCCTTTTAACACCTTTGAAAATTTCCCAAAAACTATTGGTACTCCCCCAATTTTTACCATGAAAACTACAAAAACACGCTGGTTCAATCAAACACCCCTTTTCACCTTTAAAAACAAAATTTTTAAAAACACTCAAAAAAACCCTTTGAATCCCAAAACACCTTTTTAACCCTTCAAAACCCTTGATACCCTTTAAACACCCCTTTATTCCCTTTAAAAAAAAAACATTTTAACACACTCAAAACACCTTTGAAAAACCCCCTTTAACATTTGCAAAACAATTTGGTACTCCCAAATAAGATTTGACACCTAAATTTTTTTGCATTTCACTTTCATTAAATTTTTAATCATCCCCCAGCTCCAGACTAGGCATTTTTTCGTTTTTTCCCTTTTAGTTCATTAAAGTTTGGGGGACAATACATCAGAAAAAAAGTCAAAAAACAATCAACACTTTTCTTTGAACACCCCAAAAAACTCTCATAATCATTTTAATACTACATAAAACCTTAACACCCCTTTAAAACACCTTGAATTGTTTTTAAACTTTTCATCAAAAACCCATTTTTATATCTTTTTTCGGTACTTAATTGACTAAATCCCTTCAATTACAACAAAAATTTTACTTTTTAACTAATGTCATCCTGTAACCAGATTTTTTACAAAAAAAAAAAAACTCTTGACACCTAACACCCGCCACAACCCCCCAAACCCAAAACCACAATTTTTTTCGTTTTTAATAAATTTTTTCAAAAGTCACAACAACAACAACCCACAACCCCCAATCCACAACCCACAAATTTTTTTCGTTTTAGCTAATTTCATCAGAAGTACAACACCAAAAACCCCCAACACCCCAACACCACAACCCCACCACAATTTTTTTTCGTTTTTAATTTCATCAGAAAGTCACAACAACAACAACCCCCAACCCACAATTTTTTTTCTCGTTTTAAAAAATTTTTATCGAAAAAGGGACAAAACCCACAACCCACAACACCCCCAAACCACAATTTTTTCTCCCTTTTAACTAATTTCACGAAAAAGGTACAACCCCTTAACACCTTCAAAACCCTTTAACATTCAAAACACCTTAAAACCTTTAAAAAAAAACCTTTTAACATTTTAAAACACCCATTTGAGTACTCCCCTTCACCACTAATACTACTAAAACACGCTGAAATTTAATCAAAACACCTCCAATCCTTCAAAAAACCCTTTAACCCTTCAAAAAACAACTTTTTAACACACTGGGAAAACACTTTGAACACCTTTTAAAATTTCCAAAACACTATTTGAGTACTCCCAATTACACCCCTGAATACTACTAAAACACCGTGAATTCAATCAAAAAACCCCCTTTAACACCTTCAAAAAAACCCTTTAACACCTTCAAAAACACTCTCATAAAACACCTTAAAAAAAATTTTAAATTTCCAAAACACTATTTGAGTACTCCGAATTTCACCACTGAATATACTAAAACACCGCTGAATTCAATCAAAAAACTCTTAAAAAAATTCAAACACCCTCGGGCCCTTAAAAAAACTCTTGAACCCCTTTAAAAAAACCTTTGAACATTTCCAATCAACACTGAAAAAACTTTCCCAAAAAAAACAATTTGGTTCTCCCCTTTTACCCCTGAATACTACTAAAACACCGGGTGAATTCAAACAAAACACCCCTTTAAACCTTCAAAAAACCTTTTTAACACCTTCAAAAAACAACATTTTAAAACCCCTCAAAACACTTTGAAAACCTTTAACATTTCCAAAACATATTTGAGTCAAAACACCTTTGAACACCTTTTAAAATTTCCAAAAAAAATATTTGAGTATCCCCAAATTTCACCACTAATACTACAAAACACATGAAATTTAATCAAAACACTTTGAACACCTTCAAAAAAAACATTTAAC
>NC_069400.1:53377040-53395634 GCF_026875155.1 Cherax quadricarinatus
GTGTTTTGATTAAATTGGGGTTTTTTTTAGTGATTCATGATGTAATTGGGAGTACTAAAATTTGTGTTTTTTGGGAAATTTGTTCAGTGTTGATTTGAAAATGTTCAAAGGTTTTTTTGAGGTGTTCAAAGATGTTTTGAAGGTGTTCAAAGGTGTTTTATGTGAGTATTAAAAATGATTTAGAGGGTTTTGGTGATGTTTCAAAGAAAAAGGGTTTTTGAGTTAGTTTTTGCGCTTTTTCTTGTATGTGTCCCCTTTATTAACTGTAATGAACTAAAAGGGTTAAAAAGGGGAAAAAATTGAGTTGTTTTTTTTTGTAATGTTATGTTGTATTTTGTAAAAAATTGGGGTATTAACGAAAAAAAAATGCGACTTTTTGATGTCTGTGTCCCCCTTTTTAACTTTAATGAAAAAAAGGACGACAAATTCGCCTGTGTGCCGGTCACACTGACGTCACTTACATGGGGTAAGTCAAAGATTCAGCTTGTATGGTGATGTCCAGACTGCCGAGTAAAAAACCCCTTCTTAGTTCATTTGCTGGTTTAGACTGAAAAGCTGCTTACCCCCAGAGGAGATCCAAAAATTGATCCGGGGAATTGGAGAATTTCAAAAACCCCCATAAGGGGGAATCCAAAAAACTGATCCGAGGAGATGGAGTCAGGGTTATTGTCGAGAAAATTTGGGGTGAAAAGGAGGGGGTACCAAAAAATTTTTATCCAAGGAATTAGAAACAAAAACCCTTGACCCAAGGAGATGGAGACTTTCGAAACCCCCTTAGGGGGAAACCCAAAAACTTGACCCAGGAGATGGAGACTTTGTTTCGAAAATTTGGGGTGGGGGTAAAGGGGGGGGGGGGGAAAACCAAAAAAATTTTTGATCCGGGGTGGAGAAATTAAAAAACCCCTTGACCAAGGAGTGGAGACTTTGATTTCGAGAAAAATTTGTCGAGGAATTGGGGGGACTTTGATTTCGAGAATTTTTGGGGTTGGGGGGAAGGGGGGAGGGGGAAACCCAAAGGAGATCATAAGAATTTTCGAAACCCCATGGGGGGGAAATCCAAAAACTTGATCCGGGGGAGTGAGACTTTGTTTTGGGAAAAATTTTTTTGGGGGGGGGGGAAAAGGGGGAGGGGGCAATAAAAGGAATCATAAAAATTTTCAAAACCCCCATGGGGGGGAAATCCAAAACTTGACCCGAGGAGATGGAACTTTGTTTCGAGAAATTTTGGGATGGGGGTGAAAGTGAAGGGGAACCTAAAAAATTGGATCAGGAAATGGAGGCACAAGAAAATAAAATTCCCAAAAAATTCAAAAAAAATCAAAAAAAAAAAATTCGGGGCGCGGGGGGGGGACCCGAATGACGCTGCGAAGGCGCAGCAAAGGTGGGGCGGAGGTCGCGAAGGGCGCGGGGGGGCGCGGGGGGCGGCGGCGCGGACGGGGGGTCGAAAAAGGGGGGTTCGGAAGGGGGGTCGTGGGGGGAGAAGGTTGGGGGGGGGGCAAGGGTTGGGTAGTTCGAGGGCGAGGGGCAAGGTCAAAAAGGAAGTAACACCTAGGTGTGAAAAGGTGACCCTCCCCGCGCGGTCTAACCCGGGTACACCCCTAAATGGAAAGGCCCCACCCGGGTACACCGCCAGTGGAAGGCCCTAAACCCGGGAAAGGGTGCCTCTGCCCCACCCCTAAAACCGGATACACCGCCCAGGAAAAAATTGATACTTTTATATAAATATATATATATTATATATATATATATATATATATATATAATATATTTATATTAATATAAAATTTTAATAAAATAATTATATTATTTATATATATATATATAAATATATCTCAAGCTGTGAAGCACAGTCATCGGGAAAAAGGGGCCCCTACTCAGGACCTACCCCGAAACAAGGCCATAGGCAACCCTTATTTTAAAAAATGCCTTTTAAAATGGTGAAAAGTGATGTATTTTACCCGCTGTTTTTGGGGGTTTGGTTTCCCCAGTCTCTTTCCTTTTATTTGCCGGCTACGAAACCCTCAATTCTTTTGTTTGGAGAACATGAAATTCAACCATCAGAGGGTGTTCAGCAGGGTGACCCACTCGCTCCACTTCTCTTCTGCTTGGCAGTAAGAGAACTAACTTCCAGCTTACGCAGTGAGCTCAATATCTGGTACCTGGATGACGGCACTCTGGCAGGTACTGAAGAGTCCCTCGTGGGGGACCTACAACTGGTGAAAACACAGGGAGAAGACTTGGGACTCATCCTCAATCCCTCCAAGTGTGAAATCATCACAACGAACCAGGAAATAATCAATGCTGTGCAAAGAATCCTCCCGGAAGTCTCAACTACAACTCCGTCCAACAGTACCCTCTTGGGGGCACCGCTGGGTCACCAGGCCATCGATACTGTCCTCAGGGACAAATTGAATGACCTGATGAGAATGGAGGAGAGAATAAGCGATCTTGATGCCCATGATGCTCTGTATCTCCTCACAAGGTGTCTTACTATGCCCAAGACTCGCTTACTTCTTGAGGTGTGCACCCTCTTTTGACAACCAACACTCCATGAATATGACGCACACCTGAGATCAACTTTTAAGAAGGCACTGAACCTGTCACTAGAGGATGAGCAATGGGATCAGGCAACCCTCCCAGTGCGACTGGGAGGTATAGGGGTGCGTAAAGCAACGCATGTTGCTTTACCTGCTTTTCTGTCTTCGTGTTTGGCTTCCAGTGCATTAGTCAAGAAGATAGTGCCCGAACGCTTGAGAGACTGGTAGGAGCTCAAGACCCCAGGTTTACTGAAGCAGCGATTCGGTGGGACACCCTTACAGACTCCTCCAGCAGACCAGCTCCTCCCAAACAGCACAAACAGTCCCACTGGGACAAACCGATCATGGAAAAAATCGCCAACACAATGCTCTCCAATGCTTCAGGAAAGAACAAAGCTTGTCTCCTGGCAGTGAAGGCACCACACTCAGGAGATTTCCTGTTAGCTGTTCCCAATTCTTCCCTGGGCACCCGTCTCGACCCACAGGCCATTCGGATTGGTGTTGCTCTTCGCCTAGCCGCCCCCATCCTCACCGAACATAGGTGTATTTGCGGCAGGGCAACTGCTGATCAATTCGGACTTCATGGTCTTGTGTGCCACACAGCAGAAGGGAAGCATGCCAGACATGAGGAGATAAATGACATAATAAAGAGAAACCTCACCACAGCCCGTTGCCCAGCTCAACGGGAACCCCAAGTACAGAGGTCTGATGGAAGTCAAAAGCGTCCTGATGGAGCCACTATGCTACCCTGGAAGGATGGAAAGCAGATTGCCTGGGACTACACCTGTGCTGCCACATTGGCAGACACCTACTTGCCATACTCCGTAGTGGAAGGGGGTGGAGCTGCCAGCCACAGGGAGACCCAGAAGATCCGAAAATATGAAGACCTTCCCCCTTGCTATAACTTCATTCCAATAGGGTCGGAGACCCTTGGAGCATGGGGCAAGTGTGCTCTAAAGTTCCTCAAAGAGCTGGGTGAAAAGCTAATCATAGAAACCAAGGACCACAGGGCGACCAGCTTCCTCTTTCAGAGACTCAGTGTTGCGATCCATAGAGGAAATGCCTGCAGCATTCTGGGCACGCGGCCCACCGCAGGGGAGCTGGACGAAGTATTCGAGATGTAGCTCTGAGTTACCTATGTTGTTTTACTTTCTGTTGTATTTTTGTAAATGTTTGGCCAATGTATTTTGTCTTTAAATAACACATACTTGAAATATAGGGGGTGGTAGAAGAAAATTCTCAAACAGCTTCAGGGAGAACCTTGAGTTTTCCCTGAAGCAAGTTTATTCTTTTCTCTGAGGATGAGGGTCCCTATGACAGTTCTAGAGGTGGTACCTCCCTATATTTATATAATATATATATATATATAATATATATATATATATATATATATAATATATATATATATATATATATATTATATATATATATATATATATATATATATATATATATATATATGCAAAACAACCACAGGGAGAGTAGAATGATAGCTCTAGGCGTTTCGTGTTGTAATCAAAACATCATCAGTAGCTTTCAGAATTGCTTAAAAGAGGGGAAGTTCCAGCAAATAACGTTCCCAGGGGACCGCTTTTACTGGAGTGAGAGAATAGGGTAGAGAGACAGAAAGGACGGGGTACCTGGAAATAACCACAGGCACAACAGTGCGCATAGCCAGAGAGATGAATATTATATATAGCATTAGAAAAAATCCCATATGCATTGATATTGTAAACGAAATTAACGTGGCAATAATAAAAATTTTGTCATATTCTGCTATGATATCAATAACATTAAGGAAAAAAATATCAATATATTGTCATTGATGTAGAAGTCACTGGCAATTACATCCAGCAAGGACAACGTGTCCCCTTAAATTATGAGAGAAAACGGTCCCATATGTGGGGGGACTTCTGAACAATTTATGTTAAGGAAACGAGCTCATAAAATAAACATGTTTAAGGGGGGGGGAGAGGAAGACATTTGCAAAAACAAGGAAGCCATTCAAATATATCCATCGCACATAATTCTGGGGGAAATTCTGATTCAACCTTCAAAAACTGCTCTAAAAAAATATATAGGCCTTATTTCCTCGGTGTGGCAATTTATTTAAGACAGAATGATGCATTCGTATAAGTGCCCAATTTTAAGCAGTGTACTATTGCCTCAGCTAAAAACGCATCTGCTTTGAACATGCCATCACTGTTATTGTATAAAGCCTGCCTATCATGCTTAATAATTGCCGATTCTACAATATTCCATTCAATCCAGGAACAACAAGGGAAGATGTCTCTTGCTTCCTGCCAGTTTGCTGGGTTTTTACAAGCTCTAATATGGTTGAAAATCGTGTTCGACTCCTGTGCTATACGTATCGAATAACGGTGTTGGGACATTCTCGCCTCCAAGGATTTTCCAGTTTGTCCCAAATAGGAGAGACTGCAACCAATGCAACTAACTCTGTAGACACCACTTGTTGGTGGGGCGCATTCATAATCAGGATTCTTCTAACAGTTCGTGTATTTTTAATTAAATACTAGTTGTATATTAATTATTCTAAAAGCATTCAGCAGGATAGATAAATTCTGTTATATGGGAGGACCAGCACATACTTTGTCTGAGGTGTTATCTTAGGTTTTGCTCTATAATAAGTTTTCTTAGCTGCCAGTAAGGCAGATTCCATAAACACTTTAGGATATCGCAGTTTCGTGCCAATATCAATAATTTTCCCAATTTCTTCATCTAGGAACTCCGGACTGCACACTCTATAGGCTCTCAAAAACATTGTAAGAAACACACTCCTTTTGACTCTAGTCTCATGGTTAAAGTAGTAGTGAATGTATGAGCACACATTGGTAGCCTTCCTATATACTGTAAACTTAAACTTTCTATCAACTCGGTGTATCAACACATCTAAGAATGGAAGTTCACAGTCCACCTCTTTCTCCACGGTGAATTTAATAGACGGGACTAAAGAGTTAAGTCTTGGTAAAAATGTATCAAGGCCATAACATTTGGCCAAAGACACAAGATGTCATCCACATATAAGAACCATTTAGCTCTACATGGCAGGATATCTTTCAACAGTCTAGCCTCGAAAATTCCATATACAAATTGCTCAGTAAAGGGGACAACGGATTTCCCATCGCCATTCCTTGTTTTAGAGCATAGTATTTCCTTTCAAACTCAAACTTGCAATCAACTACACAAAACTTAAACAATTCAGTAATGGTATTTTTATCAAAAGGCAAAGAGAACTCATGTAATTCTTCTTCCAAATAAAATAGCAAGTCAGGAACAGGGACTCTCGTGAACAACGCTGTGACATCAAAACTAACGAGTGAAAAATCATTAGACATGTTGTTATTTTGCAATTTGTCGATAAGATCAACATTGTTTTTTTAAGTTGGCTTCAGATATGTTGCAATCAAAGGAGTTAATATTTATACTAACCATTTTAACAAGGCATATGATGCCGATCCTACCTCCTACCGAACTAATTATAGGTCTGGCTGGAAAAACTGGCTCGTGGATTTTAATCAAACCTTACATGTAAGTGAGTGTCGCAGATCTCGCCGATAACTGTTTAATTAATTCCTCGCAACCTCTCAGTAAGGTGTGGGAGCTACAGGTGTGGAAGCTATCAGGTGTGGGAGCTTCCATACTCGACTTCCTGCAATAAATACTACTCATCTCATCCTACATTAAGACTACAAATATTTTACTAAGGTAAGTAATAAAGGTACTGTGTATGTATTTTAGTTTTTATTGTTTTGTAATGCCTAGTGCTACTGTTAATTTATAATAAGTTAGTGTAAACTTGTTATCTGGCATTTATAGTCATTTATAAATGGAAAAAATGGCGCTCCACTTTACAGCGGTAGCCTTGAACCTAACCTGCCGAATAAGTGGGTTCTACTGTATGTATGTATGTATGCAAATGTTATTTTAGACCAGATCGAGACTTGAACCTGCACATGCTACATCAAAGTACACAGTATTTATCCCACAAAGCCAAGCTCCATTTAAGTGTGGGTTTCTATAGATTCTAGGGTCTCCGTGGTATTCTTGGCACACGTACTTATCTTAGGTCTGGCTGTGTAGAATAATTACGTAAAAGACAATAAAGTAACTGACAAAGTATTGGTATAAATAATGCGTAAAAGAGATAATGGTCATCTCTCCTCTTCTACAATTGAACGTTTGTACTTTATCTGATTATTAATAATTCTCTTGTTATTTTTATTTTTTCGTTAAATAATTTATCAAAGTTCCAAGTACATACATGCCAGGTAATGTTTTAATACTATTAACTAATTGTTTCAGAACTCAGGCTTGTACGTCTTCACTGACCTCACCGTCGAGACCAGACCTTGTGAGCAAGAACAAGGTATTCTAAACTATATGTATTTTACTCCATTCACCCATACTTATCAGTTTAATTTTCCTATAACTTTTGCATTACATTTTCAATTTTTGTAAATTTCTTTATCTTGTCTAATTGCTCAAATTCTCCAGTTTCGGATGGCAATTCATACAAATTTCTTTATTTGCTTCTGCGGACAACAAACAAAAATAACACTACAAGGAAAGCTGATTCAGATTACTGTGAAATCCAATTAAATTGCTTGAAAATACTCATTACGGTGCAAAATAGGAGTGAATATAATCACATGGAGTTTTTTTATGTCACGAATCTTACAAATTATTAAAAATAGAGCAATCTATAATTAGGGCACTACCACATATTCACTCTATATAAGTCCAACGTTGTAGGTGTTCACTCCCATTCATTTCATTATGTAAGGACTTGGTATTGTAAAAGGTTCCTTGCCTTATTATTATTATTTTTATTATTATTATTATTTTTATATAATAATAATAATAATAATAATAATAAATAATAATAATTTATTAACACATCGGCCGTTTCCCATCAAGGCAGGGTGGCCTGAAAAAGGAAAAACTTTCATCATCATTCGTTCCATCACTGTCTTGCCAGAGGGGTGCTTACACTACAGTTATAAAACTGCAGCATTAACTCCCCCCCCCCGCCTCCCCCCGCCTTCAGAGTGCCGGCACTGTAACTTTCCACCTCCAGGACTCAAGTCCGGCCTGCCGGTTTCCCTGAATCCCTTCATAAATGTTACCTTATGCACTAACAGCACATCAAGTCCTAAAAGCCACTTGCCTCCATTCACTCCTATCAAATACGCTCACGCAATGCACACTGGTAGTCCAAGCCCCTTGCACACAAAACCTCCTTTACCCCCCTCCCTCTAACCTTTCCTAGGCCAACCCCTACCCCGCCTTCCCTCCACTACAGATTTGTACACTCTCGAAGTCATTTTATTTTTTCCAACCTCTCTACGTGTCCGAACCACCTCAAAAACCCCTCCTCAGCCCTCTGGATAATAGATTTGGTAATCCCGCACCTTCTAATTTCTGAAACTAAAGCCTCCTCTGCATTATATTCACACCACACATTGCCCTCACACATGACATCTCCACTGCCTCCAGTCTTCTCCTTGTTTCAAAATTCACAACCCTTGCCTCACAACCCATACAAGAGTGTTGGTAAAAACTATGATACATTCCCCTCTTTGCTTTCATTGACAAAGTTTTTTTGTCTCTACAAACTCCTCAATGCATCGCTCGCCTTTTTCTCCTCATCACGTCTATGATTTACCTCATCTTTCATAGACCCATTCACTGACACGTCCACTCCCAAAAGTCCTGAATGCATTCACCTCCTCCATACTCTCTCCCACCAATCTGATATCCAATATTCATCACCTAATATTTTTGTTATCCTGATCACCTTACTCTTTCTATATTCACTTTTAATTTTTCTTTTGCACACCCTACCAAACTCATCCACCAACCTCTGCAACTTCTCTGCAGAATCTCCCAGAAGCACAGTGTCATCTACAAAGAGCAACTGTGACAACTCCTACCTTGTGTTAGATTTTTTATCTTTTACCCCACAACTCTTGCCAAGGCCCTAGCATTCACTTCTGTTACAACCCCATCTATAAAAAAAATAAATACCACAGTGACATCAAACATCCTTGCCTAAGTCCTCTTTTTCTGGGGAAATAATCTCCCTCTCTCCCACATACTCTAACCGAGCCTTCACTACCTTCGTAAAAAACTCTTCATGCTTCCAGTAACCTACCTCCTATTCTATACATCTGCAACATCTGCCACATTGCCCCCTATCCACCCTGTCATACACCTTTTCCAAATCCATGAATGCCACAAAACTCTTTTACCCTTATCTAAATACGTTCACCTTATATGTTCACTGTAAACACTTGGTCTACACCACCCCCTACCTTTCCTAAAGCCTCTTGTTTATCGGGTATCCTACTCTCGTCCTACTCTTAATGTTTTCGATAATGACTTTCCCGTACACTTTACCAGGAAAAACTCAACAGACTTATGCGCCTATATTTTGCACTCTCTTTTGTCCCCTTTGCCTTTAATACATTGGAACCATGCACGCTCTCTGCCAATTCCCTAGGTACCTTACCCTCTTTCATACATTTATTTAACAAACCAAACCGCTCCAAAACTATATCCCCAACCTGGTTTTAACTTTTCTATCTTTATCCCATAAATTCCCACTGCCTTTACCCCTTTTATTCTACCCACTGCCTCACGAATTCTCCCCCACACTACAACTGGCTCTTCTCACTCCACAAGATGCTATTCCTCCTTTCCCTATGCACGAAATCACAGTTTCCCCTATCTTCATCAACATTTAACAATTCCTAAAAAACATTCCCTCCATCTTCCCGATACCTCTAACTCTACATTTAATAATTCTCCTCTACTTTTTTTAATTGCCAAATCCATTTGTTCCCTAGTCTTCCTCAAACTTTTTTAATCTAAGAAAAAAGGGAGTAAGAAAGAGAGGAGGTTTCGCAGATGAATAAGGGGGCGTTAGGAAGAATACGGGATGTGTAAACGAAATTTTTACATTGAAGGATGTAAATAAACAGTATTTATATAAGGGAAAGGAAGTTTCTTTGCATTTAAGGAATTTGGAAAAGGCAATGATAGAGTAACTAGGCAGCAATGTGGAATAGGTCGTAAGTTACTGAAAGCAGTTAAGAGTTTTTATAAAGGGTAGTAAAGCTCACGTAAGGGTATTAGAATGAAGAGAAATTAATTTCCAGTAAAACTGGAATACCCCGTGATCCCGTTTAATGTATTTAATGTAGTTATGATGGTGTTGTAAGAGAAGTGAAAGCGGGATTGTTAGGTAGAGGTTGGGGGTTACCACAGTTGCTTTATGGTACTAAACAAGGTACTAACGGGGAAGAAGAGGGGTTGTTGACAGGTTTACCACACACACCACACACACACATATATATATATATATATATTATATATATATATATATATATATTTTAATATAATATATATATTAATATATAATATATATATGTATAAAATATATATATAAAATATATAATATAATAAATATAAATATATATATATATATATATATATATAAATATATATATAATGTATATATATATATAAATATATATATATATATATATATATAATATAATTTTATTATATATATAAAATGAAAGCGCTTGGAATTCTCTATTCTTTCAGAGTGGTTGTTTTGCGCATATATATAATATATATATATTTATATATATATATATATATATTAAACAATAAAATGCTGAAATTGGGTTCAGCAGCCTTACCTCACTTACTGGCACTACCAACATCTTGTATGGAACTCCACACTGATAAAACAAACCCAAACTGATTTATTATGAAATAAATAATGCATTATACCTTATTTTCTTCCCTCAAAATTATTTAAAATTTGAAAGTTTTTGAAATTTAGTAAAATACTGACATTTTCCCATCCACAAATAAAAAAGAACGATTGCCCTTGCGCGAATTATTCATAAGTTAGTTAAATGGTTAAGACAAGATTTTGTTCAGATTTTTAGCCAAAGAGGTTTAAACCCTCCTGGATAACCCAAGGGTGTTAACCAACCTGGATAACCCAAGGGGGTTTTTAACCACCCTGGATACCCCAAGGGTGTTAACAACCCAGGATAACCCAAGGGTGTTAAAACCCCCCTGGATAACCCCAAGGACGTTAACCACCCTGGATAACAAAAGGATGTTAACCAATCTGGATAACCCGAGGGGGTTAAACCACCCTGGATAACCCAAGGGTGTTAAAGTACCAATGGATAACCCAAGGGTATTAAACCACCCTGGATAACCAAAGGGGTTACCACCCTGGAAAAGCCGAAGGGGGTTAACCACCCTGGATAACCCAAAGGTTTTTAACCACCCCAGATAGCCCAAGAGCGTTAACCACCCTGGATAACCCAAAGGGGTTAACCACCCTGATAACCCAAGGGTGTTAACCACCATAGATTAACCCAAGAGTGTTAACCACCCGGACAATCCAAGAGTGTTAAACCACCCTTGGATAACACAAGGGTGTTAACCCACCCCGGATAACCCCAAGGGCTTAACAACCCTGGAAAACCCAAGGGTGCTAACCCCCTGGATAACCAAGGGTGTTAACCACCTGGAAAACCAAGGAAAGGGGTTAACCACACTGGATGACCAAAGGGTGTTAACGACTGTGGATAACCCAAGAGTTTAACCACCCTGGATAATCTTACGGTGCTAACCCCCGGATAAACCCAAGGGTGTTAAACACCCCGGAAAACCCAAGGGTGTTAACCACCCTGGAACCCAAGGGGGGTTAACCACCCTGGATAACCCAAGGGCGTTAACCACCCTGGATAACCCAAGGGTGTAACCACCCCGGATAACTCAAGGGTGTTAACCACCCCTGCAAAACCCAAGAGTGCTAAGCACTCTGGATTTAAACCCCAAAGGGGGTTACCACTCTGGATAACCCAAGGGTGTTAACCACCCCGGATAACCCAGAGTGTTTAAGCACCCTGGATAACCCAAGGGTGTTAACCACCCTGCAAACCCAAAGGTTTAACCACCCTGGATAAACCCCAAAGGGGGTTAACCACTCAGGATAACAAAAGGGTGTTAACCACCCTGGATAACCGAAGGATGTTAACCACCCTGGATAACCCCCAAAGGTTTTAAACACCCTGGATAACCCAAGGGGTTAACCACCCTGGATAAAACAAGGGTGTTAACCACCCTGGATAACCCAAATGATGTAACCACCCTGGATAACTCAAGGGTGTTAACCACCCTGGATAACCCAAAAGGGGGTTAACCACCTTAGATAACCCAAGGGTGTTAACCACCCTGGATAACCCAAGGGTGTTAACCACCCTGGATAACCAAAGGATGTTAACCACCCTGGATAACCCAGGGTGTTAATCACCCTGGATAACCAGAGGGTGTTAACCACCCCGGATAACCCCAAAGGGGGTTAAGCACCATGGATAACCTAAGAGTGTTAACAACCCTGGATAACCAAAGGGTGTTAACCACCCTGGAAACCCAAGGGTGTTAACCGCGCTAGATAAAACCAAGGGTGTTAACCACCCGAGATAACCCAAGGGTGTTAACCACCCTGGATAACCAAGGGTGTTAACCACTCTGGATAACCCAAGAGTGTTAACCACCACAAATAACCCAAGAGTGTTAAAACCCCCCTGGATAATCCAAGAGTGTTAAACCACCATGGATAACACAAGGGTGTTAACCACCCTGGATAACCAAAGGGTGTTAACCACCCTGGATAACCCAAGGGTTAACCAATCTGGATAACCCAAGGGTATTAACCACCCGGATAACCGAAGGATGTTTAACCACACTGGATAACCAAAGGGTGTTACGACCCTGGATAACCTGGTAACCCAAGAGTGTTAACCACCCTGGAAAAATCTAAGGGTCTTAAACCACCCTGGATAACCCAAGGGTGTTAACCGCCAGGATAACCCAAGGGTGTTAACCACCCTGAATAACCCAAGGGTGTTAATCACCCTGGATAACCCAAGGGTGTTAACCCCACCCTGGATAACTTAAGGGTGTTAACCACCCTGGAAAACCCAAGAGTGTAAAGCACCCGGATAAAACCCCAAAGGGTGTTAACCACTCTGGATAACCCAAGTGTGTTAACCACCCTGGATAACCAAAGGGTGTCAACACACTGAATAAAACCAAGGGTGTTAACCACCCTGGATAACCCAAATGTGTTAACCACCCTGGTTAACCCAAGGGCGTTAACCACCCTGGATAACCCAAGGGTGTTAACCACCCTGGATAACCCAAGGGTGTTAACCACCCTGGGTAACCCCAAAAGGGGTTAACCACCCTGGATAACCAAAGAGTGTTAACCATCCTGGATAATCCAAGAGAGTTAACCCCCCCTGGAAAAACCATTTGAGTGTTGCCCACCCCAGATAATTCCCCAAAGGGGGTTTAACCACCCTGGATAACACCCAAAAATGTTAACCACCCTGGATAACCAAAGGGTGTTAACCACCATGGATAACACAAGGGTGTTATCCACCCTCGATAACCCAAGAGTATTAACCACTCTGGATAACCCAGGAGTGTTAACAACCCTGGTTAACCCAAGAGTGTTAACCACCCTGGATTACCATAGTGTTAACCACCCTGGATAACCCAAGAGTGTTAACCACCCTGGATAACCCAAGAGCATTAACCACAATGGGTAACCAAAGAGTGTTAACCACCCTGGTTAACCCAAGGGTGTTAACCATACTGGTTAACCCAAAAGTGTTAACCACCCTGGTTAGCCCAAGAATGTTAACCACTCTGGATAACCCAAGAGTGTTAAGCACACTGAATAACCCAAAAGTGTTAAACACCCTGGATAACACAAGAGTGTTAACCACCCTTGATAACCAAAGATTGTTTACCACCCTGGATAAGCCAAGAACATTAAGCACCCTGGATAACCCAAGAGTGTTAACCACCCTGGATAACCAAAGATTGTTAACCACCCTTGATAAGCAAAGAGTGTTAAACACCCTGGATAACCCAAGATTGTTAACAACCCTGGATAACCCAAGATTGTTAACCATCCTGGAAAAGCCAAGACTGTTAACCACCCGGGATAAGCCAAGAGTGTTAACCACCTTGGATAACCAAAGGGTGCTAACCACCATGGATAACCCAATAATGTTAACCAAGCTAGATAACCCAAGATTGTTAACCATCCTGGATAAGCAAAGAGTGTTAACCACCCTGGATAACCCAAGATTGTTAACCACCTTCTAGCAGCCAAGAGTTTTAACCACCCTGGATAATCCAAGGATGTTAACCACCCTGTATAACACAAGAGTCTTAACCACGCTGGATAACCAAAGAGTGTTAACCACCCTGGACAACCCAAGATTGTTAACCACCCTGGATAAGCCAAGAATGTAAACCACCATGGATAACCCAAGGATGTTAACCACCCTGGATAAGCAAAGAGTGTTAACCACCATGGATAACCTAAGGGTGTTAACCACCCTTGATAACCCAAAGGTGTTAACCACGCAGGATAACCCAAGATTGTTAACCACCCTGGATAAGCCAAGAGTTTTAACCACCCTGGATAACCGAAGAGTGTTAACCACTCTGGTTAACCTAAGAGTGTTTACCACCCTGGATAAGCCAAGAGTGTTAAAAACCTTGGATAAGCCAAGAGTTAACCACCCTTGATAAGCCAAGAGCGTTAACGCACCCTGGATAACCCAAGAGTGTTAACCATCCTGGATAACCTAAGAGTGTTAACCATCATGGATAACCTAGGGGTCGTTAGCCACACTGGATAACCGAAGGGTGTTAACCACCCTGGATAACCGAAGGGTGTTAACCACACTGGATAACCCAAAGGTGTTAACCACCCTGGATAACCCAAGTGTGTTAACCACTCTGGATAACCAATGAGTGTTAACCACTCTGGATGACCCAAGGGTGTTAACCACCCTGGATAACCAAAGGGAGTCAACCACCCTGAATAACCCAAGAGTGTTAACCACCCTGGATAATCAAAAGGTGTTAACCACCCTGGATAAACCAAGGGTGTTAACCACCCTAGATAACCCAAGGGTGTTAACCACCCTGGATAACCCAACGGTGTTACGCACCCTGGATAAGCCAAGGGAGTTAACCACCCTGGAAAACCGATGGGTGTTAACCACACTGGATAACCAAACGTTGTTAACCACCCTGGATAATCTAAGAATGTTAACCACCCTGGATAACCCAAGTGTGTTAACCACCGTGGATAACCCAAGGGTGTTAACCACCCTGGATAACCCAAGGGTCTTAACCACCCTGGATAACCCATGAGTGTTAACTGCGCTGGATAACCCAAGGGTGTTAACCACTCTGCGTAACCCAAGAGTGTTAACCACCCTGGATAATCCAAAGGTGTAAACCACCATGGATAACCCAACGGTGTTAACCACCCTGGATAACCCACAGGTGTTAACCACCCTGGATAACCAAAGAGTGTTAACCACCCTGGATACTCCAACATAGTTAACCACCCTGGATAACACAAGAATGTTAACCACCCTGGATAACCAAAGGGTGTTAACCACTCTGGATAACCCAAGAGTTTTAACCACCCTGGTAAACCCAAGAGTGTTAACCACCCTGGATTACCCAAGAGTGTTAACCACCCTGGATAACCCAAAAGTGTTTACCACCCTGGATAACCCAAGAGTATTAACCACCATGGGTAAACAAAGAGTGTTAACCACCCCGGTTAACCCAAGAGTGTTAACTATACTGGTTAACCCAAAAGTGTTAACCACCCTGGTTAACCCAAGAGTGATAACCACTCTGGATAACCCAAGAGTGTTAAGCACACTGGATAACCCAAAAGTGTTAAACACCCTGAATAACACAAGAGTGTTAACCACCCTGGATAACCAAAGATTGTTTAACACCCTGGATAAGGCAAGAGCGTTAAGCACCCTGTATAACCCAAGAGTGCTAACCAGCCTGGATAACCAAAGGGTGTTAACCACCTTGGATAACCCAAGATTGTTAACCACCCTGGATAAGCCAAGAGTGTAAACCACCATTGATAACAGAAAGGTGTGAACCACCCTGGATAAGCCAAGAGTGTTAACCACCATGGATAATCCAAGAGTGTTAACCACCCTGGACAACCCAATAGTGTTAACCACCCTGGATAACCTAAGATTGATAACCACCCTGGATAAGCTAAGAGTGTTAACCACCATGGATAACCCAAGAGAGTTAACCACCCTTGATAAGCCAAGAGTGTTAACCACCCTGGATAACCCAAGAGTGTTAGCCACCCTGGCTAACATAAGAATGCTAACCACCCTGGATAAACCAAGAGTTTTAACCACCTTGGATAAGCAAAGAGTGTTAACCACCCTGGATAAGCCAAGAGTGTTAACTACCCTGGATAACCCAAGAGCGTTAACCACCCTGGATAACCTAAGAGTGTTAACCACCCTGGATAACCCAGGGATTGTTAACCACCCTGGATAAGCCAAGAGTGTTAACCACACTGGATAACCCAAGAGTGTTAACCACGCTGGATAACCCAAGATTGTTGTGGAGAAATTTTCTCCTGCAGGAGGGTATCGGCCCTCCTCAGCCCCTTTCAGCCCCTTTCAGTCCCTTTCAGCCCCTTTCAGCCTTGAGGGGCCCAGCCCTCTCAGAAGGGGCAAGCATCTTGTTTACTGGTACAGCAAGTAATTGATCCCAGATGCAGTACGAGTATGCGAAGTGAACGACCGACGCTCCTTGCAGTCCAGTGTTGCAAAGTGTATTTTAATAAACGACAGTCCATCTCTTACCTTAGCAGGACAATTGAGGAAAATCCTGCTCCCACTTTATTACCAAGGTAAGGATAGTGTACATTGTTGTCTATGCTTAAGACAGTAAGATTCAAGCATTCTGCTTTGTTTCATGGAGGAAGTGGCAAGGAAGCAAAAGTATTAGGTCAGCTTTTCCTTTATGTGCTACGGGTAGTGACGGTGTAGGACGCTGTGACGTCTTCAGATTACTTTTGACTCTACTGAGAGTCACATTCACGCCAGGATAACCAACAAAGAACACTGATTCGTGCGTTAGTGTGAACAAAGTGTCTCACAAAACACAATAAACACTTACAGAGAAGTGTGATCAGCTTCTTTAGTGATAAGATTGTGAACAATAAAGACAAATCTTGTGGAACATAGTGTACCAGTGAGCGTATTCCTAGACTATGGAAGATGTGGACATCAAAGGAAACTTCAGCTTCTATCAAGTCACCGATACCTGTCGAAGGTGTGAAGAGCACCAGAGCTCACGCTACAAGAGCAAGGTGGGTTACTTATTTCTTGTAGTATGGGGGACTGCGCAGTTCTTGTATCACAAAGAGTTTGTAATCAACCTGTAGTCGGCAGTGAGGTGCGGACTTCTGAGCCCACACAAGTATGTAAGTCAGCAATCAGTGAATGAAATTTGCTGACATAACACCTCCTAGGGGTAATTTATTGTTTACATAATATAATTTTTTCAGCCCGTTAAGAAGTGGATCAAGACAGCTACTCAAGACCTCGTCTGCAGGGGCGGCTGTGTGGACAAGAGCTGTCTTTCTAAGCTTAGTTTACTTATATTTAAACTATAAATTTACCTGTTAAACCATTCCTCGACCATTTTGGTTTTGCTCGAACAGGATAAAGGCCACTCTGTGGTTCAGATATGTTGTACTACAGTGTACAAATAACCTACCAGACAAGGTCCTTCTAAAAAAGCTGTAAAACTAGTATTTTACAATATAAATCAGTATATATTGAGTCCGCCCAAAGACTGAATCACAGAGAATGGGCAGCCAAAAGAAAACGGGCGCTCACCCAGAGTTCACCCAAAGAAAACGGGAGCTGGGTGACTCACCCAACAAGAAAACGGGGGACGGCACCCGGAATCCACTGCTACCAAGCTGGAGGAACGCCGACGACAGCAGCAACCCAACTGATGCTCAGTTTGTCTGAGTGTATGTACACATAGTATTTATAATGTTTATAGACAGAAATTGAGAGACGAGATTGCGTTTAAGTTTCTTATAGATATAATTGTTATATTAAAGGAAACATATTAACAATGACATTTATATATGTGTGTAAGTAATATTCATGTGTGATTTACAGTTATACAGTGACATATATAGTGTATAGTGAATGAAGTGTATAACGTCGTTATTTACGATTAATCATCGTGGTCAGGCTGACACAAACAAACTCAAAGCCATAAACACCAGCCATATGTACTCTGTACCCTTCATGGTCATTGACCTGAGGTTAAGCTTAGTAGGTCAGTAGTGTCTGACTCGATTAAGCATAAAACTCAGCTGTTAAAAGCATTACAGTGTTTTTTAAACACTAAGTGGGTGCTAAATTTTCAGAAAACCATTAAAATGGCTATTTTGAAAACTCACTTTCAGTCTTTACCCGACTAAGAATACACAATTAGAAAATCTAATTTCAGTCCCGTATAGGAATAAACTCAAGATACAAACATAGATTTTGATGATCTTGAGGTCAAATTTGAATTACTTACACAACGTCTGGAAATAATTAATTCAGACTATACAGATTATGAAAATAAATTTCTTGAATCAGAAACCCCTCGAGGAGAAATAAAAGTGTTTTGGATACTTTTAGTAATCAACAGTTAAGGTGGACAGGAGTACATGTTATTTGCCGTAAAACTCTGTCACAAAGACCTACTGTAACTTGTGGTCAAACACCTGTTACACCTGTAACAACAAGTGTCCCATTACCAAGCTTACCTACCTTGCCATTACCTGTTTTCCAAGGTCATAATTATGAAGAATTCATTAGTGGTTTTCAATCCATAGTAAATTCACGAACTGACATAGATGAGATTGCTAAGTTCAATTATCTTAAATGTTTTTGTGAAGGAGAACCCTGAACTGATAAGTCATTTCCGGGGGGTTAAAAACAATTATCAAATAGCCTACGTTTCTTACAGACAATTACCGATTGGACAAGGTAGAGTTAGACATGCATCTTAAAACAAGTTTGAAGCCACCCAAACATTGTTTTTTTTTCCCCGG
>NC_069400.1:53396134-53416134 GCF_026875155.1 Cherax quadricarinatus
AGTTTAAACCCCGATGGTACCCAAAGTTTTTAACCCCCCCTGGATAACCCAAGGTGTAACCACCCTGGATAACCCAAAAGTATTAACTACCATGGTTAACCAAAGAGTGTTAACCACCCTGGTTAACCCAAGAGTGTTAACCTTACTGGTTAACTCAAAAATTTTAACAACCCTGGTTAACCAAAGAGTGTTAACCACTCTGGATAACCCAAGAGTGTTAAGCACACTGGATAAGCCAAGAGTGTTAACCACCCTGGATAACCCAAGACTGTTAACCACTCTGGTTAACCTAAGAGAGTTAACCACCCTGGATAAGCCAAGAGTGTTAACCTCCTTGGATAAGCCAAGAGTGTTAACCACCCTGGATAACCCAAGAGTGTTAACCATCCTGGTTAACCTAAGAGTGTTAACCAGCATGGATAACCTAGGGATTGTTACCCACCCTGGATAACAGAAGAGTGTTAACCACCCTGGATAAACCAAGGGTGTTAACCACACTGGATAACCCAAGGGTGTTAACCACCCTGTGTAACCCAAAAGTGTTAACCAACCTGGATAACCGAAGGGTTTTAACCACACTGAATAACTGAAGGGTGTTAACCACCCTGATAACCTAAGGGTGTTAACCACCCTGGATAACCCAAGGGTGTTAACCACCCTAAATAACTCAAGGGTGTTAACCACCCTGGATTACCCAAGAATGTTAAGCACCCTGGATAGCCCAAGGATGTTAACCACTCTGGATAACCCAAGGGTGTTACCCACCCTGGATAACCCAAGGGTGTTAACCACCCTGGATAACCAAAGGGTATCAACCACCCTGAATAACCCAAGAGTGTTAACCACCCTGGATAATCCAAAGGTGTTAACCACCCTGGATAACCCAAGGGTGTTAACCACCCTCGATAACTCAAAGGTGTTAACTACCCTGGATAACCAAAGAGTGTTAACCACCGTGGATAATCCAAGAGAGTTAACCACCATGGATAATCCAAGGGTGTTAACCACCCTGGATAACACAAGAATGTTAACCACCCTGGATAACCAAAGGGTGTTAATCACCATGGATAACCCAATGGTGTTATCCACCCTGGACAACCCAAGAGTGTTAACCACTCTGGATAACCCAAGAGTGTTAACCACCCTGGTAAACCCAAGAGTGTTAACCACCCTGGATTACCCAAGAGTGTTAACCACCCTGGATAACCCAAAAGTGTTTACCACCCTGGATAACCCAAGAGTATTAACCACCATGGGTAAACAAAGAGTGTTAACCACCCCGGTTAACCCAAGAGTGTTAACTATACTGGTTAACCCAAAAGTGTTAACCACCCTGGTTAACCCAAGAGTGATAACCACTCTGGATAACCCAAGAGTGTTAAGCACACTGGATAACCCAAAAGTGTTAAACACCTGAATAACACAAGAGTGTTAAACCACCCTGGATAACCAAAGATTGTTTAACACCCTGGATAAGGGAAGAGCGTTAAGCACCCTGTATAACCCAAGAGTGCTAACCACCTGGATAACCAAAGGTGTTAACCACCTTGGATAACCCAAGATTGTTAACCACCCTGGATAAGCCAAGAGTGTAAACCACCATTGATAACAGAAAGGTGTGAACCACCCTGGATAAGCCAAGATGTTAACCACCATGGATAATCCCAAAGTGTTAACCACCCTGGACAACCCAATAGTGTTAACCACCCTGGATAACCTAAGATTGATAACCACCCTGGATAAGCTAAGAGTGTTAACCACCATGGATAACCCAAGAGAGTTAACCACCCTTGATAAGCCAAGAGTGTTAACCACCCTGGATAACCCAAGAGTGTTAGCCACCCTGGCTAACATAAGAATGCTAACCACCCTGGAAAAACCAAGATTTTAACCACCTTGGATAAGCAAAGAGTGTTAACCACCCTGGATAAGCCAAGAGTGTTAACTACCCGGGATAACCCAAGAGCGTTAACCACCCTGGATAACCTAAGAGTGTTAAACCACCCTGGATAACCCAGGGATTGTTAACCACCCTGGATAAGCCAAGAGTGTTAACCACACTGGATAACCCAAAGTGTTAACCACGCGGGATAACCCAAGATTGTTGTGGAGAAATTTTCTCCTGCAGGAGGGTATCGGCCCTCCTCAGCCCCTTTCACCCCCTTTCAGTCCCTTTCAGCCCCTTTCAGCCTTGAGGGGCCCAGCCCTCTCAGAAGGGGCAAGCATCTGTTTACTGGTACAGCAAGAAATGATCCCAGATGCAGTACGAGTATGCGAAGTAAAACGACCGACGCTCCTTGCAGTCCAGTGTTGCAAAGTGTATTTTAATAAACGACAGTCCATCTCTTACCTTAGCAGGACAATTGAGGAAAATCCTGCCCCACTTTATTACCAAGGTAAGGATAGTGTACATTGTTGTCTATGCTTAAAAACAGTAAGATTCAAGCATTCTGCTTTTTTTCATGGAGGAATGGAAAAGGAAGCAAAAGTATTAGGTCACTTTTCCTTTATGTGCTACGGGTAGTGACGGTGTAGGACGCTGTGACGTCTTCAGATTACTTTTGACTCTACTGAGAGTCAAATTCACCCCCAGGATAACCAACAAAGAACACTGTTTCGTGCGTTAGTGTGAACAAAGTGTCTCACAAAACAACAATAAACACTTACAGAGAAGTGTGATCACTTCTTTAGTGTAAAGATTGTGAACAATAAAGACAAATCTTGTGAACATAGTTACCATGAGCGTATTCCTAGACTAATGGAAGATGTGGACATCAAAGGAAACTTCAGCTTCTAAACAAGTCACCGAAACCTGCGAAGGTGTGAAGAGCACCAGAGCTCACGCTACAAGAGCAAGGTGGGTTACTTATTTCTTGTAGTATGGGGGACTGCGCAGTTCTTGTATCACAAAGAGTTTGTAATCAACCTGTAGTCGGCAGTGAGGTGCGGACTTCTGAGCCCACACAAGTATGTAAGTCAGCAATCAGTGAATGAAATTTGCTGACATAACACCTCCTAGGGGTAATTTATTGTTTACATAATATAATTTTTTCAGCCCGTTAAGAAGTGGATCAAGACAGCTACTCAAGACCTCGTCTGCAGGGGCGGCTGTGTGGACAAGAGCTGTCTTTCTAAGCTTAGTTTACTTATATTTAAACTATAAATTTACCTGTTAAACCATTCCTCGACCATTTTGGTTTTGCTCGAACAGGATAAAGGCCACTCTGTGGTTCAGATATGTTGTACTACAGTGTACAAATAACCTACCAGACAAGGTCCTTCTAAAAAAGCTGTAAAACTAGTATTTTACAATATAAATCAGTATATATGAGTCCGTCCAGACTGAATCACAGAGAATGGGCAGCCAAAAGAAAACGGGCGCTCACCCAGAGTTCACCCAAAGAAAACGGGAGCTGGGTGACTCACCCAACAAGAAAAACGGGGGACGGCACCCGGAATCCACTGCTACCAAGCTGGAGGAACGCCGACGACAGCAGCAACCCAACTGATGCTCAGTTTGTCTGAGTGTATGTACACATAGTATTTATAATGTTTATAGACAGAAATTGAGAGACGAGATTGCGTTTAAGTTTCTTATAGATATAATTGTTATATTAAAGGAAACATATTAACAATGACATTTATATATGTGTGTAAGTAATATTCATGTGTGATTTACAGTTATACAGTGACATATATAGTGTATAGTGAATGAAGTGTATAACGTCGTTATTTACGATTAATCATCGTGGTCAGGCTGACACAGCAAACTCAAGCCATAAACACCAGCCATATGTACTCTGTACCCTTCATGGTCATTGACCTGAGGTTAAGCTTAGTAGGTCAGTAGTGTCTGACTCGATTAAGCATAAAACTCAGCTGTTTATAGCAGTACAGTGTTTTTTAAACACTAAGTGTGGTGCTAGAATTTTCAGTATACCATTAAAATGGCTAGTTTGAAAACTCACTTTCAGTCTTTACAGACTAAGATTACACAATTAGAAAATCTAATTTCAGTCTGTATAGGATTAACTCAAGATACAAACATAGATTTTGATGATCTTGAGGTCAAATTTGAATTACTTACACAACGTCTGGAAATAATTAATTCAGACTATACAGATTATGAAAATAAATTTCTTGAATCAGACCCATCTGAGGATGAAATTAAAAGTGTTTTGGATACTTTTAGTAATCAACAGTTAAGGTGGACAGGAGTACATGTTATTTGCCGTAAAACTCTGTCACAAAGACCTACTGTAACTTGTGGTCAAACACCTGTTACACCTGTAACAACAAGTGTCCCATTACCAAGCTTACCTACCTTGCCATTACCTGTTTTCCAAGGTCATAATTATGAAGAATTCATTAGGGGTTTTCAATCCATAGTAAATTCACGAACTGACATAGATGAGATTGCTAAGTTCAATTATCTTAAATGTCTTGTGAAGGGAGAACCCTATGAACTGATTAAGTCATTTCCGGTGGTTAAAGGCAATTATCAAATAGCCTTAGTTTTCTTAGCAACAATTACTTCGATGCTGACAAGGCTAGAGTTAGACATGCAGTCTTAATATCAAGTTTGAAGCCACCCAAACATTGTTTTTCAGACTTACAGGCATTTAGAATCACATTAGACAATAGTCTCAGATCTCTAGATGCTAAATATGACCTAAGACAATGTGATTGGTTTATCAGTGGTATTGTACAAGATAAGTTGTCACCACAAACTATTGAACGATTAAATATTATGTTCAATAAACGCTATTTCACTTGTGAAGAAATTAGCAATGGTTTACAAACAATAGTTTCATGCATGCAAGCAACGAGACAAGATGAAAAATCCACAAATCCAGTGGATAATATACCTTCAACTCAGTATATCAAAAGTATATCTACTCCCGCTAAACCACAGAATGGGAAATTCCATATAGGCATTAATCAAGCTCTGAATAAAACAGACAGTAAACAGACTTTCACACATAAACGTACTCCAAAATGTGTTCTTTGTGATGGAACACACTGGGCACAGTATTGTATTCAATACACATCAATGGAGGCACGTAAACAACGTGTTCATCAGCTGAAAAGGTGCATCAAGTGTTTAGGAGAACACAAGGGAGGTAAATGCTCACTGAAGAAGTGTTTTAAATGCAAGGGTATGCATCATACAGCATTATGCCCAAATACTTTTGCTGAACAACAGAAAAACTTCCAAGAATCGGAAGTCAACAAGCAACAGCATTAAATATGAGAGATAGGTTTAAAGCAACTGCTCTCCCGATGCTCGAGTTGAGTTATCTAATAAATTACACAAACCAATGTGCTAACATTATTTGATCAAGCTCACAAAGGTCCTTCATCAGAAGAACAGTGTTGCAGAAACTGAATAAGCAACCCTATGCCAAAGTACAGTTAGATATAGCTGTTTTTTTCCACAATTCTGGTAAACAGACATATGACGTCGCCAGAATCACTGTTGGTCTAGGAAACGGGAAAAAAAGACAGTAGAATCTGTGGTAGTAGATGAATTTGCCTAAGTCTGTGCAGATCCAGGGATTAAAAGAAACAGTTGCAGCACTGAAAGCAGCTAAGGTCAATTTAGCCTGTCCTGACATACAGACGGACACAATTGGGTCCAATTGATTTAATCTTTGAAAGTGATTATTATCCTGTTTTGTGCAAAATATAGTAAGTAAACATGATTTTTCACTTGCTGAAAACAGCAGGAGGCCACATATATGTGGTCCCATTCCCTCTCAAAGTGGGAAAGAAGCTGATATTGATTCAGGGGGAAAAATGTACTATTTACAAGAATAACCGCTGATCATGTACCACAGCAAAAATTATCATTACTGGAAGAAATGAATGAACCAGTTGATAAGTTGTAGGATTTAGATGCGATAGGTATTGATGTAAAAAAAACCAAGCCCACAAGAGTCTCGGACTTATAACCAATTTTTTGGACACTGTCAAATATAAAGATGGACAGTATTGGGTTAGGTTACCATGGAAATTAAATCCACCGCATCTGCCTAGCAATTATCGCATGGTTTTCGGACAAATGAAAGCACAAATACATGAGCTCGGGAAAAATTTCCAAAGCTACTGACTGTCTATGATAATATCATACAAGAACAGTTGGACAATAATTTCATTGAGGAAGTAGTCAAAGATAAGTTGTAGACAGAAGTTCATTATCTCCCGCACCATGGAGTCAGAAAAGATTCTGAAACCACTTCACTACGTGTTGTATACAATTGCTGCGCACGTGCAAATAAAGAAGATGTAGCAAGTCTTAATGATTGTCTGATAACCGGACCCTCACTAACTGAGAAGCTTGGAGACGTGCTTATGAAATTTCACAAAAACCCATATGCTTACACGGCTGATATTTCCAAAGCTTTCTTAAGAGTAGGACTACAAGAAATAGATAGAGATTATACTCGATTCTTGTGGCCTGAAAATCCACATGATCCTCAAAGTCCTGTGAAAACATATCGTTTCAAATCAGTATTATTTGGTGCAACATCCTCTCCATTCTTACTAGAATCTACTCTAAATACACATTTGAAGAAATCAGAAAGTCTCTTCAAAGAAATCTTAAAGAAAAGTTTCTGTGTGGACAACCTTCAAGGTACTGTGAATAAAGAGGAGGATTTGAAATCCTTTTACAGAGAAGCTAACAAGGAGATGAAAGAAGCAAATATGCCTCTAAGGATTTGGAACACTAATTCAAAACATTTAAGGGAACTTATCAAAGAAGATTTCCCTGAAACTGAAATTCCTGATTGCAACAATATGCTGGAACCTAACTGGAATACACGGGAAGATACTTTGAGTCTCAAAAGAATAAACAATAAACCAAGCAGTACACTCACTAAACGTAGTTTACTGTCTGAGTTATCACAATGTTTTGATCCTATAGGACTCGTCTCACCAATTACCATTAAAGGTAAAATGCTTATGAAAGATGCATCGAAGCTCAAAATTGGATGGGATGAGAACTTGCCTCTAGAAATGAGTCAAGCATGGGATGAAATATCCAAGGAGTTTAAACAACTTCATCAAATTCAATTTCCCAGACAAATAGGTCAAGAGGGAAAGAATTACACATTACATGTGTTCTGTGATGCGTCAACCAGAGGTTATGGCGCTGTAGCTTACATGAGTAATGCCAAAGGAAGTACACTGATTACTTCAAAGGCCAGGGTAGCACCCTTGAAGGTCAGAACAGTACCACAATTGGAACTGACAGCACTCTATGTAGGTACAAAATTAGCTGTCTATCTCAACAAAGTACTTGATCATCTCACTATTGAAAAAAACCGTGATCTGGAGTAGTAATGAAGCAGTTCTCCAGTGGTTAAGAAATAATAAGAGTAAGTTGGTCTATGTACAGAACAGAGTAGCAGAAGTAAAAGAGATGCAGAGAGATTATCTCTTTCTCCACGTCTCTACCCAAGAGAATCCAGCTGACATGTTGTCACGTGGTGTCCAACTCAAGAAATTTGTGGATAATAAATTATGGCTCCACGGACCGAACTGGCTCTCTAATGAAAATAACTGGCCTCAGGCAAAAAGCTCACATTATGCCAGAAGAAACAGTTTACTTGAACACAGCAGAAACAAGTTGTGTAAATAATTCAGACACAACAGAAATAGTCATTGATGGATCTAAATACTCATCTTTGGGTAAACTCTTAAGAGTTACAGTTCTTGTCTTTAAATTCATTAAAGGAATAAAACCTGACTATGAATGTCTTGAACCCATTAAATACTGTGTGAAACTAATACAGAAAGATGTTTTCTCTACAGAATATAAATTTCTGGAAACACATGATAAATCCCCGAAGAAACCTGTTATGATTAATTCTTTAGGACTTTATCTTGACTCAGAAAAGATTATAAGATGTCGAGGAAGAATTCATAATTCTTCACTACCTAAGGAAGCCATACATCCAATATTGATCCCCAAGAATCATTGGCTAACAAAACTGATTGTGCAAAACGCCCCCAGTAACGTGTACATGGTGGGGTAGCTGACACACTTTGTCATATACGGACAATCCTACTGGATACCTCAAGGTCGACAAAGTGTGAAAAACAAATAAAGGGCTGTATTACTTGTCGTCACTACGATATGCGAGTATGTCATATCCAGGTCCACCTCCATACCCTCTGAAAAAGTTTGCCATGTCACTCCATTTGGGTGACAGGGGTTAGATTACCCCTGGACCAATAATTTTAACCAAAAAAAGCTGATAAAGTTCCCATCAAGGTGTACATATGTTGTTCACTTGGGGCTACAACTAGAGCAGTACAACTAGAATAGCCACTGACATGTCTGTTGAAACCTTTATCAAATTATTCAGAAGGTTTGCAGCCAGAAGGGCATGTCCCAGACTGATGATTTCAGAAAATGCAAACAACTTCGTTGCTGGTGCTGCTTATATAAGCAAGATCTTGATCAACCAGAAGTACAACAAAATGCTGAATCAACGCAGTTGTCGTTGGGATTACATTCCTCCCAAATCTCCATGGCACGGCGGATTTTATGAAAAGAATGATCGGCATTGTTAAAAAAGTTTGTTTAAGAAAGACTCTTCATCGTCAGAGAAAAGACTTAGAAGAAAATTTCCCTACAGTTGTGACTGAAATAAAAATAGAGTCAACAACAGACCTCTAACTTATGTTACCGATGATCTGGACAATTTAGAAGTGTTAAGTCCATCTCATTTACTCCAGGGCAGAAGGCTCGAACCTGTTTCTCCCATGAATGATAAAGAAATCATAGAGGATCCTACTTATTTCGAACCTGAGCAACTAAATTCAAACACCATAATAAAGTGATTGAACGTTGGGAGAAAATTTGGCGAGAAGACTATCTCACCTCATTGAGAGAACACTTCTATGGAGCTGGTGTTCCTGAAAATCATAAGTCCTTAAGAACTGGTGACATAGTGATTATTGACAATGATGGTCCGAGATCCCAATGGTCTCTTGGAAAAATTGTGACCATATATCCTGATGCAAATGGAATCATCAGGACAGTTGATGTTTTAAGCAAAGGTGTAGTGAATAAGCGGACAATAAATAAACTAGTGCCGTTAGAATTACACAGTGTTGAAAACAATATTAGTGATTCTCCAGAAACCACAAAGACTAAAGCTGTTCAGAAAAAGCAAGCAGCAGTGGTGGCGTGTGAGAAAATCAAATTAATGTTAAGTGATGAATAGTTCACCTGCAGCGAACCTCCACCGCCCCCAAGTGTGGAGAAAATTTTCTCCAGGAGGGGGGTATCAGCCTCCTTCAGCCCCTTCAGCCCCTTTAGCCCCTTCAGCCCCTTCAGCCGACTTCACCCCCTTCAGCCCCCTTCAGCCCCTACAGCCCTTCAGCCCCTTCAGCCCTTCAGCCCCTTCACACCCTGAGGGGCCCAGCCTCTCAGAAGGGGCAAGCATCTTGTTTACTGCTACAGCAAGTAATTGATCCCAGATGCATACAGTATGCAACGGAGGGAAACCGACGCTCCCTTTCAGCCATGTTGCAAAGTTAAAATTTAATAAAAAAACAGTCCACTCTTACCCAGCAGGACAATTAAGGAAAATCCTGCCCCACTTTATTACCAAGGTGAAGATAAAACATTGTTGTCTATGCTTAATAAGAAGCAAGATCAAGCATTTGCTTTGTTTTAGAGGAAGGGCAAGGAAGCAAAAAGTATTAGTAGCTTTCCTTTATATGCTGGGTAGTACGGTGTAGGACGCTGTGACGTCTTCAGATTACTTTGACTCTACTGAGAGTCCATTACGCCAAATAACAACAAAGAACATTATCCATGCGTTAAAATGGAACAAAGTGTCACAAAAAACAATAAAAACTTACAGGGAAGTGTGATCACTTCTTTAGTGATAAGATTTAAAAATAAAGCAAATCTTGTGAAAAAAGTGTACCAGTGAGTATTCCCAACTACGGAAGAAAAGTGGACATCAAAGGACACTTCAGCTCTATCAAGTACCGATACCCTCGAAGGTTGAAGAGCACCATAGCCACGCTACGAGGCAAGTGGTTACTTATTTTGTAGTATGGGGGACGGCAGTTTTGTATCACAAGAAGTTTGTAACAACCGTAGACGCAGTGAGTGCGGACTTTTGAAATACACACAAGTACGTAATCAGCAACAGTGAAAAGAATATGCTGACAAACACCCCTTTGGGAAATTTATTGTTTCCATAATATAATCTTTCTCAGCCCTTAAGAAGTGATCAGAGAGCTACAAGACCTCCTTTCAGGGGGCTGGTGGACGAAAACTGTCTTTCAAGCTAAGGTTCCTCAAATTAAATATAAACTAGCTGTTAAACCATTTCTCAACAATGTTAACACCTTGGATAAGCCAAGAGTGTTAAACCAAACCCTTTGGGAAACCAAGGGTCTAAAAATCCTGGATAACCCCAAATGTTAACCACCCTGCATACCAAGAGTTTAACCACCCTGAAAAACCAAGGGTTTAACCCTATAACACAAGAGTGTAAAAAAAACCTGGATAACCAAAAAATGTTAACCACCTGAAAAACCCAAGAGTGTTAAACACTGGATAACCCCAAAGGTGTTAACCACCGGATAACCAAAAGTTTCAACACCTTGATAACCCAAGGTGTTAAAAAACCCTGGATAACAAAGGGTGTTAACACCCTGTAACAAGAGTGTAACACCTCTGGATAACCCAAGATTTAACCACCCTGGTAAGCGAAAAAGTGTTAACCCCTGGATAAAATAGGAGTGTTAAACCAAAACGGATAACCAAACTGTAAACCAACCCTGTATAAACACAAAGTGTTAAATACCTGGATAACCCAAAAATTGTTCATACCCTGGGTAGCCAAGAGTGTTAACCCCCCTGATAACCCAAGGGTGTTAATCACGTGGATAAGCAAGAGTGTTAACCGCCTGTATAACAAAAAAGTGTTAACCAAACCGGAAACCCAAGGTGTTAACCACCTGGATAAAAAAGATATAGCCCCTGAAGCCAATTGTTAACCACCCAGAAACCCAAAAAATGTAAACCACCCTGGATAAACAAAATTGTTAAACCTGACAAGCCAAGAGGTTAACCACAACCGGATAACCAAGGGGTTAACCACCCGGATAACCCAAGAGTTTAACCACCTGGATAAACCAAGGTGTTAAACAAACCCCGGATAAAACCCCAAAAGTTTCAACCACCCTGATAACCCAAGGGTGTTAAAAACCGGAAAAACAAAGGTATAACACCCTGGATAAAAAAAGAGTTAACATCTAGAAACCAAGATTGTTAACCACCCTGGGTAAGCGAAGAGTGTAACCACCCGGATAAAATAAGAGGTTAACCACCCTGATAACCCAGCGTGTTAACCACCCTGGATAAAAAACAAGAGTGTTAAAAACCCGGATAACCCAAAAATTGTTCACTTACCCTGGATAGCCAAGGGGTGTTACCACCCTGGTAACCCAAGGGTGTTAATCACCGTGGATAAGCCAAGAGTGTTAACCGCCCTGTATAACCCAAAAGTGTTAACCACCCTGGATAAACCAAGGGTGTTAACCACCCTGGATAACAAGAGTGTTAGCCCCCTGGATAGCCCAAGATTGTTAACCACCCTGGATAACAAAAGAATGTAAACCACCCTGGATAAGCCAAAATTGTTAACCACCCTGGACAAGCCAAGAGTGTTAACCACAACCGGATAACCCAAGGGTGTTAACCACCCTGGATAACCCAAGAGTGTTAACCACCCTGGATAACCCAAGAGTGTAAACCACCCAAGATAACCCAAGGGTGTTAACCACCCTGGATAACCCAGGAGTGTTAACCACCCTGGATAACCCAAGGGTGTTAACCACCCTGGATAACACAAGAGAGTTAAATACCCTGGATAACCCGAGATTGTTAACTACCCTGGATGAGCCAATAGTGTTAACCACCCTGGATAACCCAAGAGTGTTAACCACCCTGGATAACCCATGGGTGTTAACCACCCTGGATAACACAAGAATGTTAACCACCCTGAATAACCCAAGATTGTTAACGACCCCGGATAACCCAAGAGTGTTAACCACCCTGGATAACCTAATGGTGTTAAGCGCCCTGGATAACACAAGAGTCTTAAATACCCTGCATAACCCAAGATTGTTAACTACCCTGGATGAGCCAAGAGTGTTAACCACCCTGCACAACCCAAGGGTGTTAACCACCCTGGATAAGCCAGGAGTGTTAGCCACCCTGGATAACCCAAGGGTGCTAACCACCCTGGATAACCCAAGAGTGTTAACCACCCTGTATAACCCAAGAATATTAACCACCCTGGATAAGTCAAGAGTGTTAACCACCCTGGATAAGCCAGGAGTGGTAACCACCCTGGATAACTCAAGGGTGTTAACCACCCTGGACAACCCAATAGTGTTAACCCCCCTGGATAACCCAAGAGAGTTAACCACCCTGGATAACCTAAGGGTGTTAACCACACTGGATAACACAAGAGTGTTAACCACCCTATATAACCCAAGATTGTTAACCACCCTCGGTAACCCAAGAGTGTTAACCACCCTGGATAACCCAAGGCTGTTAACCACTCAGGATAACCCAAGGGTGTTAACCACCCTGGATAACCCAATAGTGTTAACCACCCTGGATAACCCAAGGGTGTTAACCACCCTGGATAACCCAAGAGTGTTAACCACCCTGGATAACCAAAGTGTGTTAATCACCCTGGATAAGCAAGGAGTGTTAACCACCCTGGATAACACAAGAGTGTTAACCACCCTGGATAACCCAAGATTGTGAAGCACCCTGGATAAGCCAAGATTGTTAACCACTCTGGATAAAACAAGAGTGTTAACCACCCTTGATAACCCAAGGGTGTTAACCACCATGGATAACCCAAAACTGTTAAACAACCTGGATAACCCTAGATTGTTAACCACCCTGGATAAACCAAGAGTGTTAACCACCCTGGATAACCCAGGATTGCTAACTACCCTGGATAAGCCAAGAGTGTTAACAACCCTGGATAACCCAAGGGTGTTAACCACCCTGGATAACCAAAGAGTGTTAACCACCCTGGATAACCCAAGAGCGTTAACGACCCTGGATCACCCAAGGGTGTTAACCACCCTGGATAACCCAAGGGTGTTAACCTCCCTGGATAACCAAAGAGTGTTAAAATCCCTGGATAAGCCAAGAGTGTTAACCACCCTGAATAACCCAAGCGTGTTAACCACCCTGGATAATCCAAGGGTGTTAACCACCCTGAATAAGTCAAGAGTGTTAACCACCCTGGATAACCCAAGAGTGTTAACCACCTTGGATAACCTAGGAGTGTTAACCACCCTGGATAACCCAAGATTAACCACCCTGGATAACTCAAGGGTGTTTACCATCCTCTATAACCAGAGTGTGTTAACCACCCTGGATAAGCCAAGAGTGTTAGATACCCTGGATAACCCAAGGGTGTTAACCACCCTGGTTAGCCCAAGAATGTTAACCACCCTGGATAACCCAAGGGTGTTAACCACACTGGATAACACAAGAGTGTTAACCACCCTGTATAACCCAAGAGTGAACATTAAAATGGTATAAAATACCGACAGATTGTTAAGTAAGACACATATGCAACAGTTAGGTATCTTTATTTCGAAACGTTTCGCCTACACAGTAGGCTTCTTCAGTCGAGTACAGAAAAGTTGATAGAAGCAGAAGATACTTGAAGACGATGTAATCAGTCCATCACCCTTAAAGTTTTGAGGTGGTCAGTCCCTCAGTCTGGAGAAGAGCATTGTTCCGTTGTCTGAAACAATATGAAGTTGAAGTGACAGGATGGAGCCTTTATATAGTGCCAGGAGGTGAGACGTAGGTTGCTTTGGGAGGGCAGGTCCCTCTCAAACCCAGCCGTTCTCACTAGTAGAGGTCGAAGTTGATGGTCTGTACCAAGATACCCTTGTGTTGCAGTGTCTGACAGAATGAACATTAAAATGGTATAAAATACCGACAGATTGTTAGGTAAGACACATATGCAACAGTTAGGTATCTTTATTTCGAAACGTTTCGCCTACACAGTAGGCTTCTTCAGTCGAGTACAGAAAAGTTGATAGAAGCAGAAGATACTTGAAGACGATGTAATCAGTCCATCACCCTTAAAGTTTTGAGGTGGTCAGTCCCTCAGTCTGGAGAAGAGCATTGTTCCGTTGTCTGAAACAATATGAAGTTGAAGTGACAGGATGGAGCCTTTATATAGTGCCAGGAGGTGAGACGTAGGTTGCTTTGGGAGGGCAGGTCCCTCTCAAACCCAGCCGTTCTCACTAGTAGAGGTCGAAGTTGATGGTCTGTACCAAGATACCCTTGTGTTGCAGTGTCTGACAGAATGAACATTAAAATGGTATAAAATACCGACAGATTGTTAGGTAAGACACATATGCAACAGTTAGGTATCTTTATTTCGAAACGTTTCGCCTACACAGTAGGCTTCTTCAGTCGAGTACAGAAAAGTTGATAGAAGCAGAAGATACTTGAAGACGATAAAGGCTCCATCCTGTCACTTCAACTTCATATTGTTTCAGACAACGGAACAATGCTCTTCTCCAGACTGAGGGACTGACCACCTCAAAACTTTAAGGGTGATGGACTGATTACATCGTCTTCAAGTATCTTCTGCTTCTATCAACTTTTCTGTACTCGACTGAAGAAGCCTACTGTGTAGGCGAAACGTTTCGAAATAATGATACCTAACTGTTGCATATGTGTCTTACCTCATAACCCAAGAGTGTTAACCACCCTGGATAACCCAAGGGTGTTAACCACACTGGATAACACAACAGTGTTAACCACCCTAGATAACCCAAGATTGTTAACCACCCTGGGTAACCCAAGAGTGTTAACCACCCTGGATAACCCAAGGCTGTTAACCACCCAGGATAACCCAAGGGTGTTAACCACCCTGGATAACCCAATAGTGCTAACCACCCTGGATAACCCAATAGTGTTAACCACCCTGGATAAGCCAAGATTGTTAAGCACTCTGGATAACCCAAGAGTGTTAACCACCTTTGATAATCGAAGAGTGTTAACCACCCTGGATAACCCAAGAGTGTTAAACAACCTGGATAACCCTAGATTGTTAACCACCCTGGATAAACCAAGAGTGTTAACCGCCCTGGATAACCCAAGATTGTTAACTACCCTGGATAAGCCAAGAGTGTTAAGCACCCTGGATAACCCAAGGGTGTTAACCTCCCTGGATAACCCAAGAGTGTTAAAATCCCTGGATAAGCCAAGAGTGTTAACCACTCTGAATAACCCAAGAGTGTTATCCTCCATGGATAATCCAAGGGTGTTAACCACCGTGGATAAGTCAAGAGTGTTAACCACCCTGGATAACCCAAGATTAACCACCCTGGATAACTCAAGCGTGTTAACCACCCTGGATAACCAAAGTTTGTTAACCACAATGGATAAGCCAAGAGTGTTAGCCACCCTGGATAACCCAAGGGTGTTAACCACCCTGGATAACCCAAGATTAACCACCCTGGACAACTCAAGGGTGTTAACCACCCTGGATAACCAAAGTTTGTTAACCACAATGGATAAGCCAAGAGTGTTAGCCACCCTGGATAACCCAAGGGTGCTAACCACCCTGGATAACCCAAGTATATTAACCACCCCGGATAAGCCAAGAGTGTTAACCACCCTGGATAAGCCAGGAGTGTTAACCACCCTGTATAACCCAATAGTGTTTACCACCCTGAATAACACAAGATTGTTAACCACCCTGGATAACCCAAGATTTTGAACTACCCTGGATAAGCCAAGATTGTTAACCACACTGGATAACCCAAGAGTGTTAACCATTTTGGATAACCCAAGGGTGTTAACCACCCCGGATAACCCAAGAGTGTTAAACAACCTGGATAACCCTAGATTGTTAGCCACCCTGGATAAACCAAGAGTGTTAACCACCCTGGATAACCCAATAGTGTTAACCACCCTGAATAACACAAGAGTGTTAACCACCCTGGATAACCCAAGATTGTGAACCACCCTGGATAAGCCAAGATTGTTAACCACTCTGGATAACCCAAGAGTGTTAACCATTTTGGATAACCCAAGGGTGTTAACCACCCCGGATAACCCAAGAGTGTTAAACAACCTGGATAACCCTAGATTGTTAGCCACCCTGGATAAACCAAGAGTGTTAACCACCCTGGATAACCCAATAGTGTTAACCACCCTGAATAACACAAGAGTGTTAACCACCCTGGATAACCCAAGATTGTGAACCACCCTGGATAAGCCAAGATTGTTAACCACTCTGGATAACCCAAGAGTGTTAACCATTTTGGATAACCCAAGGGTGTTAGCCACCCTGGATAAACCAAGAGTGTTAACCACCCTGGATAACCCAAGATTGTTAACTACACTGGATAAGCCAAGAGTTTTAACCACCTTGGATAAGCCAAGGGTGTTAACCACCTTGGATAACCCAAGAGTGTTAACCACCCTGGATAACCCAAGAGCGTTAACGACCCTGGATCACCCAAGGGTGTTAACCACCCTGGATAACCCTAAGGGCGTTAACCTCTCTGGATAACCCAAGAGTGTTAACCACCCTGGATAAGCCGAGAGTGTTAACCACCCTGAATAACCCAAGTGTGTTAACTACCCTGGATAACCCAAGGGTGTTAACCGCCCTGGATAAGTCAAGAGTGTTAACCACCCTGAATAACCCAAGACTGTTAACCACCCTGGATAAGCCAGGAGTGTTAGCCACCCTGGATAACGCAAGATTGTTAACCACCCTGGATAAGCCAAGAGTGTTAACCTCCCTGGATAAGCCAGGAGTGTTAACCTCCCTGGATAACCCAAGAGTGTTAACCACCCTTGATAATCCAAGAGAGGCTGCGCATCATCGAGGACTGTCATATTTACATTAGGGTCCAGTGGACTAATACCCAGGTACCTACTGGCTTGTTAGGTGAACAGGACAACATATGTAAGGAAACACCTAATGTTTCCACCCTGTGAAGCTAGAGCATTGCCTACCAGGCCACGGGCCACCCTGAGACAATGGGCCACAATAACTTCTGAGATATCGAGGAAAACGTATTATGACTCTTTAGGTTCATCAAGAGTGTTCTATACACAAATAACCCGCATATAGAAGAAAGGAGCTTACGACGCGTTTCGGACCGACTTGGACTATGTACAAAGTCACACTAACGAGAAGTAGAGCAGGACGGGTATATATAGGCAGGAAGTAGTAGTGGTAGTAATAGTAGTAGTAGTAGTAGTAGCAGTAGTAGTAGTAGTAGTAGTAGTAGTAGTAGTAGTAGTAGTAGTAGTAGTAGTAGTAGTAGTAGTAGTAGTAGCGGTGGTAGTAGTGCAGATGTGGAAGGAAGTAGTGGTGAGGAAGAAAGAAGGAGCCGGTCAAATACTAAGAAAGGGGAGCACTGCGAGGGAGCTGGGTGCCCACAGAGGGAGTGCAAGCGCACAGAGGAGGGGGAGGATAAGAAAATAAATAATGAAGGAACTGAAGCACAAGGCAGAAGAAAGACAACCTAGAAGAGAAAATGGAGAGAGGAAAGGGGGAGAGGGAGAAGAAGAAAAAAGGAGGAATCAGGTTTAGTCACAGGTGTTCTGAAGTTTGGAGCATTTTACAATGTAGTGGGAGAGGAAGGCATCTACAGAGACGAAGCCAGGGCTAAGATTCATACAAGGAAAGTTGTATATTAGAAAGGATTCAACCAGACGTCGACTGTTAAAGTTGGAAGTAGGGAAGACAGTTTTAGCAGAAGACCAGTCAATAGGATGGCTGTGATCTCTGACGTGACAGAGCAGAGCATTGTTGGTGTCGGCAAGCCTAACACTATTTTTGTGCTCCCTAAGTCTGTCAGAAAGAGATCGACCAGTTTCTCCGAAGTATTGAAGAGGACAGGAGGAACAAGAAATAGAGTAGACACCAGGAACATCTGTAGAGGGAGGAGAGGTATGAACGAGATTAGTGCGAAGAGTGTTAGCCTGGCGGAAAGTAAGTATGATGTCTAAGGAACGGAGAGAATTGTTGAGATTAGAAAAACCGGAAATGTAGGGAAGGCAGAGGACAGAAGAGTTCCCAGGAGTAGAGAGTTTGGGAGAGAAGAAATTACGTTTAGCACGTGAGAGGGCAGAGTCTATGAATTGGGAAGGGTAGCCAAGACGGGAGAACGAATTATGGTCTTTTTGCATATGTGCATGTGCAAATGTTTACTAGATGAGTATATGTATGCTTGTATATAAATAAAGTTTTTGAGCCCATTTCCCATGATAAATTAGTTGTGGACAGCATCAGTCTATTGTGGCTGATTCTTCTTATGAAATGGATGAAAAATTTCTTAGCTTTATACTGTGTAAGTGATTATTTTGTTGAAGTCAAGGCACTAATTGGAGAATTACTCTTTTCGTCGACTGTTAATATTTTAGTTACGATGTGTTTTCCATAATGAAACAATAAATGGTTTGCCTTTGTTTTATGCCGTGTTAAGTTTAATATGCTAATTTTTCTAATCTAATTGGTTTGTACTTAATAACTAGATGATAACTGTTTTTTTCAGCAATGAATAACAGTGTTTGATTTTGTTGGGTTATACTTGGTAGAAGCAATGTAATGTTCACTTGTTGATCAGGCTCTGATCCACCAGGAGGCCTGGTCACTGACCGGGCCGCGGGGGCGTTGACCCCCGGAACTCTCTCCAGGTAAACTCCAGGTAAACATACTTATACACCGTAAATTACTTAGAAAAAACGTTTAGGTTTATTTTGGTTGTATTTGTCCTAGTTTATTTTTTTATGAAATAAACTTACGTAATTGATATTCTGATTTTCGTGCTATAATTTTTGAGTGCCTCATCGGGTTAACTTATATTATTATTATTATTATTATTATTATTTATTATTATTATTATTATTATTATTATTATTATTATTATTATTATTATTATTATTATTATTGTTATTATTATTATTATTATTATTATTATTATTATTATTATTATTATTATTATTATTATTATCATTTTTATTATTATTATTATTATTATTATTATTATTATTATTATTATTATTATTATTGTTATTATTATTATTATTATTATTATTATTATTATTATTATTATCATTTTTATTATTATTATTATTATTATTATTATTATTATTATTATTATCATTTTTATTATTATTATTATTATTATTTATGATTTATCAAAATGGTTATTGGTTAAACTATTGCTTTAAAGATTTAATTAAGAAACAATGTAATGATGTTACACATTAATTGTATTTATCAATACATAACTGTTGGGGCCCTTAAGTTCGAATATAAATTAACTAATCAATACATTATTGACGTATTGCCGTTTCCAGTGTATTACAGCCACGCTCGTCCTCGTCCACCCCTCAAGGCTCAATTAGTACCCACAGAAGACGCAAATATTAGTAAGAAGAAAGGTAGTGATACACAGACAGACGCTCCAAGGACCAACTTCCCTGAGACTTGGCTGTGGAACATCGTCGTTCTCCCGTAAGACTTCCACTTTTAATATCTCTATTCTGAAAAATTTAGAGCTTACCAGTAAGAATCGAAGAGAAAGTTATTGTACTGTACATATTTCATTTCAAACTGAATTAGGGTGTTAGTGATATTATAATGATAACGATAGCAATAATGATAATAGTGGATAAAAGTGGAAAATAATAATAGTGATAATAGTGGCGTTAAAAACAAAAATTTAGGACTTGCCTAGTTATTTTAAGAAAGACAATCCTGAATAAGGGAGATCACACGGGCATATTAATTAATACGTAGAGTATTTCCTGTATACTCTGGAAGGTTCTGGGACATCGGGTATTACCTACTGACAAATATAACGGCATTTATTCCTTCTATTTCGCTAGTAAGAAGATTGTGCGCAATAGCTTCATTCTATATGTGGATGATCAA
>NC_069400.1:53421919-53442533 GCF_026875155.1 Cherax quadricarinatus
GGGAAGTGTTGAAGATTTTTGTTATTGTCTTCCTCCTGATGTGGCTGTAGAGTAGTTTCGGGTCAGACTTGACTTTCGATGCTATGTCATTTTCATACTGCCGCTGCGCCTCCCTCCTTACCTGTGCATTTTCGTTTCTGGCTCGTCGACTAATCTTCTTATTCTCTTGAGTCCTTTGCCTTCTGTACTTTTTCCATACTCTAGAGCACTTAATTTTTGCCTCCCTGCACCTTTGGGTAAGCCAAGGGCTCGTTCTGTCCTTCCCATTATTTCTGTTACCCTTGGGAACAAACCTTTTCTCTGCCTCCTTGCATTTTGTTGTTACAAAGTCCATCATTTCGTTAACTGATTTTTCTACCAACTCCTGTTCCCACTGAACCTCCTGCAGGAAGGTCCTCATTCCTGTGTAGTCCCCCCTTTTATAGTTTAGCTTTTCCCTTTCTACTCCTGTTACTCTCTACACTTTTAGCTCCACGATGTATTTAAAGCTCATAATTACGTGGTCACTAGCTCCAAGGGGCCTTTCATGTGTGATGTGCTCAATGTCTGAGCTACTCAGGGTGAACACGAGGTCCGGTCTTGCTGGTTCATCCTCCCCTCTCTCTCTGGTAGTATCCCTAACATGTTGGTGCATGAGATTGGCCAGCACCACATTCATCATCTTGGCTCTCCATGTTTCGGAACCCCCATGTGTGTAATGTAGGTGCTGGAGTGACACAGGAAAGTAATGTAACTAGCTGGAGTGAGACAGGGTTTGCCATGCGCCCCTATGCTGCCGGAGTTATCTGGTTGATGTGTGATTCCGGAGACCTGCTCGGTGTTATGCTTACCCCAAGATCCTTCAGTGAGATTTGCAGTCTTCGTCCGCCTAGCCTATACTCTGTCTGCGGTCTTCTTTGTCCTTCCCCAATCTTCATGACTTTCCATTTGACGGGGTTGAATTCGAGAAGCCAGTTGCTTGACCACGTGTTCAGCCTGTGCATGTTTCTTTGTAGTCCTGCCTGATCTGCATCTTATTTAACTCTCATCATCAACTTCACATCGTCTGTGAACAGGGACACTTCTGAGTCTATCCCTTCCATCATGTCATTCAGATATACCAAAAATACCAGTGGTCCTAGTTCTGATCCCTGTGGGACCCCACTCGTCACTGACACCCACTGTGATACCTCATCAAATACCATGACTCGTTGTCTCCTTGTCAGGCATTCTCTTATCCATTGCAGTGCCCTTCCTGTTATATGCACCTGATCCTCCAGCTTCTGCACTAATCTCGTCTGAGGAGCTGTGTCAAAGGCCTTCCTGCAGTCCAGGAAAATGCAACCAACCAACCCCTTTCTCTCGTGTCTTACTACTGTTACCTTGTCATAAAACTCCAGAAGGTTTGTGACACAAAATTTGCCTTCCATGAATCCGTGCTTGTTGTCGTTTATAATCTTGTTCCGTTCGAGGTGCTCCACCACTCTCCTCCTGATAATCTTCTTCATGACTTTGCTTACTATACACGTCAGTGACACTGGTCTGTAGTTTAGTGCCTCGTTTCTGTCTCCTTTCTTAAAAATAGGGACTACATTTGCTGTCTTCCATATCTCAGGTAGTTGCCCAGTTTCAAGGGAAGTGTTGAAGATTGTGGTTAGTGGCACACACAGCGTCTCTGCTCCTTCTCTCAAGGTCAATTAGCAGCTCCTGCACCACCTCCTCTGTTGTGTGTATGTCATCCAACACTTGTTGGTATATTCCCTGATGGTGTTTCGCTCTGTGCTGTCGTCCCAGAGCTCTTCCTGTTTCTACCGTAAATGCTTCCTTAAATCTCGTGTTAAGCTCACATACCTCATGATCGTTTCTTGTGAGTTCCCCATCTTCTGTCCTCAGCCTGATCACCTGGTCTTTGACTGTTGTCTTCCTCCTGATGTGGATATACAGCAGTTTCGGGTCAGATTTGACTTTCGATGCTATGTTGCCTTCATACAGTCGCTGGGCCTCCCTCCTTACCTGTGCATACTCGTTTCTGGCCTTCTATACTTTTTCCATTCTCTAGTGCACTTAGTTTTTGCCTCCGTACACCTTCGGGTATGCCATGGGCTCGTTCTGGTCTTCCCATTGTTTATGTTGCCCTTGGGAACTAACCTTTCTTCTGCCTCCTTGCATTTTCTTGTTACGCACTCCACCATTTTGTTTACTGACGTTCCTACCAGTTCTGTGTCCCAATGAACCTCCTGCAGGAAGTTTTTCAAACCAGTGTAGTCCCCCCTTTTATAGTTTGGCATTTCCCATTCAACTCCTGTTACCTTCTCCACTTTTAACTCTACTATGTATTTAAAACATAGAACCTCGTGGTTACTAGCTCCTGGGGGCCTCTCATATGTGATGTCCTCGATGTCTGAACTGCTCAGGGTGAACACAAGGTCCAGTCTTGCTTGTTCATCCTCCCCTCTTTCTCTGGTAGTGTCCTTAACATGTTGATGCATGATGTTTTCCAGCTCTACATCACCATCATTTTGGCTCTCCATGTTTCGGGAATGCAATGTGGCTCCAGGTTTTCCCAATCGATTTCTCTGTTTTTGAAATCACCCATAACCAGTAACTTTGCTCTGCTCGAGTGAGCTCTTCTTGCCATATCAGCCAGTGTGTCCAAACTTGCTCTGTTGCTCTCTCATATTCCTTTCTTGGCCTCCTGCAGTTCTGTGGTGGATTATGCATCACTTCATTGACTACCTTATTTTCACCAAACTGAAGTGTACGCACTATGTAGTCCCTTTCTCCAATCTCGTTCATGCCTCCCATTTCCTCAAATTTCCATCGGTTTTTAACAAGCAGGGCAACCCCTCCTCCTCCTCTGCTCCTTCTATCTTTCCTCAAGATCTGATATCCTGGTAGGGAGATTGCATCTGTTATTGTCTCAGTGAGTTTCGTTTCTGTGACTGCTATGATGTCTGGGGACTTCTCATTCATTCTTTCACGTAATTCCTCATATTTATTCGTTATTACATCCGCATTCATGTACCAAACCTTCAACTTCTTTTCTAAAACTGTGATCCTGGGAGAATATTACGATTGGGAGAGCAGGAGCCCGGGCAGGGGCCTATGGGTAGTTGCGGTGGTGATGGAGGCAGAATTCCCATAGGGGGTTGCTATAGGGATGGGGATCATGGTGTGGGGAGTGGGGACAGAGGGATCAGTGTGTGACTGCTTATTTAGATTATTCAGTTGCCTTGGGTTTTCGTGGTTGGAGTCCTTGTATGGGTGTCTCTGGGGTTGGGTGTTTGCCCTTCCACCTGTGCCTGGGTTATTCTTCTCTTCTTTCTTGTTTCCTCCCGTTCTTCCATTCGATTTTGTACTCTCTCTTAAAGTATCATCCAAGCCTCTTGTGTTCTGTCTCGATCGAAGTACACACTCTATAAGTCCAGTTTGTCTCTCAGTCGTGCTTTCTCCTGCAGGATCATGGTTGGAGTTGATTCTGCCTTGAAAATTGCTTTGAGAGGCCATTTCCTTCTCCTTGCAAACCACCCAATTCTCCGAAAATTTGTCACCTGGGTCATGTCACCCTCACCTATTGCCATCATGATACCTTCAATCGTTTTTTCGTCCTCCTATTTTCTTTCATTATAGGTTTTCCCTTCAGCTTCATGGAGCCCATAGAGAAAAACTGATCTCTCCCTTACTTCCTCCCACTGTGTCTCCCATTGCATCCCCTGAGGTGTTTTAGTTTCTTCCCTTGGTGTATTCCTTATTTCAATCCCTTCCCCAGCTGAGGTAGTGACCCAGTTTGGCGAATATTTTTTAAGCACTGTGGAAGACTACTACAGTTGACTCGTGTGCCGTCTTAAATGAGTACTGATGGCATAGTCTAGCTTCCAGCATTTTACCTGACAGCCTTACACAGAACTGCTCGTAGACAGTATATGGAATCTTATAACTACCTACTACACTGCTCGTTGCATTCTTAGGTTTTCTGAAGACAATGTTTATATAAAATCATTTCAGTGTAACTAAGTATAATTAAGTTTTTATTATAAGGTAAAGCTCTATGACCCTTGTAGGTTTAGCGTTTCATTTGTCATTATAATAATAATAATTATAAGGTAAAACTAAGACATTTTTAATATGAGGTGAATCATGCAGTAATTTTGCAATAATCCTGTTGTATTCTTACTAAGCATCTAATAACAAAGTCGTTGGGATACCTTAATTTTGAGGCAATATTATTTTTATCTATATCTATCAGCAGTGCAATACTTGTATAATACGTGTATACCTATACCATGTATCATGTATAGACAGGCTCCCTGGCCAAGCCTTAGTCACGTGAACACCGTCTGAGCCACTCTGAGGCCATCCTTCGGAGGCCTCTGTCTCCATCACGACCAAACTTAAACAAGATTTGATAGATTAGACACATGTGCAACTCTTTGGTATCTTTATTGAGGAAACGTTTCGCCACACAGTGGCTTCATCAGTCCATACAAAGGAGAAACTTGAAGAACAGAAGGAGAATGAGGTAATCAGTCCCTCAACCTTGAGTCGATGTGGTCAGTCCATCAATCTTGAGTAGAATACTACTCAATTAGAATACTAATATTCTACTCAAGATTGATGGACTGACCACATCGACTCAAGGTTGAGGGACTGATTACCTCATTCTCATCCTGTTCTTCAAGTTTCTCCTTTATATGGACTGATGAAGCCACTGTGTGGCGAAACGTTTCCTCAATAAAGATACCCAAGAGTTGCACATGTGTCTAATTTAACAACGTGTCGGTTCTCTAAACCATTCATCTACAAGATTTGATAGGCTGGACTCGCCGTGAATATCAGTATATCGCCTCCATAGCGGATTTATTTTGTATTTTTGCTACCACCACTTCCTAAATTTTTTCGGTGTCTTATTTATTATTTTTTTTCCAGTTATTAATTATTCTATGTGTGAACATTTTATTTTTCTTTATTCTCAGAAACATTTCTTTTCCAGTATATTTGCAATTTTAATATTATTACCAAGTTATTGATTTATTTTCAAAATTTTTGGCATTCATCCATAATTTTATTGTTAGAAATTTCTTGAGAAGGAACAACTCAACACAGAAATTAATTCAATTTCCAGTAATCATTCTTTTAGAAGCTGTGTTCCTGGTGCAAACAGTGAAGTTAGCAACCATAGTACCAGAACTTATATATTTACAATATGTGTAGTAATATTTGAGGTTAACTAAATAGTTTATTGTGTTCAGGTCTTCTGGTGTGAGCAGTCAAGACCTGACAGTGCCAGACACCATCACTCAGTGGGTGGGCAAGGCTGTGTGTGCACACCCAGAGAAGGGCTTGGGTCTTTCCCAGAGAAAGTCCATCATTACCTTCACGCCCTTTTTCTTAGACCTCACCTTTCCACCCACTGTCAAGAGAGGCGAGATCCTTCCCGTCAAGATGTCCATCTTCAACTACCTGAATCAGCCAATACCTGTAAGTATCTAATATTAAATATTTGGTTCACTAAGTCCCTGTAATTATATATTTTTCTAATACCTGAGACAGCTAATCCGCTGATCCAATTAAATCCTCCAAGTCAACTTCTGCCAAAGCCTTAACGCTGAGGTCAGTGGTCACCTGCGGTCATACCTGCCTAAGCTCTGGGAGTTAGCATGGGGTGTTACCAAGCACCATGGCTTGCTGAAGTGTTTTAGAATCTCAGGTTAAAGTTTTCAAAAGGGATTCTACTTTTCAGGGGGGAAATGGGGGGGGAAAAGCTTCGCATAATAGATTGGGAGCGAGTGTGAGAAGGATTTAGCTGGTAAGGAAGGAATGGTCGCCAGCAGTGATAGTGGCAGCCGCTCTAAGTGGCAAGTGGTTTACAGTTCAGGAAGAAGGAAGATGAGGAGAGTTAATAGAGAAGATGTGAAGGTAGGAAATGGATTCTCTTTCCCCCAAGACGAGGTACTTCATTGAAAACAAAAAAGCACAATACCCTGACTGGAACGTCACAAATAACCCGCACATAAAAGAGAGAAGCTTACGACGACGTTTCGGTCCGACTTGGACCACTTGGACCATTGACCATTGTGACTTTGTCAATGGTCCAAGTCGGACCCAAAATCGTGTAAACTTCTTCTTTAGTGCGGGTTATTTGTGTACTTTGTGGGTTGTGGGTTGAAGGTACCCTGATTCCCCTGCTAATCAAGGTAGGAATTTTTTAAAATAGGCGGGTTCTCGGTAAGATTATAGAAGTGCATTTTGTAACAAGGGCAGAAAAGGCAACAGAGATGTGTCTTCCTGGAGTGGTTTTTTGGGGAATAGCAGCAGGGTTGGGTAATATTATGGCAGGGAAAGGGAACAAGCCCCTTTCTTCTTAGTGCTGGGGGAATGACATTGGGAAGGGGAAAGGAGGAGCTGCTATAAGTACAGGTCACCATAGAAGTAGTTAGGTCTAAGAGAGGGTTTCCCCTCTATGTAGCATCTTGCCCCAAAAGGGGGGGCAAGAATGGGTGTTAGGGCAATTGGTAAAATTGCTGGCTAGACAGGTACTGCAAGGGAAATTGCAATCCATTTTTTGTAATGGGACCTATTTTTTGGCAAACTGATATGTTTTTAAAGGGGGAGGGGGTTTTCATCCTCTGGGGATGGAGTGGCGCATTAGCCAATTCAATTTGGAGGGGGTAATTGATGATTTGTCTGGAATTTAAAATGAAATTTAGAGGTAGGGGTGTTTGTGGGAAACAATTGGGCTGCAGCTTTTTTGGTTTTAAAAAACATTTATTCCCGGGATACCTCAGGGATATTTTTAAAAGGGAATTTTCAAAAAAGTTGAGAAATGGAAAAACCAATGATCAACAAACAAAGAGGGAGAGTAGAAAGCAACGAGTGACAAAGCTCCCTTAAGGTTTACTGTACAAAAAGTGGGGTCTAAAAATTGATAGATGAGCTAAGATTACTTGCAATGTAGGTAATAGATTTATTTGGGATAACGAGACCCTGATTAACCCGAAAGTAGGAAAAGCCTTTTGAAAGCAACTACAAAGGGTTTTAAACTATTTTACACTGAAGGGTCAGCAGGAAGGGTTGGGTGTGGCCATGTAGCAAGAAATTTAAATTTTTTGTCTTAGACATGATATAAAATTAGAAGCACCGAAACAAAACCGTTTTGGGTACGTTTCTCGAGGGGAAAAGACAAATTATTTTGGGTTGATTTATAGGCCCCCCAAAAATTGATAGGGGCCAAAATTCTGGGGCCCCAAAAAATTTCCTGGGGGAGCTAAAAAATTTGGGTGTCCTGACTATGGGTCAGGGAGGTGACCTTGGTTGCCCAAAAGCGTTTTTCAGACATATTTCTAGCTGCCCAAAAACTTTTTTCCGAAATAGGGAAATTAATCTCAAAAATATCCCAAATGGATGAACAAAAGTTAAAAAAAACTCATTGGTCAAAAGAGAGGCATATTAAAACTTACAAAAGAGAGGATGGGCAGTTAAAAAAATCAATATATTCAATTAAAGAGAGAAAAAAAGAAAGAATAAGAAAAGAAAAAAAGGGGTTTTGAGGGGTAAGGTCCAAGGGATTCAAAGACTAACCCCCAAAGGGTTCTTTGGTAACAGAATATGATTAGGGACAAAAATTTGCCCATTAAGAGTAACCTGGTCAGATCATGATAGTGATAGGATATGTGTGAAATTTAAATACTACTTCCTCTCAGTTTTCACCCAGGAAAATACAAGCGATATTCCTGAAATAATAGATTATGAGAACAGGATGAAAAAAAACTTGTACATTGCGGAAAGTGACATGGTCCTCAGAAAAATAAGAAAAAAACCTAACAAATCCCCAGGCCCTGATGAACTTTTTGCAAGGATTTAAAGGAATTAAAGAGGAACTTAGCATACCTTTGGCTAATCTTTTTAAAAATCACTACAAACTGGCATAAGTTTTCCCGATAATGAAAAAAAGGCAAATTGATACCCCATTTACAAGGCAGGTGGGGTCCTTGGTTTGAACTATAGACCATTAAGCCTTACCTCCAAGTGGGAAAAAATTTTTGGAATCATTAATTGCCAAGCAATTCGTAGCCATCTTTACAGGAAGATTGATTAATGAATCCAACACGTTTTACAAAGGGGGGTTCTGTCTTACGAATTTACTAACTTTTTTTCCCAAGGTGTTTGAGGAGGTAACATGGAAAAGAATATGTATTGTGTATATGGATTCAGTAAAGGGTTTTGGGTAGGTTTCCCCACAGGGCTATTGAGGAAACTTAAGGCACACGTAATAGGAGGAGAAATTTTTTCCAGGGTAGAGGCATGGCTGACGAATAGACAGCAGAGAGTTTGCATAAATGGGGATAAATCAGAATGGGGGCACGTCACAAGCGGTGTTCCTCAGGGGTCAGTGTTGGGCCCGTTGTTGTTCACTATTTACATAAACGACATAGATGAATGAATAAATAGCGACATAAGCAAATTTGCTGATGACACCAAAATAGGCCGTCCAATTCAATCTAATGAGGACACTAGAGCACTCCAGGATGATTTGAGTAGACTAATGCAATGGTCGGAGAGGTGGCAGATGCAGTTTAATATTGACAAAAGCAAAGTTCTAAATGTTGGACAGGTAAATAACCATGCCACATATAAACTAAATAATGTAGATCTTAATACTACTGATTGCGAAAAGGATTTAGGAGTTCTGGTTAGCAGTAATCTAAACCCATGACAAGATTGCATTAGTGTTCGCAATAAAGCTAACAGAATTCTTGGCTTCATATCTAGAAGTATAAATAATAGAAGTCCTCAGGTTGTTCTTCAACTCTATATATCCTTGGTTAGACCTCATTTAGACTATGCTGCTCAGTTCTGGTCACCGTATTACAGAATGGATATAAATGCTCTGGAAAACGTATAGACGAGGATGACAAAGATGATCTCATGTATCAGAAATCTTCCCAATGAGGATAGACTGAGGGCCCTGAATCTGCACTCTCTCGAAAGGCGTAGAATTAGGGAGGATATGATCGAGGTGTATAAATGGAAAACAGGAATAAATAAAGGGGATGTAAATAGCGTGCTGAAAATTTCCAGCCAAGACAGGATTCGCAGCAATGGTTTCAAGTTGGAAAAATTCAGATTCATGAATGATATAGGAAAGCACTGGTTTGGTAATAGAATTGTGGATAAGTGGAACAAACTCCTGAGTACAGTTATTCAGGCTAAAGCGTTATGTAGTTTTAAAAATAGGTTAGATAAATACATGAGTGGGTGTGGGTGGGTGTGAGTTGGACCTGACTAGCTTGTGCTGCTGGGTCTGGTGCAGTGCTCCATCCTTGAGTGGAGATTATCAGACTGGGTGGGTCATTGGACTAATCTTGGGGGGAAGGGCACAATTAATTAGTAGCGCCGTAGTTGTAGGTGCTGTCCAATCTATACTGGTCTCGGATAGATGTGGATAAGATTGTGAGGTCGAAGGCCCACCTGCAGTGACCAGAGGTGGTGAAGTTTTCTCACATGTCTACACGGGGTGACTACGGTAAACAATATAGTGTTGTCCCCAAATGAGATTACTTGTATGTATATAATGTTGAAGTGCGTACAGGTAATCACCCTAGAAAATTTTCCATATCTGCCCGCTGGTCCTTCCTGAACCGGATGCAATCAGTGAAAAAAATTATTGAATTAATTACTTAATAATTAAGTGACTGATTGAAGAAAGTGGATATAGAGTACACAAATTTAATCGGTCGTGTGGTGGATGATAATTAGTCTAATTAATTGCTAGCACATGTGTGGCTAGGATTTATACAAGAGTAAAGTGCAAGAATTACTCTTATATGGCGCCTACTTAAGTTGTATAATCAGTGATTAATAATTCTCTAACCATGACTGGATCCGATGGAGTTAATGTGGCTGACAAGTCCGTGAATTTTAGAGTAATAAAAGCATCATTACAGGCTATTAAAAGCCATGTGACGAAGGCATGCAAGTGCTTGAATTTAATGAATCAAAGAAGCGTGAAACCTAATGAATTAAAGTTATATTTAGATGCTTTAGAGTGGTACAAATTGTGGTTTAAAGACTGTGAAAGAGATCTGCTGGAGAATTGTGCAGATGGAATGGAAATGAATGTTTTAATTAATCAACATTACGAATTGGAAGAAAAACTGTCTTGTAAAAGTAAGGCTATGAATAAATTAAAGGGTGTAAGCCAGGCAGTTGATCAACCTATTAATGCAAAGGGTGGGTTTGCCAAAACCTCCAGAGTACGGTCTGGAAGAAATCAGACTAGGTCGGCAGGAATAAATTGTTCAATTGCAGACCAGTCAGCCAAACAGTTCTAAGGATATAACACATAATGACTCTGAAGTATCTGTCAAGTCTCAAAAGGGAAAAATAATCCCAGTGGTAATAATCATAGTTAAGAGTTAAATATGCACATATCAAGTCAGGAATCAGTAATAGTGGTTCCTCACATCAAGGTAAGAGGAATAAGTACCTCAGTAAGCGTAACTCAGTTAATAAGAGGTCAGGCAAGGAAAAGAGAGACTGCCTCTTCTGCCAGGGTACTCATTTCACAAAAAATTGTAATGCCTATAATTCATGGGATATTAAAGTGAAAAGAATGAAAGAACTTGACAGATTTATCAGATGTCTAGACAATCATAATGTAAAGGATTGTCATACCAAATTGAACAGTTGCTATCACTGCAACAAGGGAAGGCACCATACAGTTATGTGCAGGGTTGTATGTAATTCTTATAATAATGGTGACAATAATGATAATGTTTATAACCTTGACACTACAGTGACTGATGTAAAGGTTGCAGCTAATGGCAATAATGATGGCCTAGCTGAGGTAGCCTTGCCGGTGTTGGATGTAATAATTCAGGATAAAGGGCATAAATGCAAAACCATGCGGCGTTACTCTCTTCAACACTGGTACGGGCCGTGTAATATATGGCAGACTACCGCCTAGTAATAATGACTAGAAGAAGTAGTGAATACAGTCACGGTGTCTTACTCATAAAAGGTCAACCCAGTACAAGTATTCTTCTATCGAGAATGATGTTGAACCAGTCTAATTTGTGGGAGCTGGACAGCATAGGGATTAATATAAATGAGGAAAGTCCAAATGATTCCATTACTCAGGAACAATACCTGAAGGATGTTAAATTTGAATCTGGACATTACTGGGTGCGACTTCCGTGGAAGCTAAACCGTCCAGAATTATCTACTAATTGTAGGATGGCGTATGGACAGTTCAAGGGCCCAGCTCTGCGAACTGAGCAAAACACCAACATTGTTGACTGCTTATAATGATATAATTAATAAGCAGTTAAATAATAAATCGTTCTTACTTCAGGCGACGATAAATACACACCTTAAGTGCACAGGTGGTCCACTGAGCGAAGTAATTGGGTAAATAATCTTATGTGGACAATTTCCGGGTGTGACGTCAACTGAAGAGGAACTAATGAGGATATGTGAAGGGGTTAATGAAATAATGCAGTAAGGTGCTGGGACTGACTTGGGATACTGAGAGAGACTTGTTATTGTTAAAGTCTCATAATTCCAGTATGCCCAATAAATTAATCCAGGGAGCATAGACTTATGCCCCTGAGAGAATGGAACAGTAATTAGTCCATTTTGAGGGATCAATAAATATGGATGGCCATGGAGTTGAAGTGCCTATATGCAGTAATGTGCTGGGGCTGACTTGGGACACTGAGAGAGACTTGTTATTGTTAGTCTCATAATTCCAGTATGCCCAATAAATTAACCCAGAGAACATAGGCTTAGTGTCACACCTTACAATAAGAGGGAAATTGTTAATACCAGAAGCATGGAGGCTTGAGTGTGCTTGGGATGGAGCCCTACCTGAGGAGTTAACAGGTGGAAAAAATTAATGGGTGATTATGTAAATACCAATGTTGGAGCTCCCAAGCCAGGTGGCCAGTGAAGATGGGAAAATTGTACTCCACGTTATTTAAGTCATCTAACAACGACCTCCGCCCGGCCGCAGTGTGGAAAATAAATTCCCATAATTATACTGTATATATTTTTATAATGTAAATATACATGATTAACGCATTACTGTTGTTCTAAATTGTATTTTGAATAGAACCAACAGGGTTCCCTTTTGCGCCTGCGCGGATGTGCGGGGGGGGGAGAGGTCGAGTCAGGGCAGAGAGAGGCGGGAGTGTTTTTGACTGTAGTGAGGAGGCTGTGAAAACATGGGATCAGGAAATTGGCGTTCACGATGGCCTAAGGATTAATATAGGCCTCACGGGAACGGGATTTATGGGACCACCGTAATAAAGTGGCAAAATGAGTGAATAATGTAGGACCGGGGGTGACTGGCGCGTCGACATGGAGTGTGTCCCAGGTTAACATACTCGTGGTTTAATCATCACTCATCGGTCTCAGATCTTAATGGAGTGACCTCTAATGTGTATAATAATTATGAGACATTAAATCGTCTTGTGAATTGTAATGTAATCAGTGATAATAACACTAAGTTAAGGAATCGTTGAAGCGATATGAGCTGCCATTCCCAGAGTGTGTGTGTGCACATGTTTACCTAGTTGTTGTGAAGTTTTTATGGAGTCACGACTTCTAAACTGGGACAAACCAACGGATACCTCGTCCTGCTGGAATAAGAACCGTGTCGGTGTAGCAGGACATCGAAATGATATGGTGAATGGAGGAAATAAGGAGCATCAATCACCCACAGTTAAGTAACCCTTCTAGTTATAGCAGACTGATACTGGCCAGTTAGGTATGTTGTAATTGGATAGGATATGGGTGACCCAGCAACATCAAGTGACCACCAGAGAATATCTGGTAAGTTGTGAGATTATGTACAAGTGTTTTTCCTTGATGGATATATCCATGTGTAACCTACCCCCCCTTCATTCAGTTACACAAACATAATCTATACAGTCCACAATTAATTAGTAGCGCCGTAGTTGTAGGTGCTATCCAATCTATACTGGTCTCGGATAGAGATGGATAAGATTGTGAGGTCGAAGGCCCACCTGCAGTGACCAGGGGTGGTGAAGTTTTCTCACATGTCTTCACGGGGAGACTACAGCAAACAATATAGTGTTGTCCCCCAATGAGATTACTTTTATGTATATAATTTTGAGGTATGTACAGGTAATCACCCTAGAAAATTTTCAGTACGAAAAAAATAGAAAAAAACATGAAAATTGACAACAGGTGAGCAGACCTGCTGCGGGTGGTGACGTCACCCTAGGTGTTTTAAATGATCATAATTCCTAGTAGGAATGTCGTAGAACAATGATTCTGGTACCATTGTGTTGCCAGAGTTAAGCTATTTTTCTATATGATTAACTCAATCTGTGATTTTTTTCGAATATTTTTTTCGTTCGCGCTGGTCGAGCTTTATGGGCCCCTCAAATCCGGTTATGTAAAATAACTGGTTTTCCTGAATCCCTTCACTAAATATTACCCTGCTCACACTCCAACAGATCGTCTGGTCCCAAATACCATTCGTCTCCATTCACTCCTCTCAAACATGCTCACGCACGCCTGCTGGAAGTCCAAGCCTCTCACCAACGAAACCTCCCTTACCCCCACCCTCCAACCTTCACGAGGACTGCCCCTACACCGCCTTCCTTACCCTACAGATTTATACGCTCTCCATGTCATTCTACTTTGATCCATTCTCTCTAAATGACCAAACCACTTCAACAACCCCTCTTCACCCCTCTGACTATTACTTTTATTAACTCCACACCTTCTCCTAATTTCCACACCCCGAATTTTCTGCATAATGTTGCCCTTAGACAGGACATCTAAACTACCTCCAACGGCCTCCTCATTGCAGCATTTACAACCCAAGCTTCACACCAATATAAGAGTGTTGGTACTACTATACTTTCATACATTCCCTTGTTTGTCTCCACAGATAACGTTTTTTGACTCCACATATACCTCAACACACCACTCACCTTTTTTCCTTCATCAATTCTATGATTAATCTAATCCTTCATAAATCCATCTGCCGACACGTTAACTCCCAAATATCTGAAAACATTCACTTCTTCCATACTCCTCCCCAATTTACTATCCAATTTTTCTTTATCTAAATCATTTGATGCCCTTATTACCTTACTTTTTCTATGTTCACTTTCAACTTTCTACCTTTACACACACTCCCAAACTCGTCCACTAACCTTTGCAATTTTTCTTTAGAATCTCCCATAAGCACAGTATCATCAGCAAAAAGCAACTGTGTCAATTCCCATTTTGTATTTAATTCCTCATAATTTAATCCCACCCCTCTCCCGAACACCCTAGCATTTACTTCTGTTACAACCCCATCTATAAATATATTAAACAACCATGGTGACATTACACATCCCTGTCTAAGACCTACTTTTACCGGGAAGTATTCTCCCTCTCTTCTACACACCCTAACCTGAGCCTCACTATTCTCATGAAAACTCTTTACAGCATTTAGTAACTTACCACCTATTCCATATACTTCCAACATCTGTCACATTGCTCCCCTATCCACTCTATCATATGCCTTTTCTAAATCCATAAATGCAATAAAAACTTCCCTACCCTTATCTAAATACTGTTCACGTATATGCTTCAATGTAAACACTTTATCTACACATCACCTACCCACTCTAAAACCTCCTTCCTCATCCGCAATCCTACATTCTGTCTTATCTCTAATTCTTTCAATTATAATCCTACTGTACACTTTTCCTGGTATACTCAGTAAACTTATTCTTCTATAATTTTTACAATCTCTTTTGTCCCCTTTCCCTTTATATAAAGGGACTATACATGCTCTCTGGCAATCTCTAGGCACCTTCCCCTCTTTCATACATTTATTAAACAAAAATACCAACCATTCCAACACTATATCCCCCCCTGCTTTTAACATTTCTGTCATGATCCCGTCAGTTCCAGCTGCTTTACCCCCTTTCATCCTACGTAATGCCTCACGTACCTCCCCCAAACTCATATCTTGCTCTTCTTCACTCCTAAAAGATGGTAAACCTCCCAGGCCAGTGCATAAAATTACCGCCTCCCTTTCTTCGTCGACATTTAAACGTTCCTCAAAACATTCTCGTCATCTACTCGAAACCTCCATCTCCCCAACTACTAACTCCCCTTCTCTGTTTTTAACTGACAAATCCATTCGTTTCCTATGCTTTCTTACCTTGTTTATCTCACTCCAATTTTTTTCTTGACAGTGCCTCTCCCACTCTAACATCTGCTCTCCTTTTGCAATCTCCCACCACTCTCTTCACCTTTCGTTTACTCTCCATATACTCTACTTTTCTTATAACACTTCTGCTTTGTAAAAACCTCTTATAAGCTAACTTTTTCTCTTTTATCACACCCTTTACTTTATTATTCAACCATTCACTCCTCTTTTCTCCTGAACCCACCCTCCTATAACCACAAACATCTGCCCCACATTCTAATTCTGCATTTTTAAAACTATTCCAACCCTCTTCCACCCCTCCCTCCCCCGCCACTACTCACACTTACACCAGCCCACCTTTCTGCCATTACTTGCTTATATCTTACCCAAACTTCCTCCTCCCTTAGTTTTTACACTTTCACCTCCCTCTTGCTTTGTTTTTTGCATTTTCCTCTTTTCCCATCTACCTCTTACTGTAACTGTATATATATATATATATATATATATATATATATATATATATATATATATATATATATATATATATATATATATATATATATATATATATATATATATATATATGCAAACCAACCACTCTAAAAAAATAGAGAAATTCCAAGCGCTTTCGTGACTACTCACATTATCAAGGAACTATGAAGGTAAAGCATACAACGAAGCTATATAAGGGGTCAGGCCAGCACCTCACTATCAGATCCCACAACGGTTAAACACCTGACGCGCGCCGACCCACCTTGGATAGGTCCTTTGCACAACTCACCCCACAAACTATTCTACCCAAGAAAATTTAAAAATTATTTGTCCAGTGTATTATTAAATTCTTCCCAAATTCTATTAATTATAAATGGATCAAATTTATATAAACCAAAGGAAATATTCATATTATTGTCAAAAGTGCTTTTTATGAAACAAGATTCAATTATATTCTTGTCGACCATGGACTTGCTTGATACTACTTTCTCAACTTTTTGAAAATCAATTGGATGGTTAAAATCTCTTACATGAATAAATAGAGCATTGGAATCTTGTCCAGTTCTAATGCTATATGTATTTTGTTTTAATGTTAGTTCGAGATTTTTACCAGTTTGACCGTAATAAACTTTATCGCAAATTTTACAAGGAATCTTATACACACATCCATCAACATTTTGGTGGGAATTCTTTATCAAAAGATTTTTTACTGTATCAAGATTTTTGAATACAACTTTAATATTTAAAGTAAAAGGACACAAGTGCAACTAATGTGACATTTATTGTGGCAACGTTTCGCTCTCCAGGAGCTTTATCAAGCCATTACAAACAATACATGGACACAGAGGGTATATAAAGGCTCTGAGTGAGGTGCAATACTAGTGAGGTAACATTTCGATGTTCACTAGTGGTGGTAGTAGTAGTAGTAGTAGTAGTAGTAACAGAAATACTACAATATGGAAGAGCAATTAATTCGTACATGAGTAAAAGGATATAAAAGCTATTACTTGGGTAACATAAAAATAGGTTGGACAAATATAGACTGGAAAGAGACAGGTTTTTTTCCGTGTTCACTCTCTGTAATGTGCTTTGTGTAGTATAACAGGAGAGACTATGTGATGGCAGGGTTTACTGTTTTCAGGAGGATTCTTGCTAAGACTTCGGAGATGGTGAAGCTGCCGTTGTTTTGTTTAATTGTATTCGAAACAGCGATCAGTGCTGATTCAAGGCACTTGCGTCTGCGGAAATTAGTTTCTTTGATCACAATTGGGCGTCTCTGAATTTCATGAGATGATTGGTGGAATTTCGGTGTTGTACACAGGCGTTGTTTAAGTTGTCGTTCCTACATGCGTAAATGTGTTCATTGAGGCGGGTGTCGAGGTTTCTTGCTGTTTCACCTACGTAGATCTTGTCACAGCCTCCACAGGTATATGTTAAACTCCTGCATTGACTGGTTCGTGGTGCTTGGGTTTTGTCCTGGTTAGATCCTTTATTGAAGTGGTAGAAGCGATGGCGACTCTGGTGTTTAGCTTGTGAAAGTTACTTTTGAGACGTTTAGTGCAACCTGGCTGTTGGGAAGAATTATAACTTTGTTGGGAGCGGTGTTGATGCGTGGAGAATTGATGATCTGAAGAGCTCTTTTCTTGCAGTCTTTGATGAAAAAAGAAGGAAATTGTAACTCAGTGAATGTTTGGTGAATGTAAGTGCATTCCTCGTCAAGAAACTCAGGACTACAAATTCGGTATGCTCTTAGGAAAAACCCGATGATGATGCCTCTTTTGGTCTTGGTAATCTTGACTGGAAATAGAAGTGTGTGAGATCATTTTTATTGGTGGGTTTCCGATAAACTCGAAATCTTAGGTTGTTGTCTACTTTGTGAATGAGGACGTCGAGGAAAGGTAGCTTGTCATTGGACTCTTCTTCTAGTGTAAACTGAATCGCTGGTTCAACTGCGTTGAGCCTTGCCTGAAGATCCCGTACGTCAAAACGTTTTGGAGTTATTACGAGGACATCGTCCACGTAACGTAACCAAGTGACGCTTGAAGGGATGATGTTGGCGAAGTGTTCGGACTCTAGGTGTTCCATGTATAAGTTGGCTAGGACGGCACTGATGGGGGACCCCATTCCCATGCTGTAGGTTTGTTTATAGAGCTTGTTATTGAAAGAAAAACAGTTGAAATTAACACAGAGTTCAATCAAGTCAACAAAATCTCCGGGAGGTAAAGGAAGATTAAGGTCCTGGTTGACTTTACGTCGTAGAACCTCGATGGCTTTTTTGGTAGGTACTTTTGTGAAGAGGGAAGTCACATCCAAACTGCTTAGTTTCTTGTTACGGATGGAGAGGTTACGGATGCGGTTGAGAAGGTCGCCTGAGTGTTTAAGATGAGTGGGGCTGATGGTCCCCAGAAGGCAGGAAAGATGTTTGGCAAGAACTCCGGCTAGTTTGTGTGGAGCACTGCCTATTCCTGACGTGATTGGTCTGAGAGGATATTGTGTTTATGGGTCTTGGGTAAACCATACATGTGTGCTGGTTTAGGGTTGCTTGGTAACAAGTACAGAAGTTTCTTCCCTTCTCTAGTGCATTTGAGTATTTGTCTGGTTTTGTATAGAAAGTCTTTTGGTGAGCGTCTCCCACTGTTGAGTGCTGATGGGTTCGTATGTAGATTGATCATTCAAAAGGTCCATCATTTTAGTGTTGTAGTCACTGGTGTTGAGTATGACGACTCCACCTACTTTGTCGGCGGTGGTGACGATAATGTTGGGGTCATTGGCGAGGTCCTTAAAGATTAGAAGAAGAAGGTTCACATAAAGCTGCAGTGAGAAGGCCCTGTATATAACCCTTCTGGAAGTTGCTGTCACTGTGTCTATGGTTCCTGGTAACAAGATTGAGTTGATAGTTAGGTTTGCGTATGTTGGTGGTAAAATTTTGTTGACTTGATTGAACTCTGTGTTAATTTCAACTGTTTTTCTTTCAATAACAAGCTCTTCAAACAAACCTACGGCATGGGAATGGGATCCCCAATAAGTGCCGTCCTAGCCAACTTATACATGGAACACCTAGAGTCCGAACACTTCGCCAACATCATCCCTTCAAGCGTCACTTGGTTACATTACGTGGACGATGTCCTCGTAATAACTCCAAAAAGTTTTGACGTACGGGATCTTCAGGCAAGGCTCAACGCAGTTGAACCAGCGATTCAGTTTACACTAGAAGAAGAGTCCAATGACAAGCTACCTTTCCTCGACGTCCTCATTCACAAAGTAGACAACAACCTAAGATTTCAAGTTTATCGGAAACCCACCAATAAAAATGATCTCACACACTTCTATTCCAGTCAAGATACCAAGACCAAAAGAGGCATCATCATCGGGTTTGTCCTAAGAGCATACCGAATTTGTAGTCCTGAGTTTCTTGACGAGGAATGCACTTACATTCACCAAACATTCACTGAGTTACAATTTCCTTCTTTTTTCATCAAAGACTGCAAGAAAAGAGCTCTTCAGATCATCAATTCTCCACGCATCAACACCGCTCCCAACAAAGTTATAATTCTTCCCAACAGCCAGGTTGCACTAAACGTCTCAAAAGTACTTTCACATGCTAACACCAGAGTCGCCATCGCTTCTACCACTTCAATAAAGGATCTAACCAGGACAAAACCCAAGCCCACGACCTCAATGCAGGATTTACACTATACCCTGTGGGGGCGTGACAAGATCTCGTAGGTGAAACACAAGAAACCTCGACACCCGCCTAAATAACCATTTACGCATGTAGGAAGACAACTTAAAACAACCCTGGACAACACCGAAATTCCACCAATCATCTCATAAAAATTAGAGACCCCCAATTAGTGTTTCAAAAAACTAATTTCCGCAGACGCAAAGTGCCTTGAATAGCACGATCGCTGTTTCGAATAAAATTTAAACAAAAAAGGGCAGCTTCACCATCTCCGAATCTTAGCAAAATCCTAGTGAAAACAGAAACCCTGCCATCACATAGTCTCCCCTTTTATATTACACAAACACTTTCAGAAGTGAACAAAAAAAAAAACCTCCCTTTTTCCCAGTCTATATTTGTCCAACCTATTTTTTTTACCCAATAATAGCTTTTATACCCTTTTTTACCTTACAATTAATTGTTTTTTCCATATTGAGTATTTCTTTTTAAACTACTACTACTACACTACAAAACCCACCACTAGGAAACGAAATGTCCCTCCAATTTTTCACCTCACCAAGCTTTTATATACCCTCTGTGTCCATGTATTTTTTTAATGGCTTGATAAAGCTCCTGGAGGCGCCCGTTCCACAATAAATGTCACATTTGTTTTCCCTTGTGGCCCTTTTTCTTTCATATTGTCGGGAAATTTTACCCTTTATTACAACTTTAATATTAAAAGTCTTAAGAAGAGAAGGGGTATCAACCAAATTTTCATGGTAAGAGAACCTATAATTTTTTGTTGAATAAGGCTGGTTGTCCCTTTTGGTTGTAAAAAGATTTTTAGCAACTTTTAAAAATTTACAATTACTTTTTTTTGGTATTTAAATCATTCTTTTTCTAAATTTTGGAATTTCCCCTTAGAATCAGGGAAAAAATTGTAAAGCTCTCGAAAAAAATTTTGGAAAAAAAGACAGTTTTACTCTTCTTTATGCGAGGAAAATAGTGGACATAGGAACATATTTTTAAAGGGTTTTTGTAAATTTTTTAAAATTTTAATTCATTTTTACCTTAAAATTAAAACATCTAAAAAGGCAATGAGTTATTTTCTTCAAACTCAAAAGAAAGTTTATAGAATGGCAACATTTAATTTTCCCGGGGGAAAGGTGTATACTACATTTTTCGTCATAAACACAAAATATCACAACATATCTGAACCCTTTAGCTCATTGGGGGGGAATTTTGTTAAGTAACCTTGACAAGATTCCCAAAGCCTTTTATTCGTAAGAGATTTAACC
>NC_069400.1:53443033-53462930 GCF_026875155.1 Cherax quadricarinatus
GGTCCTGGGTGGAGGGCGGTAACTAGTTCCTACTAAGATGGGTTTGGTCTTGGGAAGCAGCACTTCAAACCATAGAATCTCCAGTTTAGTGTTATTTAAATTAGGAAGAATAATGCAAGAAAAAGCGATAAAAAACAAGAACAAAATTCCAAAAAATATATGGGCTGTGAGAAGACGTGCTACCCATATCGCCGTCACCATACCTGATACAAATGACTATAATTTCTTGTAGAAACGTCGTAGAACATTGATTCTTATACCATTGTGTTGCCAAAGAGTTAAGCTATTTTTTTCTGTATATATAACTCAATTTCCATAATTTTTCCATTTTTTTGAGACCGCGGAAAATTGCCATACAGCCCCTTCATGTAGGGTGACAGGTGAGTTTTATTACTTAAGTCAGGTTTGGGAAGTATGGGTAGCCAGCCATGGCTGTGGAGAAATTTTCTCCAGGAGGGGAGTATCAGCCCCCTTCAGCCCCTTTCAGGCCTTTCAGCCCTGAGGGGCCCAGCCCTCTCAGAAGGGGCAAGCATCTTGTTACTGCTACAGCGAGTAAGTGATCCCAGATGCAGTACGAGTATGCTACGTGGCTCGATGCTCCTTGCAGTCCAGTGTTGCAAAGTGTAGCTTAATAAAAGACAGTCCATCTCTTACCTTAGCAGGACAATTAAGGAAAATCCTGCTCCCACTTTGTTACCATAGTAAAGATAGTGTACACTGTTGTCTATTCTTAAGACAGCAAGAACCAAATATTCTGCTTTGCTTCATGGAGGAAGTGGCAAGGAAGCAAAAAGTACTAGGTCAGCTTTTCCTTTATGTGCTAGGGGCAGTGACGGTGTATGAGGCTCTGGCGTCTTCAGATTACTTTTGACTCTACTGAGAGTCACACTGATGCCAGGATAACCAACAAAGAACATTGATCCATGCATTAGTGAACATAGTATCTCATAAAACACAATAAACACTTAAGAGAGGTGTGATAGCTTCTTCAGTGATAAGATTGTGAGCAATAAAGACAAATCTTGTGGAACATAGTGTACCAGTGTGAGTATTCCTAGACTATGGAAGATGGGGACATCCAAGGACACTTCAGCTTCTATCAAGTCACCGATACCTGTCGAAGGTGTGAAGAACACCATAGCTCACGCTACAAGAGCAAGGTAGGTTGCGAATTTCTTGTAGTACGGGGGACTGTGGAGTTCTTGAGTTGCAAGGAGTTTGTAATCAACCTATAGTCGGCAGTGAGGTGCGGACTTTTGAGTCCACACAAGTACGTAATTTTGTCAGCAATCAGTGAATGAAATATGCTGACATAACACCCCCTAGGGGTAATTTATAAACTTAGAAATTATAACTCATTTCAGCCCATTGAGGAATGACTTCGACAACTTCTCAAGACCTCATCTGCAGGGGCAGCTGTGCATGTGATGAGCTGTCTTTCTAAGTTAAGTTTTCCCTATACAAAATGTATAAGCTTAGCTTGTAATACCATTTCTAAACATTTTGCTCGTGCTCGAACCGGATAAAGGCCACACTGTGGTCCAAATATGTTGTACTACAGTATACAAATAACCTACGAGCCAAGGTCCTTCGAAAAAAACTGTAAAACTAGTGTTTTACAATATAAATCAGTATAAATGAGTCCCTCCAGACTCAATCACAGAGAATGAGGGGCAAAAAGAAAACGGGCTTTCACCCAAAGAAAACAGGAGCTGGGTGACTCACCCAACAAGAAAACGGGGGATGGCACCCGGCATCTACTGCTCCAGCTTTCAGAAAAGCTGACTACCCAACTGATGTTCAGATTGTCTGAGTGTATATACACTCATTGTTTATAATGTTTATAGACAGAGATTAAGAGACGAGATTGTGTTTAAGTTTCTTATATATTAACAGTGACATTTACATATGTGTAAGAAATATTCACGTGTGATTTACAGTTATACAGTGACATCTATAGTGTATAGTGAATGAAGTGTATAACGTCGTTATTTACGATTAATCATCGTTGTCAAGCTGACACAGCAAACTCAAGCCATAAACACCAGCCACATGTACTGTGTAACCTTCATGGTCATTGACCCTGAGGTTAAGCTTAGTAGGTCAGTAAGTGTCTGACTGATTATTGCTGACTTAAGCAAAACAAAAACTCAGCTGTTTATAGCAGTACAGTGTTTTTTAAACACTCTAAGTGTGGTAGTAGAATTTTCAATATACCATTAAAATGGCTTGTCTGAAAACTCAGTTTCAGTCTTTACAGACTAAGATCACACAATTAGAAAATCTAATTTCAGTCTGTATAGGATTAACTCAAGATACAAACATTGATTTTGATGATCTTGAGGTAAAATTTGAATTACTTACACAACGTCTGGAAATAATAAATTCAGACTATACACATTATGAAAATAAATTTCTTGAATCAGATCCATCTGAGGATGAAATTAAAATGTTTTGGATACTTTTAGTAATCAACAGTTAAGGTGGACAGGAGTACAGGTTATTTGCCATAATATTCTGTCACAGAGACCTACTGTAACTAGTGATCAAACACCTGTTACACCTGTAACAACAACAAGTGTACCATTACCAAGTTTGCCTACCTTGTCATTACCTATTTTCCAAGGTCATAATTATGAAGAATTCATTAGTGGTTTTCAGTCCAAAATACATTCACGAACTGACATAGATGAGATTGCTAAGTTCAATTATCTTAAATGTCTTGTGATGGGAGAACCCTATGAACTGATTAAGTCAAATAGTCTTACGTGTCTTAACAGACAATCACTTTGACACTGACAAGGCCAGCGTTAGACATGCAGTATTAATATCAAGCTTCAAGCCACCCAAACATTGTTTTTCAGATTTACAGGAATTTAGAATCACATTAGACAATAGTCTCAGATCTCTAGGTGCTAAATATTACCTAAGACAATGTGATTGGTTTATCAGTGGTATTGTACAGGATAAGTTGTCACCACAAACTATTAAACTATTAAATATTATGTTCAATAAACACTATTTCACTTGGGAAGAAATTAGCAATGGTTTACAAACAATAGTTTCATGCATGCAGGCAACGAGACAAGATGAAAAATTCACAAATCCCGTGGATAATAAACTTTCAACTCAGTATATCAAGAGTATACCTACTCCCACTAAACCACAGAATGGGAAATCCCATATAGGCATTTATCAAGCTGTGAATACAACAGACAGTAAACAAACTGTCACTCATAAACGTACTAAAAATGTGTACTTTTTGATGGAACACTTTGGGCACAGTATTGTATTCAATACACATCAATGGAGGCACGTAAACAACGTGGTCATCAGATGAAAAGGTGCAACAAGTGTTTAGGTGAACATAAGGGAGGAAAATACTCACTGAAGAAGTGTTTTAAATGCAAGGGTATGCATCATACAGCATTATGCCCAAATAATTTTGCTGATCAGCAGCAGACTTCCACAGAATCAGGAAGTCAACAAGCAACAGCATTAAATGTGAGAGATAAGATTAAAGCAACTGCTCTCCCGATAGCTCGAGTTGAGTTATCTAATAAATTAAACAAAACCAATGTGCTAACACTATTTGATCAAGGCTCTCAAAGGTCCTTCATAAGAAGAACAGTGTTGCAGAAACTGAATAAACAACCCTATGCCAAAGTACAGTTAGATATAGCTGGGTTTTTCCATAATTCTGGTAAACAGACAAATGACGTAGCCAGAATCACTGTTGGTCTAGGAAACAGGAAAAAGACAGTAGAAGCTGTGGTAGTAGATGATTTGCCTAAGTCTGTGCAGATCCAGGGATTAAAAGAAACAGTTGCAGCCTGAAAGCAGCTAAGGTCAAGTTAGCCTGTCCTGACATACAGACTGACACTATTAGTCCAAATGATTTAATCATTTGAAGTTATTATTATCACTGTTTTGAGCAAAATATAGTAAGTAAACATGATGTTCAATTGCTGAAAACAGCAGGAGGCCACATGATATGTGGTCCCATTCCCTCTCAAAGTGGGAAAGAAACTCATATTGATTCAGTGGAAAATGTACTAGTTACAAGAATAACCGCTGATCATGTACCACAGCAAAAATTATCATTACTGGAAGAAATGAATGAACCAGTTGATAAGTTCTGGGATTTAGATGCGATAGATATTGATGTAAATATACCAAGCCTACAAGAGTCTCAGACTTATAGTCAATATTTGGACACTGTCAAATATAAAGACGGACAGTACTGGGTTAGGTTACCATGGAAATTTAATCCACCACATCTGCCTAGCAATTATCGCATGGCTTTCGGACAAATGAAAGCACAAATACATGAGCTCAGGAAGAATCCAGATCTACTGACTGTCTATGATAATATCATACAAGAACAGCCGGACAATAAATTCATTGAGGAAGTAGTTGAAGACAGAAGCTCATTATCTCATGCACCACGGAGTCAGAAAAGATTCTGAAACCACTCCACTACGTGTTGCATACAATTGCAGCGCACGTGCAAATAAAGATGTAGCAAGTCTTAATTGTCTGATGACCCTCACTAACTGAGAGGCTTGGAGATGTGCTTATGAAATTTCGCACAAACCCATATGCCTACACGGCTGAAATTTCCAAAGCTTTCTTAAGAGTAGGACTACAAGAAATAGACAGAGATTATACTCGATTTTTGTGGCCTGAAAATCAACATGATCCTCAAAGTCCTGTGAAAACTTTCCATTTCAAATCAGTATTGTTTGGTGCAACATCCTCTCCATTCTTACTAGAAGCGACTCTAAATATACATTTGAATAAATCTGAAAGTCACTTCAAAAAAATCTTAAAGAAAAGTTTCTATGTGGACAATCTTCAAGGTACTGTGAATAAAGAGGAGGATTTGAAATCCTTATACAGAGAAGCTAACAAGGAGATGAAAGAAGCAAATATGCCTCTAAGGATGTGGAATACAAATTCAAAGCAATTAAGGGAACTTATCAAAGAAGATTTCCCTGAAACTGAAATTCCTAATTGCAAAAATATCTTGGGACTTAATTGGAGCACACAGGAAGATACTTTGAATCTCAAAAGGATAAACAATAAATCATGCAGTACACTCACCAAACGTAGTTTACTGTCAAAGGTATCTCAATGTTTTGATCCTCTAGGACTCGTCTCACCAATTACCATAAAAGGTAAAATGCTTATGCAAGATACATGGAAGCTCAAAATTGGATGGGATGAGAACTTGCCTCTAGAAATGAGTCAAGCAAGGGATGAAATATCCAAGGAGTTTAAACAACTTCATCAAATTAAACTTCCCAGACAAATAGGTCAAGAGGGAAACAAGTACATATTACATGTGTTCTGTGATGCGTCAACCAGAGGTTATGGCGCTGTAGCTTACATGAGTAGTGATAAAGGAAGTACACTAATTACTTCAAAGGCCTGGGTAGCACCCTTGAAGGTCAGAACAGTACCACAATTGGAACTGACAGCACTCTATGTAGGTACAAAATCAGCTGTCTATCTCAACAAAGTACTTGATCATCTCACTATTGAAAAAAACGTGATCTGGAGTGATAATGAAGCAGTTCTCAAGTGGTTAAGAAATATAAGAGTTAGTTGGTGCATGTACAGAACAGAGTAGTAGAAATAAAAGAGATGCAGAGAGATTATCTCTTTCTCCACGTCTCTATCCAAGAGAATCCAGCTGACATGTTGTCACGTGGTGTCCCACTCAAGAAATTTGTGGATAATAAATTATGGCTCCACGGACCGAACCGGCTCTCTAATGAAAATAACTGCCCTCAGCAAAAAAACCCTCACATTATGCCAGAAGAAACAGTCTGCTTGAACACAGCAGAAATAAGTTGTGTAAATACTTCAGACAAAAGAGAAATAGTCATTGATGGATCTAAATACTCATCTTTGGGTAAACTCGTAAGAGTTACAGCTCTTGTCTTTAAATTCATTAAAGGAATAAAACCTAATTATGAATGTCTTGAACCCATTACATACTGGGTGAAACTAATACAGAAAGATGTGTTCTCTACAGAATATAAATTTCTGGAAACACAAGATAAATCCCCAAAGAAACCTGATGTGATTAATTCTTTAGGACTTTATCTCGACTCACAAAAGATTATAAGATATCATAAGTCTTCACTATCTTAAGTAGCCATACATCCAATATTGATCCCCAAGAATCATTGGCTAACAAAACTGATTGTTCAAAACGCCCACAGTAACGTGTTACATGGTGGGGTAGCTGACACACTTTGTCATATACGACAATCCTACTGGATACCTAAAGGTAGACAAAGTGTGAAAAAGCAAATAAAGGACTGTATTACTTGTCGTCACTGTGATATGCGAGTATGTCAGTATCCAGGTCCACCTCCATATCCCTCTGAAAGAGTTTGTCATATCACTCCATTTGAGGTGACAGGTGTAGATTACACTGGACCAATAATTTTAACCAAAACAGTTGACAAAGTTCCCATCAAGGTGTACATCTGTTTGTTCACTTGTGCTACGACTAGAACTAGCCACTGACATATGTCTGCTGAAACCTTTATCAAATTATTCAGACGGTTTGTAGCCAGAAGGGAATGTCCCAGACTGATGATTTCAGACAATGCAATGAACTTTGTTGCTGGTGCTGCTTATATAAGATAAGAATAAAATTCGTCCAACTAGGTATATTTCTACTCTATAGGAATTGAACCGGGATTGAACCCGCGGTCAGAGAGTCACAAAACTCCAGCACGTCGCGTTAGCCACTAGACCAGCTAGCCACAATAAGATTCGTCCAGCTAGGTATATTTCTATACCATAGGAAGATTAGCACAGGCACCACAGTGACCACAAATGCAAGTTTTTACAGACGAATCTCCAGCTAGCGTGGCCGTGACGAACTCTAGCTCAAGTCCCTAGTTGGACGAATCTTACTGTGGCTAGCTGGTCTAGTGGCTAACGCGACGGGCTGGAGTTTTGAGACTCTCTGACCACGGGTTCAATCCCGGCCGGGGTATGGTTTGTTTGCAATCGTGTCATTACGATTTCGTGAGTCATGTTGACGGCAGTGAAGGAACTTGAGCTAGAGTTCGTCACGGCCATGCTAGCTGGAGATTCGTCTGTAAAAACTTGCATTTGTGGTCACAGTGGTGCCTGTGCTAATCTTCCTATGGTATAGAAATATACCTAGTTGGACGAATCTTATTGTGGCTAGCTGGTCTAGTGGCTAACGTGACGGGCTGGAGTTTTGTGACTCTCTGACCGCGGGTTCAATCCCGGCCGGGGTATGGTTTGGCATGTTTATATGTTATGTAACGTGTTTCTTATACAATTTTAAAGAAAGTATCATAGATGGATTAATGAAAATGTTTTTACTGATGTAAAATTAGACATTTAATGTGCCCAATAGTGATTATTACATAATAGAGAAATGTGCTCATGGAGAATGTAAGTAAACGGGGTGGCCCGCGTCGTATCTGAAAGACGGCTTGCCATAAAGTTTTGGTCATAATTTGAGATCACTGTATTAGCAGAATGCCGTAAGGCGAAACGCCGAAAAGCGGGGCCCTACTATACTAACGTCGGGTGAAGAAGGATGGGTAGCAGACGAGGGCATAGTCACTGGTAGGCGGGATTCCACAGTGGAAGTAGTAGGTTATTCCCAAAGGGATGTGTAAGTTGTAGTAGTATTTGAAGTAGCCGTGAAGAAGGTTGTGTAAATGTGGTCTGAACCAAGATTCCATGATATTGCAGTGTCTGACAAGTATTGTAGGAGCAAGTTTGGAAGGTTTCATAGCGCTATTTGATAGAATTTCTGAACATATTACAGAGAATGGCTTTGCGATAGTTCGCTGCTAACGGCTACAGTGAAACCGTCCTTTAAGTTCTCCTTATCGTAAATCGTAACAAAGCTTCCTTTTCTTTTTTTAGTTGGTGCCGCACATTCCCAAGTATCAACACATTTCTTTTTCCTTGTCCCTTCTAAACTTGCAACACTCGTGCTTGTCTTACTTTCCGTGTTGTCACTACATGTCTCATGACTACTACTCTTGCTGTTTGATTTTTATTGTCTTCATTTTCGAGGGTTTCAAATTCTTCAACACATTGACACAAGAAATAATTTGCTTTCCGAAATACAGTGAAACTTCGCTGTAGCGGACACTAGTGGAGATGCAATAAGTGTCCGTTATGGAGGCGATGATATACATAAAAAAAACTGTTTACATAATGTTCAGATGTTTAGTGTATGTAAATGTTTTATTTGAACAATTTTTCATGTACCAACGCCTCCATAACGGACAGTTACTGCGTCTCTGCCAGTGTCCAGTAACTCTACTGGTTGTCACAGGCTGCGCTGTCCCGCTCATGACTGAGGCGCCGGTGATAACTTTTTCGCAAAACGGCAGAAAATTTCAGACAATCAAACTTTATTAGTTTTTATACTGACATTCCATGTAAAGATATAAATTGTTTCATCAACACTTTTGTTAATATTGTGCATAGTAAGTTGATTTTATGACTATGATACATTTACTTAAAAAATTAATTACTTCACTCGATTCTTGCGTCTTCAATAAATATTTACGAGTTTAAAATTTAGTTTCAAGTTTCGTACCATTTTGTATTCAGTAAGATTCAGCAGTTCTTTAATTTCTTAAATTTACTTCTTACACTATGCTGAAAATTCAGTCAGTGTACAATACTGCACAGTCAGTGTATTTTAAAGGCTGAGGAGTTTATTACAGACTTAATATTTACGAGATGCATTGCGATGTAAGTTAAAACCTTAAGATAGCATATTAAAGCAAAATTCGCCTCTGTGTGTCAATTACATCATAAACATAGTCGAAATTAAATAAAAGCCGTTAGTCTGCAAGTGTGGTTTTTCACCAGGTCTTTGTTATATATGATACTGTATATACTACGCCTTTCCTTTTTTCTTTTTCATTTGATCTTGTACTATAAAACATCTCTGCAGATCTGCAGATCTGGGTGTAGCTGTAAGAGATTGTGCAATGATATTTTTACTTTTCTATCATACTGAGGGCAGGTGTGAGAAAGTGTGTATTAAGTATTCCCCTGTAGGTCTTTGTTTGCAGCTGTAAGGGATTGTGGTTTCAGTTATGTATCTCCCCACAGTTCTCTGGGTGTCGAGAAGTGAAATTTACTGCGCAGGAGATGAAGGTGATCGACTGTAACGTGTATAGTCTCCAGGCTTCCGTCATCGTCACAGAGGAGGGAACTGATGTAGAGATGAAACGTGAGGCTTCAGTTTCCATCACTCGCAATGCTGTCTCTTTCAAAACTATCTACGAAGACGAGTACATGAAGCCAAACCTTCCCTACACCTCAAGGTTAGTGAAATCTTGGATATATTCAGTGTTGAAAAAAGTGAGATTGGTAAACGGAATAAAGTAACAGGTAAATAATCATGGAATGTGTATTTGAAAATTGTAATCAGTCACAGTAACAGATCAATATTAACAAGAAGACAAATAATATTATGACAAGTTTTCAAGGAAACTTTACTTTTTCTCCCTAATTAAGAATCTCGCAATATAATGAAAGCAGCAGTTGACACAAACCTTATACAATTTTTTTTTCATACACACTTCACATGCAAGTGAAATGATGGCGGCTCAGTACCCAGTACTCATCAAACAATTTCCTGTTCTCATCAGAACAGTACTAAATTTTGAATTATGAATAGATGGACTGAAATACAAAGCTTGTATACAAATATTATATCTCAATAAAAGAAAATAAAGAGTAAAAACTCCAGCATGAAAAATTAGTAAAATTATTAAATGAACGAAGAAATTCACAGCGAATATCATTTTAGCAAACTTAAGTTACTGTTAATCTCAACTCCATGACTGAAGAGTAAATCATGGTCGACAGGGATATAATTCAATCATGTTTCATAAAAAATAGTTTTGAAAATAATATGAATATTTCCATTGGTTTATATTAACTCGATTCATTTATAATTAATAAAATTTGGGAAGAATTTAATGATACATTAGACAAGAACTAAATCTTAATTCTTGGGTAGAGTATTAGGCGGGATTCACAGAGTTGAGTGTCGTCACGCTTCTATGAGGTGTTGCTTTGTTGTGGTGACGTGTAGTCCTGACCATTTATATGTTTTCCTTTGATGTTTTGATTTTAAAGTTCCTTGACAATAAATAAATATATATATATATATATATATATATATATATATATATATATATATATATATATATATAAACACTGATCTCTGGCTGAAGGAGATTCGAACCTACGAACCTTGTAACAAGGTACGCAGTGCTATACCAATCTATCCACACTGGACAATACCTTGGCGTGCAGCTTGCGCTACACGTTGATCCAAGGCAGCCAGCTTTCAGGAAGAAGGCTTACAGCTTTTCATCTCATCCCCTGCATGCATCAGCCTTACTAGAGATTTTAACAATGCAAGGAATTCGCAAGACCAGGCGAAATATACACAAACACTGATCTCTGGTTGAAGGAGACTCGAACCTACGAACCTTGGAACAAGGTACGCAGTGATATACCAATCTACCCACACTGGACAATACCTTGGCGTGCAACTTGCGCTACACGTTGATCCAAGGCAGCCAGCTTTCAGGAAGAAGGCTTACAGCTTTTCATCTCATCCCCTGCATGCATCAGCCTTACTAGAGATTTTAACAATGCAATGAATTCGCAAGAGCAGGCGAAATATACACAAACACTGATCTCTGGCTGAAGGAGACTCGAACCTACGAACCTTGGAACAAGGTATGCAGTGCTATACCAATCTTCCCACACTGGACAATACCTTGATGCGCAACTTGATCCAAGGCAGCTGGCTGCCTTGGATCAACGTGTAGCGCAAGGCCTCAGGGCAAGGAAATCAGTATTCCTGAAAAAACTGGACAAGATTCTGACTTCTCAACCAATTACTGAACTCAAGTCATCCATTGAAATTCAAAATGCTTGGGCTACTGTCGACAGTATCACAAAAATCCGAATGCATCGTCTATGTTTAAGGTCACCTTTACCGACGTGAACATGGCTGCCACTGCTCTGAACGAAGGTTCTTGCTGTTTACTACTACTACATCAGTCCCACCTACATAGAAGCAGAGAGATACCACTACATCCAACATTGCTGGAACTGTTATTATTATCTTCACACCACCAAAGCATGTCCAGTAAAAAGACAAGAAGTTCTGCACTACATGTGGCAGTGAGGGACACACCTTCAGTTCCTGTACCGCTGCTGCTCCAACACAACCAGCGTGTTTAAACTGCAAAAGTAATGATCACCATACATTGGCAGTAAAATGTCCTACTAGAAAGGATATTATGAAGAAAACACAGAATGCAGCAAAGAAAAAATCTTCTAACAAGACACCAACGTATGCCGCAATTGGAAAGTTGCAAGCTGATACTACAAAATTACTTCAAGCATCTCAACCCGCTTCCACCACCATCACTCCTCCAACATGTGACGTAACGAAGATCCACTGTTGTCTACTATATGCTCACATGCAGAACATGGCTGTACCTGGATCCTTTAACTCTACCATCAACGAGTTATTTGCATTAAATAACATGCAATCATTTACATTTCCAGCATCTCCACCTTCTGAAGAAATTCTCAAATTCACCAAAGACTTAATCACCACCTCTGCTGCAGTAGCTCCATTACCACCACCAACTAGTGACATCACTCCAACAACGTCCAATGAGCAGCCTCCCACCGCCACCACTCCTCATTGAATCCCACCAATCAGAAACCTTGCACCAGAAACATCTAATTCGTCTACTGAAGTTGACAACGAATCTTCACTTCCACCTACAACACCACTAAACAAGAAAGAAAAACCAACACCATCTTACGATTTTCGACATGATAAAGATGCAGATGAAGATACTGACAAATACTATACATGGCATTGAATCAACTTCTACACTACAGAAAAATATTGTCAGTTATGGTGTTTTCTGAACTCCACTCTCACCTCGCCCAAAAGAAAGTCAAGTTCACCATCGATTCATCTCGCAGAAATGGTACAATGGAACTTTCTACTCTTCTAGAGCACATTGAAGAACGATCTCAAGATTCCCACTTTCAACACTTGCTAACACGTCTAGATATCATCCGTGTACAACGAATTAAACGTCTTGAAAATGGAACTGTATTCCTCAAGCCATTACACATCATAAAACAACGCCACAACTCCAAGTAACCATCAAACCTCTATGAACTGACCAATCAACGATGAGCTCCTCCCTTGTCACCTGCAGCAACTTATCACCATCAAGTTGCAGTTATCATCCATCTAGCAAGATGCAGACAGCACCTGCAGAGTTCCTGTTGCCTTCTACATCGCCTTCGTCAGTGTTTCTCCAGGCTTAGCAGTTGGGTTTACTCCTGACTCTTCTTTCTTCGACTCAAGACATTTCTCTCACCGTGTATTCTTCGCCATGTCCCCACTTGCCCCTCGCCCCTAGTGGGTCCTTACCTGTGAGTAGTCCTCATTCGTTCGTTCGTTTTGCCTATTCGGCACGATATATTATATATATATATATATATATATATATATATATATATATATATATATATATATATATATATATATATATATATATATATATAAATATGTATATATATATATATATATATTATATATATATATATATATATATATATATATATATATATATATATTATATATATTATATATATATATATATATATATATGTCGTGCCGAATATGTAAAACTGGTCAATTGGCAAGACCTCGTTTAAAATTAAGTCCTTTCTAAAATTTTCTCTTATACGTTTAAACATATATTTTTTTTATTAATGTTGATGTAAAAATTTATAATTTGCACCAAAAGGAACTTAGAATACTTACCTAACCTTATTATAACATGCGCAATTTATTTTTAGCCTAACCCAACTAAATATATTTTAGATTTGTTTACAATAATTTAATACTAAACAAACACAGTGAAATATATTTTTTCGTTAGGTTCAGAATGATTTTGGCGAAATTATTGCATACACAAATTTTCGCTTGTCTTATATGGCAAGATGAGCGTTGCTATTTAAGCCAAGATCGCAAGTTATGCTTATTCGGCACGACATACATATATATATATATATATATATATATATATATATATATATATATATATATATATATAAGGAAGTACCACCTCTATAGCTGGAATGGGGACCCTCATCCTCAGAGAAGACAATAAACGTACCTCAGGAAAAACTCAAGGTTCTCCCCGGAGCTGTTTGAATATTTTCTTCTCCCACCACCCCCTATATATTTTATATTCTATGTGAACATTTATTAATAAACAGAATACATTTACAGAATACATTTACAGAAAAAAACATAAACATGAATACAATGGCACAATGTATCAAAGATCATGAATTTCCTCCAGCTCCTCCGAGGCTGGACGTGAGCCAAGTACGCAGCAAGCATTTCCCTCTGGATGGCGACGCTGGGGCGCTGGAACATGAAAGTGGCTGCCCTTGGGTCCTGGTGGTGTCGATGAGTCTGGAACCCAATTCTTTAAGGAAACGTGTGGCATTTTTTCCCCATGATCCCAAGGTCTCTGATCCCACTGGGACAAATTGATACTGTTGGCTAATGTCCCTGTACTTGCTGATCTTGTACTCCACCCTGTGGTCAGCAGCTCCTCCCTGTCGCCCCACACTATGATGGATATAGGTGTCAGCCACTGTGGACGCACAGGTATAGTCCCATGCTAAGAGCTTGCCATTCTTCCAAGGATAGATGGTGATCCCGTCTGGGCGGTTTGCTGGGTTGTGGGTATTGTTTGCTGCAAGTGATCGTGGCTCCCTCTCGGCAGGCATCCAGCTGTAGCAAGGGTACTCTTAATGATGTCGTTGACCTCATTGTGTCTTGCATGCCAGCCCATGGTTTTGGAACAGTTAAGACCATGTAGACCGTATTGGTCTGCTTGCACTTCGCCGCAAATACACATATATTCTGTGTGAACTGGGGCAGCAAGGAGCAGAGCCACTGCAATACGTAGGGTCTTAGGGTCGTAGTCGCGTTCCCATTGCCGATATGGGAACTGTTTGGAGGAAGTCCCCGGAGTGATGTGCACTCACAGCCTGGAGATGGGCAATCTCCCTATCTGATGTTGCAGCCCTGAGCATGTTGGCAAGCACCTTTTCAGCAATTGGGCCATCCCAGCTTGACTGTTTGTGAGCCAGTGCTGCGCTAGGGTTTGGTGCTGGAGCAGCATATATATATATATATATATATATTAATATATATATATAATATATATATATATATATATATATATATATATGTCGTGCCGAATAGGCAGAACTTGCGATCTTGGCTTAAATAGCAACGCTCATCTTGCCATATAGGACAAGTGAAAACTTGTGTATGCAATAATTTCGCCAAAATCATTCTGAACCTAACGAAAAAAATATATTTCACTGTTTTTGTTTAGTATTAAATTATTGTAAACAAATCTAAAATATATTTAGTTGGGTTAGGCTAAAATAAATTGCGCATGTTTTACATATTCGGCACGACATATATATATAATATTATTGTACCCGCAAAACGAGTGATACTGAACAATAACAACACTTTACTAGCCAAGGAGTCAACCCGGCGCTGTTTTCGCCTGGCCTCATGGTTAGACAAAATGCATGACGCTTTAGACCACTAGACCACACAATCCTAACATTGGATTGTGTGTTCTAGGGGTCATGCATTTTCCTCTCACATGAGACTGGACTCCTTCACCGCTATAGCCACCCCACCCTTGAATTTTAAAGAATTACTCATATACATTCGGGTTCCTTTCAACCGTAACTCTCTACCAAACCTGTAATTGTGTTCTTTTATAAAACATACATCCACAGCATAACGTCGCAAAATCCACTCCATCCATACATGTTTAACTTCCGCCCTCAGGCCATTGGCATTGATGATGACTGTTATGTTATTGTCCCTTATTACTTTGATATTAAGGTTCTCACTATATGTTCTAGTGTGGGGGTAGCTTTTTTCTTAATGGCCTTATCTGTCTAGGGTAATACTTACATCATGACTGATCATCCTCAGTGTCTCTGATCCTTTCACTAGCCCTCTTCACATGTTATTTAAACTACTACTATAAAAATATAACTGTATTCTAAATAGATATGTACAGAATATACAATTACAGCACTCACATATTCAAAACACAAGTCTACACACTCCTTAGCTGTTCTCCCACATGGTGCATCTCAGCAACTTTGCCTACTCTCTTCATGACTAATCTCTGGGCTAACCAGTGTTTTGACACACTTTAGTCACCCTGGGTATGGTGGCCACAACTTAAGTTATAAAAACTCACTCCTGGGGCACTCATAATGCCCCAAAAATAGAAAGAAGGACCCAGAGGTCCTGCCAGCATGAAGTCAACAAACAGAGAGAGAAACAGGGAGGAGCCTAGCAAAGCTCCTCCCACACCCACCCAAAAACAAAAGACTGTTGCAAGCACAATTCTCTAGTTAGCACAATTCTGCCACACGTTATTTTACTGTTACAAAAAGAAATACAACTTTACAAACTACTTATTTAAGTTATGTGTGTGTGTGCCTATAGTATAACCTATTATACTGAGCAAAACAGGCTTGACTCAGCTGCCTTACAGCCATAAGAGTGATCTGCCCTTATGACAGTTAGAGCTGAGTCCCCATCAATTCAATGTAATTAGGTATTCCAGAGTAACTGTTACAGATACATAAATACATGTTGGGTCCTATAGCCCCATAACACCCCCACCTCCAGACGAAGTCTCACAAAAGCTAGCCGTGTCCCTCAGGATACGGCTAGTAATAAAAAAAAATATTGCTTAAGTCTGAAGGTGGTAAGCAAGGCTACCAGAAATGTTACATATTTCCCAGCACCCTAACTTCTCTTCCATTTACTGTTATTTACAGTAATAATTTTACTGTTATTACAACAGATTGCAGAATTTTTTAGAAAGTGTTTTAACCATACCCATTGTTACAAAAAACGTGATTTCTAATAAGCAAAGAGATCTCCAGTGAATACTAGAAAAGACTGCCCTTCTAGCATCCAGCCTGTTACTGGGTTTTCATAACAAGTAGTTCGGCATCCTGGTCCAATTATCCATTAGAATTCAATAAGAATTATTAGTGCTTCAGGATTTCAACTGGTAGGCTACTACTAAGAAATTAAAATTTAATAAATTTATTAATAACAAAGTCTAGAGGTACGAGATCAAAGTAAATTAAATTAATCAAAATCAAAATAATCATAATAATCACTTCTCTCGTGTACAGTAGTATTGTGCTGAAGGCACATATCACATTTATAAGTCTTAAGTACCGTCTGGTACATTTAATAATACAAATATATACAAATAAGTTTGTGTGCATGTGTGTAAGTGCTCTAAGTAGTTTGCTATGTCTTAAGACTCGACTAAACTTAAACTCGTGACTGACAAAATCCTCACATCAACTAACTTCTTGACCACCTGGCAATCAGAACAGCTTGCTTGAACAATAAAACGACTGCTAAGCCCAATAGCTATATAACAAGCAACTGCGACACAGAATCAGAATGAAAACTCCCTTACTACTGAATCTAAGTTCAGCATAAGAAAATCTCCGACTGTGACAGTACACAGATACCAGTACAAGCTAGGTCAGAAGCTACAGCTCAGGGCCTGAGTTGCTCAGAGTGTCTAGTGACACACAACCTCAGTACAACGTCGAAAATCACTAAGTCTAGACAATGTTCTCTGAACAGAGTTCTACAGAACCAACAACAAGAAAGCAACAGAGACAATCTTACAACAAGGGCCAGTAAGGGAGAGTTAGGCATGTCTTGTCATGAATACCTCCAACCACCAAGAGAGTCTAGCCCAGACTGACTACTCCAGGCCAGGTGTGAACACCCCCCCCCCCTCAATCACATGATTGCTCCGAGGACAGCTGCTGCCCAGCAACACTGAGAAGCCGGCAGGGAAACTAGCAACGAGTGATAATTACAGTAGTTAGACACTCAACACTTGAACTATGAGCACTGAATAATATATATAAATGTTACATCCTACCTAATAACATAACTAAGTCAAATAATAATATAAAGCAATATATTTACGATTTAGCTATTATCGCAAATATAAGCGATCAGGGGTCGTAACACCCATATTCTCAAGAGTGTAACTATTTACAATTTTAGTGGCTTTTAAAATAATACACATTACAATGTAAAAATTGTACACAATGCCCACTGAAAAAGCCTGCACCAAAAGGGCTGTGACTCTGCTGTGGTAATCCATCAAGCAACTGGTACTCCTGATCAGGAGACGAGAGTAGAGCCAAACCCAGAGCAGTCAGGTGTACACCAGGCAGGAAACTTTACAAAACATGTCAAGGTGTCTCTCACTTGGTGGCCAAAACAAACAGTGAGACTTCCAGTCAACACTCACGATTCTTAACATGGTCAGGCACTCAAGCCCATCTTCCGAGGTCCCACTCCACACAGATCCTCCAACCTTATGAAGTGGAGGCTGACACAGAACATGGAGTGGTCCAAGGGACCACAAAGGCAAATCATCGGGCCATTTCGTACACAGAGCACACCTAGACAACATATCACATACCTTCCTGAACGTCTTATGTTACCAAAGGTTGTCAACCTCTGCCTCAACTCACATTTACATATGCACTGACCCTCATCACACTTTTGGCTCCAACTCGACTCCTTCGCAGCATGCAGCAAGGAGTAGGTGCTACATACATCTCTCAAGGACAGTATGTTCTGAACCTTACTCACATCCTTATGTAAGGCAACTGTGGACTTACTAGAAAATACCTGCATCCTGGAGTCTAGACCCAAAGGTACCTCCTCACCTTGCTTTGAAGACCTAATACAGGAAAACTGGGTGTGTGTCTGCAGTTAGGGTCCTCTGGGGTGGTTCCTCCATTTCCTGATCTTGCTGTCTTGACCGCAAAACTTTTGTGTGTGTCCAGTTTTGTTACAGTAGTAACGGGTATTTACTACCATTTGGTGTAGGACTGGTACTGTTTACTCGAGGACCTGAAACGTTATCTGATTGTCTAGGAAAACCCTTTGAGCTCCAGCTGACTTACCTTTTCCTTCTATTTTAGAGGGTTGCCTCAGCCTTCATTTGTCCCTGAAAATTCTTGTCCCACTTACCTTTTGACCATGGGAAATTGGAATAAGGTTTAGAACGAGTGAGGAAATTTTCAGAAGCAGCATGACTGTTTTTACTTCCCAGCTCCTATGACCCAAAGAATCTGTCCCCCAAATCCATTGTTTCTGAAAGATTATGGTGTTTTTTCCTCCAGATATTCTCTGAGGTCAACAGGGATTGTATTGTAACAATTCTTCATGAACCATCAGATCTACTAATTTGTTATAGTCTTTATTAATCCTTTAGAACAAACCCATTTCTTAAAAAGGAACGTTTCTCATTCTCAAAACTCGGTTAGGTCTGCCAATCCGAAATTTTTGATTTCTGAGCTTTTGTCAAATATTTCTCAGGTATCATTTGGTAGGAAAGCAATACTTCCTCTTTAATTTTATCATAATCAGAAAAAATTTTCCCCTCCAGAGTCTCTACTCTCGGGAAATCCTTTACCCACAAGTTGTGTGCAAACTAGGGTACCCCACTTCTGTTTGGGCCATCCTTGCTCCAAAGCAGTCTTCTCAAAAAAAATAAAAATATTATCTGGGTACTCTCTGTAAACTTAGGGACAAAATTTGCAGCTTCAGTTATGTTAAAGTACTGCTCAGGCTCTGTTCTGAGCCTCCTAACCTTTGACGCTCTTCCTCCTTAGCTTTCTTAATTTCATTCCGCCTCTAGCATACCGCTAGCCTAAGTCTCATCCTCTCCATTTTCGTATCACCTGTAGTAGGTGATCCCTCATCTTTACTGTTACCAGGCATGTTTACTGATGAATTATTACCTTCTCCCTGAAGCCTAAAAAAATTTTAAAGACTAATCTTCGGACATAGTTTTAATCTTTAAACACTTGCTTCCCTCGTACAGTATCAGTAGACAAAGTTTTCCCAAGGCACATAAAAAAGCACAAATTGAATGTAAAATATGCACAAACACTTACCATAACACAACAAAATGTGTTTTCTTAACCTTTCTCCTACCTTAGGGAAAAAACAAACCTGTAAACTAATATGAAAATAATATTTCCACTGACACCACCTTGGTAACTCTTCTCCTACCAGAACATGCAAAATGTTATTACCCCATACCAGTACACATACTTCAAAGAATGCTTTTAGTTATTTTAGCAGTCAAATACCTCTCCCCGTCAGGCTCCCAGTTATGTTGCTATTCCTTATTACTTTGATATTAAAGGTTCTCACTATATGTTCTAGTGTGGGGGTAGCTTTTTACTTAATGGCCTTTTCTTTCTCGGGTAATACTTACATCATGACTGATCATCCTCAGTGTCTTGATCCTTTCACCCGCCCTCTTCACAGGTTATTTAAACTACAACTATAAAAATATTAACAGTATTCTAAGTAGATATGTACAGAGTATACAATTACAGCACTCACATATTCAAAAAATAAGTCTACACCTCTTAGCTGTTCTCCCCCATGGTGCAAATTCGCAAAATTTGCCCTTCTCTCTTCATGACTAATCTCTGGGCTAACCAGTGTTTTGACACACTTTAGTCACCTGGGTATGGTGGCCAACTTAAGTTATAAAACTCACCCCTGGGGCACACATAAAGCCCAAAAATAGAAAGAAGGACCCAGAGGTCCCGCCAGCTTGAATCAACAGAGAGAGAAAAGGGGGGGCCAGAAGCCCCC
>NC_069400.1:53463430-53473430 GCF_026875155.1 Cherax quadricarinatus
ATCCAAATTTATCCAACAAACCCTAACCTAACTTATCCTAACCTAACCTACCAACCTAACCTAAACACGACTAATTTTAACCCAATCTAACACCACGATCTTCTTAAAAAAATGCTCGCACATCATTTGAACCCTTCAAAAAAAACCATCAAACACCTCCGAAACCCCAAAAAACACACTGTTTACACCAAAATCACCACGAAAAACCCCCAACACCGTCAAAACCCCAGAAACAAATTTAACATCACCATCAACACCTTTTTAAAAATCCCCTCAAATAAATATAACCAAGAACCCCCTCCCCATTTGCCAAAAAAAAAAACATGAAAACAAACCAAAAACCAAAACACTTAGTACATGATCACCAAAAACGAAACTTCTTTACACACACAAAAAAAGCAATCCCCAAACACAATCCCCCAAAATTTTCATTTCCCAAAACCCCTAATATCCAGAAAACAATTTTTTTATAAACATTTCACACACCCCAACAAAAAAAAAAAAAATATATTTTGACAAAATCAAGCGCCCACCTCACCCCCCACAAGGCCCCCCCAAAACCCGAGCTCACCTCCATGACGTCACACCCCATTGTTTTAACTTTGGTTTTAACATCACACTCCCCCCCCCTTGTTTCAACCTTTTTAAACCCAAAATTTAATCTAAAACACTATATCCAAGACGATTACCAGATTTATGATCCCCAACACCAAGATCACAGAAAACACACATTTTTATAATTTTTCACACAAAAACACGATCACCAATTCCATACTTTTAAACCGTCATTTTCAACACAAAACCAAGATCACCAAAAAATCTAAGCATGATCTCAAAACTACTATATCACTGAAAACACTTATTTTTTTTTAAAAATTTGCACAAAAAAAATAAAAACCCCAAAAAACCACAAAACTTTCCCCCAACATCATAACAAAAAGAGCATAAACAAAACCTATCACAAAAAAAAAAAACACAAAACCCACATATTAACATTTCAATTGAAATTTAAAGGGGGAGACAAACCAAATCTAAACATTTACCTCCAAATAAGACATACACACACCCCAAAAATTCCCTTCCTTATTCATTCCAAACCCTAGAGCTGTTTTTAAAACCCCCACGGACCACCAACGTAGGGGCCAGAGGTAATAGGTGGGGTTGGAGTGGTGAGGGTTTTTCCTCGGGGTCCTACGTCGTGGGGACCGTCGGGTTAAAACGCCTAGGAATATACGGGGAATAATAAGGGAAGAATTTTGGGTAAGGTATGTCTTAGTTAGTGAAGTCTTAGATTTTGGGGGGAGTCTCATGTCTTAAATTTTCAAATTTAAATGTATAATATGTGGGTTTGTGTATTTTTTTTTTTTGTGATAGGATATTTTAGTCTCATGTTTGTTTAAAAATTTGGTGGAAGGTTTTGGGATTTTTTTTAGTCTTTTTTTTTGTGCGAAGTTTTAAAAAAAAATGTTTTCAGTGACATAGTAGTTTTTTAATGCATATTTAGATTTTTTTTTTGGGATCTTGGTGATTAGTTTGATAATACGGTAAACATAAATGGAATTGGTGACGGATTTTGTGTGAATAAATTTTAAAAATGGGGGGTTTTCTGTGATCTTGGTGTTGGGGGCATCAAATCTGGTATCGTCTTTGGATATAAGTTTCTTAGATAATGTAGGGTACAACAGGTTGAAACAGGGGTTAGGTGTGACGTTACCTAACCTCCAAGAACACAATGGGAGTGTGACGTCACTGGAGGTGAGCTCGTCGGTCCTGTGAGGTGAGACCAACGTGTGTTGTGGTAGTAGTAGTGCGCTTAGATATTGTCAAATATGATTTTTTTTTTTTTTTGTGTGAAGTGTGTGAGTGAAATGTTTGATAAAAATGATTGTTTTCTGTGATATTAGTGATTTTGATAAGTTAACATGGTATTGTATTGGTGATTGTCCTTATATTATGTGTGGGTGTCTAAAATAATGTTTTTCAGTTGATGGTGAAACATGTACTAATGTTTGCGTATTAGGTTTGTGTTCATGCGTTTATTTATGCGCCAAATGGGGGAGGAGTTCATGGTTATAGTGATATGAGGGAATTCTATAAAAGGATGTTAGATGGGTGATGTTAAACATTGAGTTTCTGTGATTTTTGACGTGATTTACGTGGTATATTCAGGGTGATTTGGTAGTAATCAGTATGTTTTTTGGGAGTAATTCAGTGTTTTGATGGTGTTTTTTTTGAAGGTTTTCAATATGAAATGTGCAAGCATTTTTTTGAAGAAGATCAGTGTGTTCAGAGTTTGGTTCAAAGTATCCAGTGTTTAGGTTAGGATAAATAGGTTAGGTTAGGAAAGTTAGGTATGTTAGGCTTAGATAAGTTAGTTTAGGTTAGTTAGGTTAGTTTAGATAGTAGGTTAAGGTTAGTTGGAGACAGGTTAGTATAGGTTAGGTTAGGTAGGTTATGTTAGTTCGGGCAGGTTAGGTAGGTTTAGTTTAGGTTTAAGTTTAGGTAGTATTCGAGGTGTTTTGATTGGAGTTAGGTTAGGTGAAGGATAGTTAGTTTAGTAGTATAGGAGGGTTTTTGATGGAAGTTAGGGTTTGGGTTAGGTTAGGTTCGGTTAGGTAGGATAGAGTGATAGTGGAGTTAGGTTAGGTTTCGGTAGGTGATTAGGTTAGGTTAGAATTAGGTTTAGGTTTAGTTAGGTTAGGGATAGAGATTGGTCTGGAAAGAGATGATTATTCTACCTTGATGTTACCCCATTAATGGCGTCTGTCTGTCCTGAGTTGGCGCAGGTGTTACCATGATTAACTAATCAACCCTTTGGGGTGTAACCTGTTCCTGACGCTCCAGTGGTGTTGGGGGGTGACCCCAATGAGTCTCTCAGACGAGGAAAGTGTTCATTCGGAAATCGAGTAAATATTACTACCATTGATGTGTTTACCAACAAGACAATAATGGATTCGATTTTACGATAAAGTTTTCAAAAACTAATTTGGAAAATATCCAAAAAAATGAGTCGTTTCAAAGTAATCTGGAGTAATCTAATGTAATTTTGAAGGTGTTCTAAATATATTTTAGGTTAGGTTAGATAGGTTTCGCTAGGTTAGGTTAGGTAAAGGTTAAGAATAGGTTAGTTAGGTTAGGTAGGTAGGTTAGGTTGTTAGTTAAGTTAGTTAGGGTTAGGTTTAGTTTTAGGTTAGGTTGGGGTTAGGTTAAGTTAGTTAGGTTATGTTAGGCTATGTTAGTTATGTTAGGTAAGTTAGTTAGGTAGGTTCGGTTATAGGTTTATGTAGGTTAGGTTTAGGGTTAAGATAGGTTAGTTAGGCTAGTTAGGTAGGTTAGATAAATTTAGTAGTTCGGTTTAGGATAAGGCTAGGTTGAGGATAAGTTAGTTTTAGGTTAGGTTAGGTTATGTTATGATAGATTTTAGTGGTTTAGTTAGGCTAAGGTTAGGGATGGTGAGTGTGTGTTGGTGTGGGTGTCTGTGTGTGTGTGGGGGAGTGGGATGTTGGGTGATGTGGGATGTGGTGTTGTTTGTCGACTAGAATCCAAAAGATGTTATAAGGGAGTGTTTTTTTGGTGACTTTTTCTGATGTATGTGTGTCCCCTTATTAACTTTAATGACGAAAAGGATAAAACGAGAAAAAAAAATGGGGGTGGGTGTTGGACTTTCTGGAAAATAGATAAAACGGAAAAAATTGTGGGTGGTTGTGGGTTGTGGGTGTTGAGGATGTGGTGTTGATCTTAGTTTATGGTGATTTAGGTTTGTGTTTTGAGTGTATATTCAGTGGTGTATTAGTTATTTCAGTGTGTAAATCTTGGGAATTACTCAAATGTGTTTTTGGAAGTGTTTCAGTTGTTGTTTGAAATGTTCAAAGGTGTTCAAAGTGTTTTGGAGTGTGTGCAAATGTTGGATAATTTGAAGGAGAACAAGGGTGTTCAAGTGGTGTTTTGAAGGTGTATCAAAGTGTGTTCTTGAGATTATCAAAGGTGTTGAGTGTGTTCAAATGATTTATGAGAGTGATAAGAATGTGTTTCAAAAGGATGTTTTGAAGGTGATCAAAGTGATTTTGAAGGTTGTTGAATGGTGTATTGAGTGGTGTTCAAGGTTTTGAAGTGATGAATGGTGGTTGATTGGAATTCAGCGGTGTTTAGTAGTAATCAGTAGTGTTTTTTTGGAAGTAACGGAGGTTTTTGATGGTGTTTTTTTGAAGGTGTTCAAATATGTGGTCAGAGCATTTTTATTGAAGAAGATCAGTAGTTTGATCAGAGTTTGGTATTCAAAGTTAGTCAGTGTTTAGGATTAGGTAGATAGTTAGGTTAGATAAGTTAGGTTTAGGTTAGCTTAGGATAAGGTTAGGTTAGGGTTTAGGTTAGGTTTAGTTAGGATAGGTTTAGGTAGGTTAGGTTGGGACAATTAGGAAAGTTGGTTAGAAAAGTAGAAGTCCGCAGGTTAGGAAAGGTTAGTTAGGTTAATTAGGTATATTCGAGTGTATTGATGGAGTGTAGGTTAGGTTAAGGATAGTTTAGGTTAGGTATAGGATAGGAGTGTTTTTGGATGGAGGTTAGGTTGGGTTAGGTTAGGTTAGGTTTAGTTAGATAGAGGTGATTGAAGAGTTAGTTATGTCGTTAGGTGAGTTAGGTTAGGTTTAGGAATTAGGTTTTAGGTTATTAGGTTAGGATAGACCATTGTCTGGAAAGAGATGATTTTCTACCTAGGAGTTTACCCCGCATTTCATGCGTCTGTCTGTCCTAGTTGGCGGCAGGGTTCATGATTATCTTAAATCTACACTTGGTGAGAACCGCATTAACCCCATGGTGTTGGGGGGGGTGACCCAAATGAGTTCTCTCAGAGCGAGGAAGTGGTTTCTATCGGAAATCGAGTAAATATTTCTACTTGAGTGTGTTTACCCAACAGAAAATAATGTTCAAAACTGGGAAGTTGGAATAATCCAAAAAATGGAGTCGTTCAAATATTCGGGAGTACGCTAATTTATTTTGGGAATGTTTCTAATATATTTTAGGTTAGGTTAGGATAGTTCGGCTAGGTTAGGTTTAGTAAATTAAGAATAGGTTAGGTTAGGTTAGGTAGGGTAAGGTCTTAGGTTTAGGTTAGGTTAAGTCGGTAAGGTTAAGGATTAGGTTGTAGTTATGGATTGGTTTAAGGTTAAGTTTAGTTTTAGGTTTTAGGTTTAGCTTAGTTAGGTTATGGATTAGGTAAGGTTAGGGTTTAGGGTAGGTTCGGTTAGGTTTAGTTAGGTAGGTTAGGTTAGTTAGCTAGTTAGGGATAAGTTAGGTTAGGTTAGGTTAGGTTAGGTTAGGTTAGGTTATGTTAGGATAAGATAGGTGAGAGGGTTACTAGGTTGGGATTGTGTGAGTGTGTGTGTGTCTTTGTGTGGTGTGGGGGATGTGGATGTGGTGATGTGGGATTGGGTGTTGTTGTCGAACTAGAGATACCGAAAAGACCTTATAATGGTTGTTTTTGTGACTTTATTTCTGATGTAGTGAGGCCTTATGAACTTTAATGAACTAAAGGTTAAAACGATAAAAAAAATGGGAGGGTGTGGGTTTGTGACTTTCTGATAGAATTAATAAAACGAGGAAAAAATTGTAGGGAGTTGTGGTGTGGTGTTGTTGTATGTTGGGTGTTTTGATCTTATTTATGGTGGATTTTGGTGGTGTTTTGAGTTATTCAGTGGTGTTTTAGGTATTCAGTGGTGTATTTGGAGTACTCAAATTGGGTGTTTTTGGAAGTGTTTTCAGGTGTTGTTTTTGAAATGTTCAAAGGGTGTTTCAAAGGTGTTTTTGAGTGTGTTCAAATTGTGTTTTTTTTGAAGTTATCAATTAGTTCAAGGGGTGTTTTGAAGGTGTTTCGAAGGTAGTTTTTGAGGTTATTCAAAGTGTTTGAGTGTGTTAAAATGATTATGAGAGTGTTTTGGAAATGTGTTCAAGTGTTTGAGAGAAGGTGTTTCAAAGGTGATTAGAAAGTTTAAGGTGTTTTGAGTGGAGTTCAAGGTGTTTGAAGTGTTAAGGGTGGTTTTTTAGATTGAATCAGCGTGTTTTTTAGGTATAATCATGGTGTAACTGGAGTACCAAATTGTGATAGTGTGGATTTTCAGTGTTGACGTGGAACTGTACAAAGTGTTTTTTGAAAGTGTTTCAAGAGTGTTTTGAAGGTGTACAGTGTTAAGTGGTTGAAGGGTGTTTTGGATTTGAATTCAGCGTGTTTTTAGGTAGTAAATCAGTGGGGGTAATTGTTGGAGTACCTCAAATAGTGTTTTGGGAATGTTCTTGGTGTTGTGGGTGTTGTTGCGAACTAGAGATACCGAAAAAAAAATGTTATAAGTGGGTTGTTTGTACTATTCTGATGTAGTTAGTCCCCCTTATTAACTTTAAATGAACTAAAAGGTTAAAAAAACGAGAAAAAAATGGGGTGTGGGTGTGTGACTTTCTGGATGAAATAAGATAAAACGAAAAAATTGTGGTTGTTGTTGGGTTTTGTGGGGTGTTGTGATGTGGTGTTGTGGGATGTGGGTATGTGGGTGTTGTTGTCGAACTAGATTACGAAAAAGATGTTATAAGTGGGTTGTTTGTGACTTTTTTTCTGATGTATTGTGTCCCCTATAATAACTTTAATGAACTAAAAGGGTAAAAAAAACGAGAAAATGCCTAGTCCTGGAGACTGCGGATGATTGTAATTTAATGAAATGTGTAAGTGCAGGATTAATTAGGATGTCAAATCTTATTGAGTACTCAAATAGTAGTTTTTGTGGAATGTACAAAGTGTTTTGATGGCTCAAATGTTGTTTTTTTGAAGGTGTTGAAGGGGTGTTTTTGGATGAATTCAGCGTGTTTTAGTGTAATACCGTGTGTACTTGGAGTACCAAATAGTGGTTTTGGAAATAGTTTCCAAAGGTTTCAAAGTGTTTTGAGTGTGTTGAAGGGTGTTTTGAAGGTGTTCAAGGTGTTTTATTGATATTCAAGGTGTATTTTAAGGTGTACAAATGATTTATGAAGTAACTTATGAAGGTGTTCAAATGATTGCAAGAGTACTTATGAAGTGGGTTCTGGAGTATTCAGGAGTGATTTGGGTGTTTCTAATAGATGTTTTTGTAGTATTTTCAGTGTTGTATGAAATGGTAGTAAAGGTATTTTGTGAGTATTCAAAGGATATATGAAGTGTTTTTGGAAGTATGTTCAAAGAAAAAGTGCGTATTTTTAACTTCTGTAATAGTAAAGAGTGTTATGAGTGAGTGGAATTTAACGAAAGTGGATGTAAGCGATTGGTGACTTTCCAGATTACTGTGTCCCCATATTAACTTAATAAAACAAAACGGGGTTAAAACGAGAAAAATTGAGTTTACTATTGAAAATTGAGTTTTTGGTTGGAGTGTGAGGTTTGGGAGGGGGGGGGGGAGTTACTACGTGGGGGTGACCTAGAAGAATATTAAAATGTCTAGACTTGTGTTGGAAAGAAATTGTGAGTATTAACGAAAAAATGTGCCTTTCTGATGTACTATGTCCCCTTATTAACTAAAAGGGTAGACAAGATTCAGCCTGTGCGTGTGGGGGGTCATCGCGTGACGTCACTGACCGTCGAGTAAACACATTAATGAGAGGACATAATGCGTCACACTTGTTTAAGACCCTGTAGTAAGAAGACACCATCCCCATAGGAAGGAGTGTCATTGAATGCTTACCCCCAGAGGGGGGAATCCAAAAAACCTTGATCCAAGGAGATGGAGAATTTCGAAAACCCCATAGGGGGGATCCAAAAAACTTGGTAATATTGAGAAATTTTTGGGATTCGGGGGTGGTGTGGAAGAGGGTACCCAAAAAAACCTTGATCCAAAGATGAAAGAATTTCGAAAACCCCATAGGGGGAACCCAAAAAACTTGGTACTATTTGGAGAAAATTTTTGGGGGTTGGGGGTGGTTGGAAGGAGGTACCCAAAAAAAACCTTGATCCAAGGAGATGGAGAATTTCGAAAACCCCATAGGGGGGGAATCCAAAAAACTTGAGATCCGAGGAAGTTGGAGACTTTGATTTCGGATAAATTTTGGGATGGGGGTGAAAGTGGGAGGGGGAACCTCAAAAATTTGATCTGAGAAGAATGGAGAGCACAAGAAAATTGAAATTCAAAAAAAATTCGAAAAAATCGGACAAAAAATCGGAGTAGTGGGGGCGATCCGACACGCTGCAGAGCGCAGCAGAAGGCGCGGCGGGTGTCGCGAAGGCCGGCGGGGTCGCGAAGGGCGCGCGGGCGGGCGCCGGGCGGGCGCGGCCGGCGCGCGGGGCGCGGGCGCGCGCGACGCGGGTCGCGAAGGGGGGGCGGTGGGCGGGGGTATTGGTTGGGGGGTCAAGTGAGTAAAGTCTCGAGGCGAGGTCATGTCCAAAACGAAGTAACACCTAGGTGTAGAAAGTTGACCCCTCAAGCTGCTGGTCCTAGACCGGATACCTCGCTCAGTGTAAGTGCTAAACCGGAAGTTCCTCCCCCAATGGAAGCCAAACCGAATTCCTCGCCCAGTGGAAACCCAAACCGGAAAGTTCCTTCCACTTCTCCGAGGGCTATGGGTCCCACAATTTACACCCTGAGGTGGACCCCATCATATAATAAAAATAAAAAAAATATAATATATATATATATAATATATATAGGAATGTTATATATATATTAATATATATATATATAAATATATATATATATATATATATATATATATAAAAATATATATATATAAATATATATAATATATATATATATATATATATATATATAGAATATACATATATGCAAACTACTGCAGAACGGGCGATCTTTCACTATGCAAGACAAGCCACGGGGGCCTGGAAATCTTGAGCTCAAGTAACTTTCACACTTCTCAGTGCGTCTTCAGGAGCTGTTGCAATGTTTTGCAAGAGCAAACCGAAGCAGGAGAGATGTCCCTCAGAGTAGCGTAGAATGTCACAGTACAATGTTTCCCTTAGACTGTGTTAGTGTCAGTGCCAACCCAACCACTACCATCGTTTTACCTTACTCCCCAATGGTACAAGGTTTCTGAGATTCGCTATAAATTATAAGACGTACAGATCCAGTATCCAAAGCTTCTTCTAATCGTTTATAACAAGTCATGTGGTTTGAGAAAATAAGTTTCTCGTTAGATAGTGTAGACATGGATTGCTATTATTGTGTGTGACTTTTCAAATAAAAGAAAGGAATAAAATGTGCTCTTTGTCCGTTAAAAATGTCCACCCCCCCCCCCTCCCCCCCCCCCCCCCCCCCCCCCCCCCCCCCCCCCCCCCCCCCCCGCCCCCCCCCCCCCCCCCCCCCCTCTCTCAGGTATTCGAATGTTATACCAATGTACTCAGAAGTATCTCTTCCTAAATATTGTCTACTATTTTTCTCAGTGTCGGTATAAAGGAGTGTGTTCCTCACAGTGTCCTTGAGAGTATTGCGCATCTGCAGTCCAGAGTACCTAGAGGACCAAATCAGCAAGATATTCAACATAGCAACAAAACTAATAAATATTATAGGATAGAAGATCCCCATGTATGGCATATTAACCGACACTGAAAAAAATAGTAATGTCACACTTCTCAGTGCATCAGGAGCTATGCAATGTTGCAAGGTTGCAACTGAAGGAGTGAGAGGAAGTTTTCTCCGAATAGCCCAGGGCTGGTGTATTCCCTGTTCCTGCCTGTCTTAGAGTAATGTAATCAAGAATTATGAAATTCGAAGTCATGACAGTCCACCCGAATCTTTTTCTAGCCGTTTAGAACAGGTCATGTGACTTGAGAATATACGTTTGCCAGTGGATATTATAAATATGGATTGCTATTATTCTGTGTAATCTTTATAATTAATAGAAGAAAGAGAAAGAAAGTGCTCCTTGTCAGTTTAAATGCCCATCAGCTCAAGGTACTGAGAGTAAATCCATTGTATTTTCCACCTAAATATTGTCCCTACTATTCTTCTCAGTGTCGATTAATTATGCCGTACACTAG
>NC_069400.1:53480930-53509892 GCF_026875155.1 Cherax quadricarinatus
TGAAAGGGGCTCGAACCTACGAACCTTAGGACAAGGACGCACTGCTTTACCAATCTACCCCACTGGACCAATACCTTTGGCGTGTAGCATGAGCTACACGTTTGATCCAAGGCAGCCAGCTTTCAGGGAGAAGGCTTACAGCTTTTCATCTCATCCCCTGCATGCATCAGCCTTATCAGAGATTTGAACAATGCAAGGAATTCGCGAGAGCATGCGAAATATACACAAACACTGATTCTGGCTGAAGGAGACTCGAACCTACGAACCTTAGGACAAGGGTTTACGCAGTGTTTTAAACCAATCTACCACACTGGACCAATACCTTGGCGTGTGCATGAGCTACACGTTTGATCCAAGGCAGCCAGCTTTCAGGGAGAAGGCTTACGCTTTTATTTTCATCCCCTGCATGCATCAGCCTTACTAGAGATTTGAACAATGCAAGGAATTCGCGAGAGCATGCGAAATATACACAAACACTGATCTCTGGCTGAAGGAGACTCGAACTACGAACCTAAGGACAAGGTAAGCCTTCTCCTAAAAGCTGGCTGCCTTGGATCAAACGTGAAAGCTCATGCTACACGCCAAGGTATTGGTCCAGTGTGGGTAGATGGGTTTAAAGCACTGGTCCCTTGTCCTAAGGTTCGTAGGTTCGAGTCTCCTTCACCCAGAAAATCAGTGTTTGTGTATATTTCGCATGCTCTCGCGAATTCCTTGCATTGTTAAAAATCTCTAGTAAGGCTGATGCATGCGGGGATGAGATGAAAAGCTGTAAGCCTTCTCCCTAAAAGCTGGCTGCCTTGGATTCAAACGTGTAGCTCATGCTACACGCCAAGGTATTGGTCCAGTGTGGGTAGTTTGGTAAAGCACTGCGTACCTTGTCCTAAGGTTCGTAGGTTCGAGTTCCTTCAGCCAGAGATCAGTGTTTGTGTATATTTCGCTGCTCTCGCGAATTCCTTGCATTGTTCAAATCTCTAGTAAGGCTGATGCATGCAGGGGATGAGATGAAAAGCTGTAACCCTTCTCCTGAAAGCTGGCTGCCTTGGATCAAACGTGTAGCTCATGCTACCCCGCCAAGGTATTGGTCCGGGTGTGGGTAGATTGGTAAAGCACTGCGTACCTTGTCCTAAGGTTCGTAGGTTCGAGTCTCCTTCAGCCAGAGATCAGTGTTTGTGTATATTTCGCATGCTCTCGCGAATTCCTTGCATTGTTCAAATCTCTAGTAAGGCTGATGCATGAAAGGGGATGAGATGAAAAGCTGTAAGCTTCTCCCTGAAGCTGGCTGCCTTGGATCAAAGTGTAGCTCATGCTACAGGGCCAAGGTATTGGTCCAGTGGGGGTTTAGATTGGTAAACCCACTGCGTACCTTGTCCTAAGGTTCGTAGGTTGAGTCTCCTTCAGCCAGAGATCAGTGTTTGTGTTTTATTTCGCTGCTCTCGCGAATTCCTTGCATTGTTCAAATCTCTAGTAAGGCTGATGATGAGGGGATGAGATGAAAAGCTGTAAGCCTTCCCCCTGAAAGCTGGCTGCTTGGATCAAACGTGTAGCTCATGCTCACGCCAAGGTATTGGCCCAGTGTGGGTAGATTGGTAAGCACTGCGTACCTTGTCCTAAGGTTCGTAGGTTCGAGTCTCCTTCAGCCAGAGATCAGTGTTTGTGTAATTTCGCATGCTCTCGCGAATTCCTTGCATTGTTCAAATCTCTAGTAAGGCTGATGCAATGCAGGGGATGAGATGAAAAGCGTAAGCCTTCCCCCTGAAAGCTGGCTGCCTTGGATCAAACGTGTAGCTCATGCTACACGCCAAGGTTTTTGGCCCAGTCGTGGGTAGATTGGTAAAGCACTGCGTACCTTGTCCTAAGGTTCGTAGGTTCGAGTCTCCTTCAGCCAGAGATCAGTGTTTGTGTATATTTCGCATGCTCTCGCGAATTCCTTGCATTGTTCAAATCTCTAGTAAGGCTGATGCAGCAGGGGATGAGATGAAAAGCTGTAACCCTTCTCCCTGAAAGTGGCTGCCTTGGATAAAAACGTGTAGCTCATGCTACAACGCCAAGGTATTGGTCCAGTGTGGGTAGATTGGTAAAGCACTGCGTACCTTGTCCTAAGGTTCGTAGGTTCGAGTCCCCTTGCCAGAGATCAGTGTTTGTTTGTTATTTCGCATGCTCCCCGCAAATTCTTGCATTGTTAAAATCTCTAGTAAGGCTGATGCATGCAGGGGATGGAGATGAAAAGCTGAAACCCTTCTCCCTGAAAGCTGGTGCCTTGGATCAACGTGTAGCTCATGCTACACGCCAAGGTTTTGGTCCAGTGTGGGTAGATGGTAAAGCACTGCGTACCTTGTCCTAAGGTTCGGTAGGTTCGAGTCCCCTTCAGCCAGAGATCAGTGTTTGTGTTATATTTCGCATGCTCTCGCGAATTCCTGCATTGTTCAAATCTCTAGTAAGGCTGATGCTTGCAGGGGATGAGATGAAAAGCTGTAACCCTTCCCCCTTTAAAAGCTGGCTGCCTTGGATCAAACGTGTAGCTCATGCTAACGCCAAGGTATTGGTCCAGTGTGGGTAGTTTGGGTTTAAAGCACTGCGTACCTTGTCCTAAGGTTCGTAGGTTCGAGTCTCCTTCAGCCAGAGATCAGTGTTTGTTTTTATTTTTCGCATGCTCTCGCGAATTCCTTGCATATATATATATATTTATTTTTATTAAAAATATATATTTATATTTTATATATATTTTATATATATATATATATGTGTGTGTGTGTATGTATATGTATATAGGGTTCAGCAGGAGGTTTCACCGGTTTAAGGCCTCAACATTAAAACAAATACTCAATCCAGCACTTGGTGAGGTTTCAGAGAGGCTGCTGTCTGAACTCCCCAAAATTTTTCCAACCTGTGCCTGGCTGGCGGTGCCCCAGAGGCCATCAGACCCTTTTTTTTTGGGTGCCTCAGTGTGTGCCCTCCGGAAAAGGATGGCGGAATCAGGCCCATTGCTGTGGGGTAACACCCTTCGGCGCTAGTCGCCAAGGCTGCAGTAAGAAGGGTGAGTCAAGAGGCTGCTGCAAAGCTGAAAAACACCAGCTCGGTTTCGGGTTCAACAGGGCTGTGAAGCAGCTGCCCACGCAGCACGAGTGTATATCAAAAACATGTCCTATGAAAAAGCCTTGGTCAAATTGGACTTTGCCAATGCTTTCAACTCAGTCAGAAGGGATGCTGCTCTCCAAGCAGTTTATAGAAAACTTCCCTTCCCTTTATCCCTTCATAGAATCGTGTTTAGTGTGACTTCCAAACTATTGTTTGGGGACCATGAAATTGACTCGTGTGAGGGCGTGCAACAGGGGGACCCTCTCGCCCACTTTCTATTTTGTTTGGTCATCAAGGAAGTCACGGAGGCACTCTCCACCGAGCTCAATATCTGGTTCTGGAAAGACGGTACCCCAGCTGGCACAACAGAATCTCTCCTGGAGGACATCAGTAAAATTAAAGACATGGGAGAAAGCCTGGGCCTTCTTTAAACCCCACCAAATGTGAAAATAGTTTTACCAATCAACAGTTGATCCAGAAATTTAGTACCGTTTTTACCAGGAGCACGAGCCATTGGGTCAGCCAATAGCACTCCCCCTCGGTTTCTCCTCTTTGGGGCCAATGCCATCGATTGATCCCAGGAAAAAAAGTCTCAGACCTCCGGACGATGGAAAGCAGGATGAAAGACATTGACCCCACACGATGCCTTCTACCTACTCACCAGGTGCCTGTCAACCCCAAAACTTACCTATTTTCTGAGAGCTCCCCAGCCTTCAGCAGTCCAAAACTCAAGGAATATGACTCTCCTGGGAAGCCATGCTAGAGAGTGTATTGAATCTTCCCTTGGGCGATGGACAGTGGTTGCAAGCCTCAATTCCGGTCAAGCTTGGAGGGCTTTGGAGTATGCAGATCCTCCCCGATTGCTCTAACAGCTTTCCCCATCCTCTTCCATTGCATCAACGAGTTGATAAGACAAATTCTTCCTGACACCCTCAGTGACTCAGCAGGAATAGAAAACCCCTAGCTATGTCATGCCATCACCGAATGGGAGACTCTTGCTCCCCCGCCACAAACCCTAGTGCAGCACTGGCTCACAAACAGTCAAGCTGGGATAGCCCAATTGCTGAAAAGGTGCTTGCCAACATGCTCAGGGCTGCAACATGATAGGGAGATTGCCGTCTCCAGGCTGTGAGTGCACCTCATTCCGGGGACTTCCCCCAAACAGTTCCCCTATCGGCAATGGGAACGCGACTCGACCCTAAGACCCTCCGTATTGCAGTGGCTTGCGCCTTGCTGCCCCAATTCACACAGAATATATGTTGTATTTGCGGCGAAGTGCAAGCAAAACAAAACGGTCTACATGGTCTTAACTGTTCCAAACCAAAGGCTGGCATGCAAGTCACAATGAGGTCAAAAGACATCATTAAGGAACCCTTTCTACAGCTGGATGCCCTGCCGAGAGGGAGCCACGATCACTTGCAGCAAACAATACCCACAAACCCCGCAAACCGCCCCGACGGGATCACCATCTATCCTGGAAGAATGGCAAGTTTAGCATGGGACTATACCGTGTGTCCCCACTGGCTGAAAACCTATATCCATCACAGTGTGGGGCGACAGGGAGGAGCTGCTGACCCAGGGAGGAGTAAAGATCAGCAAGTACAGGGACATTAGCCCAAAAGTATCAATTTTTCCCAGTGGGATCAGAGACCTTGGGATCATGGGGAAAAAAATTGCCACACGTTTCTTAAAGAATTGGGTTCCAGACTCATCGACACCCCCAGGGACCCAAGGGGGAGCCACTTTCATGTTCCAGCGCCTCAGCGTCGCCATCCAGAGGGGAAATGTTGCTGCATACTTGGCTCACGTCCAGCCTCGGAGGAGTGGAGGAAATTCCCTGATCTTTGATACATTGTGCCATTGTATTCATGTTTATGTTTTTTTCTGTAATGTATTTTGTTTATTAATAAATGTTCACATAAAATTTAAAAATATATAGGGGGTGGTAGGAAAAGAAAATATTCAAACAGCTTCGGGGAAAACCCTTGAGTTTTCCCTGAGGTACGTTTATTGTCTTCTCTGAGGATGAGGTCCCCATTCCAGCTATAGAGGTGGTACTTTATTTGTGAAAAAAAAAAATATATGTATATATTAATAGTATATATATTTTATATATATATATATTTATATATATATATATATATATATATATATATAATTATATATATTGTTTTTGTTTTTCTTCCTAACGCCAGGCACCACGTGAGCCTCAAACATGGTTTCCCATTAATTCCATTGTTCTCTTGTGTGTTCTAGTCTTATAATGCACCTTGCAAGAAACAAGCGAAATTATAGAGAAACACTGCAGCCAGCAAGATTCGAACTTATGTTTGCAACTCTGCACGACTTTTTGCTTAGCTTCCAAACCCTGACACCTTAAACAATTCAGTACAGCTCGCCAATAACTTTAGCTATCCATAGTTCATCCTGTTACCGGATACACCGTAAGATCAGACATGGTCACCACGTTTTTTCATTCTCCTCCTGTATGTTCTACCCTCAAGTTTGATATTATACTGAATGTACCTCGCAAAAAACAGCGAAAGTTTTATTTAAAGAAGTATCACATCGAGCAGGATTCGAAATCATAGCTGCAAACTATCTACGATAGTTGCTTTTGTTGCGTAGCTCTCAACCTGATGCCTTAAACCACTCGCTACAGATTGCCCGTAACATTAGGTAGCCTACTTGATTGCAAGCCAGATTTCTTCTCAATGCGAGGTACACCAGTGGGGATTCAGACATAGTCTCCAGATATTTAATTTTCCTCCCGTATGTTGTTGCCTCACGAGCGATACTTTACTCATAAGTACATAAGTATCTTGATTTAAATCTTGATATTCATACCATTTACAAACAAAGTTAATTTGTACCAAAAGGGTGTAAATTTATGTAATATCAGTCCCATCACTAAACATAAGTTAATTTCATAAATAAAAAAATTACTAACGCCCAAAGGTATGAACGTTTCAATGAATATACAATGAGAGTGTATTTATCCATTGTTTTAAGAAATAAATATTGTTTACTAGTGACGCACTGATGAAAAACATTTTTAATGATTCTCTGCAGGTGACTGGATTTTACCTAAAAACTAAACATCTTGAAATCCTGCCAAGACACATGAATGATTTCACTCACGGGTTGACAGTAAATTAGGTTAGTATTAAAGAGAAAAATTAAAAACATATAACTGGACTTATCTGCTGAAACAAGTCAACACGTACCATGACGCGATTAGTGTCGTAGTTTGGCAACAATGTGGGAAAAGACCATCTGGTGCTGTGTCATGTTGGTGCACCGACCAGTGCACACACCTCTACAGGAACACCAGCGCAACAGAACCATCTGGCAGCTCAGCTCTCACCTGAAATTTGTAGAGATCAATGGACCTCTACATACAGATATCAACAGAAGAAAGCAATACAGTGATTGATAATCATTACTATATAGTCATCAGGGACATGCTTAATGAGTATTTAGGTCCAGCAGACATTACGACACTGTAGTATTACTTTAAAACTGTTAACGTTTTGTCTAAAACGATATTAACTACTGCGATTTTAATTGATGTCAGAAAGTTTTCACTAATTTGCGTGAATGTTTCTTAGCTCTAATGATGAGAGAACTAAAATATTCATATGACACATTAGGTAAACCAATTATATATTACAGGATGAGCAAAATGTTACTGCAAAATTTAAATATACGTGTAGCATGAGTCAAAATATATTTTACACACACACACACACACACGCAGGAACGCTGTGTGTGCCACTAACCACAATTTTCAACACTTCCTTGAAACTGGGCAGTAAAATATAGACCAGTATCACTGATGTGTATAGTATGGAAAGTCATGGAGAAGGTTATCAAGAGGAGAGTGGTGGAGCACCTAGAACAGAACAAGATTATTAGCGACAAGAGAAAGGATTCATGGAAGGCAAATCCTGTGTCAACAAACCTTCTGGAGTTTTATGACACGGTAACAGAGGTAAGACACTTGAGAGAGGGGTGGGCTGATTGCATTTTCCTGGACTGCAGGAACGCCATCGACACAGTTTCTCACAGAGATTTGTGCAGAAGCTAGAGGATCGAGCACGTATAACAGGAAGGGCATTGCAATGTATCAGAGAATACCTGACAGGGAGGCAACAACGAGTCATGGTACGTGATGAGGTATCACAATGGGCGCCTGTGATGAGAGAGGTCCCACAGGGGTCAGTCCTAGGACCAATGCTGCAATTTTTGGAATATGTGAAAGACATGATGGAACAGATAGACTCGGAAGTGTTCATTTTCGAAGATGATGTGAAGTTAATGAGGAGAATTGAATCAGATGAGGATCAGCCAAGACTACAAAGAGACCTGGACAAGCTGGACACGTGGTCCAACAACTGGCTACTTGAATTTAAGCCTGCCAAATGCAAAATCATGAAAATCAGGAAAGGGCAAGCAAAACCGCAGACAGAGTATAGGTTAGGTGGCTAAAGATTGCAAACTTCACTCAAGGAGAAAAATCTTGGTGTCAGTACAATACCGAGCACGTCTCAGGAAACACACATCAATCAGATAACTGCTGCAGCATATGGGTCCTGGCAAACCTGAGAATAGCTGGTGCTGCATACTCCAGTATGCAGCACCAATTTCGAACCCACATCTGGTCAAGCACGTCAAGAAATTAGAGAAAGTGCAAGGGATTGCAAGAAGGCTAGCTCTAGAGCTAAGGGAAATGTCCTACGAAGAAAGGTTAAAGGAAATCGCCCTGAAGACACTAGAGGACAGAAGAGTTAAGGGAGACATAATAACGACATACAAAATACTGCGAGAATAGATAATTTGGACAGAGACAGGATATTCCATAGGTGACACTAAGAAAACAAGGGGTCACAATTTGACCTTAATATTCTTAACATCCCTTTGACTCATCTGAGTCACAGGGATGTTACAAAGAATTTCTTCAGTCACAGAGTTGTCAGTCTGGAAGTGAGGTAGTGGAGGCAGGAACCATACATAGCTTTAAGACGAGGAATGATGAAGCTCACGAAGAAAGGGAGAGAGGACCTAGTAGCGATCAGTGAAGAGGCGGGACCAGGAGCTGAGTTTCGAGCCCTGCAACCACAAATAGATGAGTACACACGCACACACACACACACACACACACACACACACACACACACACACACACACACACACCACACAAACAAACACACACACACACACACACACACACACACACACACACACACACACGAGAAAATGGGAGGCATAGACGAGACTGGAGAAAGGGACTACATAGTAGGTACACTTCAGTCTGGGGAGCACAAGGTGGTCATTGCAGTGATGTATAATCCACCACAGATCTGCAGGAGGCCAAGAGAGGAATATGAAGAGAGCAACACAGCGATGGTGGACACACTTGCTGAGGTTGCAAGAAGAGCTCACTCGAGCAGAGCAAAGTTGCTGGTTATGGGGGATTTCAATCACAGGGAGATTGACTGGGAAAACCTGGAGCCACATGGGGGTCCCGAAACATGGAGAGCCAAGATGTTGGATGAGGTGCTGGAAAACCTCATACACCAACATGTTAAGGACACTACCAGAGTGAGAGGGGAGGACGAACCAGAAAGACTGGACCTTGTGTTAACCCTGGGCAGTTCCGACATTGAGGACATCACATATGAGAGACCCCTAGGAGCTAGTGACCACGTGGTTCTGTGCTTTGAATTCATAGTAGAGTTGCAAGTGGAGAAAGTAACAGGAGTTAAATGGAAAAAGCCAGACTATAAAAGAGGGGACTACATAGGTTTGAGGAACTTTCTGCAGGAGGTTCCGTGGGACAGAGAACTGGCAGGAAAGCCAGTAAATGAAATGATGGAATATGTAACAACAAAATGCAATGAGGCAGGTGGAAGGGTTTATTCCCAAGGGCAACAGAAACAATGGGAAGACCAGAACGAGCCCCTGGTTTACCCGACGGTTGTAAGGAGGCAAAAACTAAGTGCAATAGAGAATGGAAAAAGTACAGAAGGCAGAGAACACACGAAAATAGGGAGATTAGTCGCAGAGCCAGGAACGAGTATGCACAGGTAAGGAGGGAGGCCCAGCGACACTATGAAAATAACATAGCATCGAAAGTCAAGACTGACCCAAAACTGTTGAATAGCCACTTCAGGAGGAAGTCACCAGTCAAAGACCAGGTAATCAGACTGAGGACAGAAGGTGGAGAACTTACAAGAAATGATCAGGAGGTATGTGAGGAGCTAAACAGGAAATTTAAGGAAGTTTTTACAGTAGAGACAGGAAGGGCTCTGGGAAGACAGCACAGAAGGGAACGTCAAGAGGGAATATGCCAACAAGTGTTGGATGACATACGAACAACCGAGGAGGAGGTGCAGAATCTGCTAAGTGACCTTTATACCTCAAAGGCGATGGGACCGGACAACATCTCCCCGTGGGTCCCTAGAGAAGGAGCAGAGATGCTGTGCGTGCCCCTAACCACAATCTTCAACACATCCCCTGAAACTGGACAACTACCTGAGATATGGAAGACGGCAAATGTAGTCCCCATGTTTAAGAAAGGAGACAGAAACGAGGCAATAAACTACAGACCTGTGTCTATGACATGTATAGTATGCAAAGTCATGGAGAAGATTATCAGGAGGAGAGTGGTGGAACACCTGGAACAGAACAAGATTTAAAATGAAAACCAGCATGGATTCATGGAAGGCAAATCCTGTGTCACAAACTTTATGGAGTTTTATGACAAGGTAACAGAAGTAAGACACGAGAGAGAGAGGTGGGATGATTACATTTTCCTGGACTGCAGGAAGGCCTTTGACACAGTTCCTCACAAGAGATTAGTGCAGAAGCTGGAGGATCAGGCGCATATAACAGGGAGAACACTGCAATGGATCAGGGAATACCTGACAGGGAGGCAACAACGAGCCATGGTATGTAAAAAGGTATCACAGTGGGCTCCTGTGACAAGTGGAGTCCCATGGAGGAAACCAGTGCTATTTTTGATATATGCAAAATGACATGATGGAAGGAATAAGACTCTGAAGTGTCCTTATTTGCAGATGATGTGAAGTTGATGAGAAGAATTAAATCGGATGAGGATGAGCAGGACTGCAAAGAGACCTGGACAGGCTGGACAATGGCCCAGAAACTGGCTTCTCGAATTCAACCCTGCCAAAGGCAAAGTCGGGAAGTTTGGGGGGGGGCAAAGAAGACCGCAGACAGAGATAGGCTAGGTGGACAAAGACTACAGATCTCACTCAGGGAGAAAGATCTTGGGGTGACCATAACACCGAGCACGTCACCGGAGGCACACATCAACCAAATAATGCTGCAGCATACGGGCGCCTGGCAACTGAGAATAGCGTTCCGATACCTTAAAAAGGGAAAATCGTTAAAGACACTGTACACTGTGTATGTTAGGCCCATACTGGAGTATGCAGCACCAGTCTGGAACCCACACCTGGTCAAGCACGTCAAGTAGTTGGGAGAAAGTAAAAAGGGTTTGCAACAAGGCTAGTTCAAGACCTCAGGGGAATGTCGTACGAGGAAAGGTTGAGGGAAATCGGACTGACGACACTGGAGGACAGAAGGGTCAGGGGAGACATGATAACGACATACAAAACATGCGGGGAATAGGCAAGGTGGACAGAGAGGGGACACAGAAACAAGGGGTCACATTGGAAGCTGAAGACTCAGACGAGTCACAGGGACGTCAGGAATTATTTCTTCAGTCATAGAGTCATCAGGAAGGGAATAGCCTAGCAAGTGAAGTAGTGGAGGCAGGAATCATACATAGTTTTAAGAAGAGGTATGACAAAGCTCAGGAAGCAGGAGAGAGAGAGGACTAGTAGCGATCAGTGAAGAGACGGGGCCGGGAGCTGAGTCTCGACCCCTGCAACCACAATTAGGTGAGTAAACACACACACCACATACAAAACACACACACACACACACACAACACACACACACACACACACACACAAGTGGGAGGAGGGGCACGAAAGAGTTTAAAGAGGCATCACCAAACCTCATACCCCTCACAGAAACCCTAACTCAAGGGGATGAATAACAGATGCCATCTTTTCCAACTAGATGTCAGATCCTGAGGAAAGACAGAGGGAACAGAGGGAATGGAGGAGTAGCACTGCTGATCAATAACTGATGGGATTTTGTTGAGATGGAGAGAGGAGACATAGGAGAAGCAAGATATTACATAGTACTAACACTGCAGTCAAGAGGTCCCAAGGTGATTGCAGTATGTATAACCCACCACAAAACAGCGGGAGGCCAAGGAAAAAGTATGATGAAAGTAATAGAGCAATGGTTGACACACTGGCTGAGGTGGCCAGAAGGGCTCATGCGAGCAGAGCAAAGCTACTGATCATGGGTGACTTCAACCAAAAGGGAAAATCGATTGGGAGAATTTGGGAAAGCCATATGGGGGCCAAGATCATGGAGGGCTAAGATGATGGAGGTGGTACTGGAAAACCTCATGTCCCAAACACGTAAAAGGACACTACCAGAGAGAGGGGGAGGGATGAACCAGCGGGACTGGACCTAGTATTCACCTTGAGTAGTGCAGATATTTTAGGATATCACATATGAAAGCCCCCTGGGGGGCCAGTGATCATGTGGTTTTAAGCTTTGAATACATAGTAGAGTTAGAAGTGGAGGGAGAAGCAGGGAAGGGCCCCGGACGAGCGAACCCAAAAACTACAAGAAAGGGGACTACAGAATTATGAAGAACTTCCTGAACGGGGTACAGTGGGAAAACAGAACTAGCGGGGAAGTCAGTGGACGAGATTTGGAATATGTGACAACAAAATGCAAGGAAGCTGAAGAGGGGGTTTGTCCCCAAGGGAAAAGGAATAATGGAAAAGCAAGGATGACCCCGTGGTTCACCCAGAAAGACGAGAGGTATGGTACACCACCAAGTGTTGGACACTGTACAATAACCGAAGAAGAAGTTAAGAGGCTTTTAAACGAGCTAGATACATCTAAAGGCGATAACATCTCTCCCTGGTCCTGAGAGAGGGAGCAGAGGGCACTTTGTGTACCACTAAACTACTCTCTTTAACACATCTATCGAAACAGGGGACTACTGGTAGTATGGAAGACAACAAATGTAGTCCAATTTTTAAAAAAGAAGACAGACCCGAAGTATTTAACTACAGACCAGTGTCAGTGACATGCATAGTATGCAAAGTTATGGGGAGAAACTTATCAGGAGAAGAGTGGTGGAACACCAAAAAAAAAATGAGCCCTTTTCAACGACAGCCAGCATGGTTTCAGGGACGGGAAATCCTTGTCACAAACCCACTGGAGTTTTACGACAGGGTGACGGCTGTAAGACAAGAGAGAGACGAGTGGGTAGATTGCATTTTTGAACTGTAAAAGGCGTTTGGCAGTTCCACACAAGAGATTAGTGCGAAACTGGAGGACCAGGCAGGGATAACACGGAAGGCACCTAATGCATCAGGGAATACATGCCTGGTAGACAACAGCGAGTCATGGTAAATGGCGAGGTTTAGAGTGGGAGCCTGTAATGAGCTGAGTGCCACAGGGATCAATCCTAGCTCCGTGCTGTTTCTGGTATTTGTGAACAACATGAAAGGAAGGAATAGACTCCGAAATGTCCCTCTTTGCAGAATGATGTGAAGTTGATGAGAAGAATTAAATTGGACGAGGACCAACAGACTACAGAGGGATCTGGAAAAGACTGCAAGCCTGGTCCAGAAACTGACTCCTGGGGTCCATCCCCACCAAGTGCAAAGTCATGAAGATAGGGGGAAAAGCAAAGAAGACGCAGAGGATACAGTCTAGGGGGGCCAGTGCCTACAAATCTCACTCAAGGGAAAAGGATCTTGGTGTGTGTATAACACCGGGCACATCTCCTGAGGAGCACATCCCAAACCCAATAACTGCTGCAGGATACGGGCACCTGGCAAACCAAAGAACAGCATTCCAACATCTTAATAAGGACTCATTCAGGACCCTGTACACTGTGTACGTTAGGCCCATATTGGAATATGCAGCGCCAGTTTGGAACCCTCACCTAGCCAAAAACGTAAAGAAAGTAGAGAAAGTGCAAAGATTTGCAAACAATACTAGTCCCGGAGCTAAAGGGGGATATCCTACAAGGAGAGGCTAAGGGAAATCGACCTGAAAGACACTGAAAACTGGAGAGATAGGGGGGATATGATAACAACATATAAAATACTGAGAGATATAGACAAGGTGGACAGAGACAGTTGGGAAAAAGCAAAAAAGGGGTCACAGTTGGAAGTTGAAGAGTCAGATGAACCAAAGGGATGTAAGGAATTATTTCTTCAGTCACATACAAACTTTAAGAAGAGGTATGATAAAGCTCACGGAGCGATAAGAGTGACTGAGTAGCTGCCAGTTAAAGAGGCGGGGGCCCGGAGCTGTGACTCGACCCTCGCAACCACAAAATAGTTGAGTACAACTAGGTGAGTGTCACTCACACAAAATACACACACACCCATATACATATTGCATCCAGAACCTAATCTGGCCTAAAAATTTTTCAACTACATCAGGAGGGGCCAGGTGAATAGGCTAAACAGGAAGGAGGGGATCTCACAGGCAAGGACCAGGAAGTACGTGAAGAGCTCATCACGAGACTGAGGGAAATACTCTCATAGGAGACAGAAAGGCTCACAACACACTGAGGCATAAGAGTGCTGATACTAGTATCTGTTAGATACATTACATAAAACCGTGGAGGAGGTGAAGAAACTGCTATGTTAGATAAATATCTCAAACGCCGTGCGACCAGAAAATATCTCTTCATGAGTCCTCAGAGAGGGAGTAGAGCCACTGTGTGTGCCACCAGCAATAATCTTCACCAAATCTTTCGAAACAGTGCAACTGCCAGAGGTGTGGAAGACAGCAAATGTAGCTGATTGCATTTTCTTGGACTGTAAGAAGGCTTTCGATATAGTACCTCACAAAAGACTGGTTCAAAAGCTAGAGGAACAAATAGGAATAACAGAAAAATAACTGCAATGCATCAGAGAATCGCTGACAGGATGGAAACAACGAGTAACGAGGTGTCGGAATGGGTGCATATGTCGAGCGGAGTTATGAAAGGGTTATTCCTAGGGCCGGTGTTATTTCTTGTATATGTGAATGACATAACATAATGAATAGAGTCAAATGTGTCCCCGTTCCAAACGCCGTGAAACTAATAAGGAGAAAATAGGTGGGGGGAGATAAAGAAGACCACAGACGGAGTACAAGTTGCAAACCTTTCCCGAGAAGAATAAATCTGGGGTGAGTATTATATCGAACTCACCACCTGAGGCGCACATTAATCAAATAACCTAAATCCTTCGTCCTCTAACCTGCGGGGTGGGAGGACGCATTCCGAGCCTGCTCCTGCATACACCTGGTGGTGGCATGTGTACTACAATCCACAAGATGGCGGACCGTCAAGGTCGGAGAATAAACACGGTCTGTGTTGAGTTCACCCGAGGCTCCCTCAGTGGCGCTACAAGCATGCATTAATGCCGTGCATTATTCGCGATGTCTATGGCATCCCCAATGAGGAATTATATGGCATAGCTCTAAATGGGATGTCGAGGATATTTGTGAAAATTTGTGAATGCCGGCTTTTAACACAAGATTGTGCAAACTTTTCAAGAAAGGAGAATGGTGGTGAATTCAACTGTAGAGGTATGTCTACATGACGTGTCCACATATGTTACCTGGGTCAAGGTGAGGAACGTGCCTTTCGAGGCTGAGGAGTACGATCTACGGAAAGTTTTTGGCAGATATGGAACGGTGCATGCAGCGACCAAGAGACTGTGGAGAGAGGGCCATACTAGGGGCTCCCGGAGGGGTCCTTACCATCAAGATGATGCTACACCAGCCAATTCCCTCTTACATACGTCTGGAGACATATAGGACCCAGGTGTTTGTTCATTATGCAGGCCAACGGAAGACATGCAGATTATGCAACTCGTATGACCAAATGGCTGCTCAGTGCCCCCGTCATCTGGTTGTCCGCTCCCGGGACCCTTCACCTGTGGGCCTACAAGCTGAGGCCGTCGAGCATGAGTATGGTCCCTCAGCTGGGCAAGGTTCCAAGCTTTGGAGTGAAGAGATGCAACAAGAGGAAACACAGTCTACGATGCATGCCACCCTGTCGGTGGATGCCGCGACCGTGCCCACGCTTTCTGTGGAGCCTGTGAGGCCTAGGGATTTGGCACAGGAGAGGTTGCTGGAGGACGTGCTGCATGACCTCCTGGATGGGACAGAGCGTGGTCCTGTTGTTTCACCGGTGTGTCGTGAGTTAATGACAGAGGAAGCACCGAACATGGAGGAGCAGGACAAAACCACGATGGCACGGATGCAAGGGATAGTGGTGGAGGTCCACCAGGAGGCTTCGTCTGGCAAGGAGATGTATGTGGATGGCAGCTCCCGCAAATGATCGGCAGGACTGTCGGACATGGACGAGGTCTTGAAACTAGGACAGTGTCCGGGGAAGAAATCGTGGACGAAAGTGGCTGAGGCGCCTCTCACAGAAGGGGTAGTTGCAAGGTCCCAGCATATGGGTAGAGCAAGGGGGGAGGGGGGTCTCGAGGAATCGAATGCCAAAGAAGGTCAGTCTAATGTATGTGTGGGAACGGGAAAGACCCACAAATATAGAGGAAAACCACCTTTTTTGTAAATTCAAGTGTGTCACTGTTATGGGGCTATAGGACCCAACATGCATTTATGTATCTGTAACAGTTACTCTGGAATACCTTATTATATTGAATTGATGGGGACTCAGCTCTAAATGTCATAAGGGCAGATCACTCTTATGGCTGTAAGGCAGCTGAGTCAAGCCTGTAGTTTATAAAGTTGTATTTCTTTTTGTAACAGTAAAATAAGGTGTGGCAGAATTGTGCTAACTAGAGAATTGTGCTTTGCAACAGTCTTTTGTTTTTTGGTGGGTGTGGGAGGAGCTTAGCTAGGCTCCTCCCTGTCTCTCTCTCTGTTGACTTCAAGCTGGCAGGACCTCTGGGTCCTTCTTTCTATTTTTGGGGCATTATGTGTGCCCCAGGGGTGAGTTTTTATAACTTAAGTTGTGGCCACCATACCCAGGGTGACTAAAGTGTGTCAAAACACTGGTTAGCCCAGAGATTAGTCATGAAGAGAGAAGGGCAAAGTTGCTGAGATGCACCATGTGGGAGAACAGCTAAGGAGTGTGTAGACTTATGTTTTGAATATGTGAGTGCTGTAATTGTATACTCTGTACATATCTACTTAGAATACTGTTATATTTTTATAGTTGTAGTTTAAATAACCTGTGAAGAGGGCTGGTGAAAGGATCAGAGACACTGAGGATGATCAGTCATGATGTAAGTATTACCCGAGAAAGATAAGGCCATTAAGTAAAAAGCTACCCCCACACTAGAACATATAGTGAGAACCTTAATATCAAAGTAATAAGGAATAGCAACATAACATGGGAGCCTGACTGGGAGAGGTATTTGACTGCTAAAATAACTCAAAGCATTCTTTGAAGTATGTGTACTGGTATGGGGTAATAACAGTTGCATGTTTCTGGTAGGAGAAGAGTTACCAAGGTGGTGTCAGTGGAAATATTATTTTCATATTAGTTTACAGGTTGTTTTTCTCCTAAGGTAGGAGAAAGGTTAAGTAACACATTTTTGTTGTGGTTATGGTAAGTGTTATGTGCATAGTTTACATTCAATTTGTGCTATTTTATGTGCCTGTGGGAAAACTTTGTCTACTGATACTGTACGAGGGAAGCAAGTGTTTAAAGATTAAAACTATGTCCGAAGATTAGTCTTTAAACTTTTTAGGCTTCAGGGAGGAAGGTAATAATTCATCAGTAAACATGCCTGGTAACAGTGAAGATGAGGGATCACCTACTACAGGTGATACGAAAATGGAGAGGATGAGACTTAGGCTAGCGGTATGCTAGAGGCGGAAATGAAATTAATGAAAGCTAAGGAGGAAGAGCGTCAAAGGTTAGGAGGCTCAGAACAAGAGCCTGAGCAGTACTTTAACATAACTGAAGCTGCAAATTTTGTCCCTAAGTTTACAGAGAGTGACCCAGATAGATATTTTTATTTTTTTGAGAAGACTGCTTTGGAGCAAGGATGGCCCAAACAGAAGTGGGCTACCCTAGTTTGCACACAACTTGTGGGTAAAGGATTCCAGAGAGTAGAGACTCTGGAGGGGAAAATTTTTTCTGATTATGATAAAATTAAAGAGGAAGTATTGCTTGCCTACCAAATGATACCTGAGAAATATAGACAAAAGCTCAGAAATCAAAAATTTCGGGATTGGCAGACCTTAACCGAGTTTGAGAATGAGAAACTGTTCCTTTTTAAGAAATGGGTTTGTTCTAAAGGAGTTAATAAAGACTATAACAAATTAGTAGATCTGATGGTTCATGAAGAATTGTACAATACAATCCCTGTTGACCTCAGAGAATATCTGGAGGACAAAAACACGGATAATCTTTCAGAAACAATGGATTTGGGTGACAGATTCTTGGCTCATAGGGAGCTGGTAAGTAAAAACAGTCATGCTGCTTCTGAAAATTTCCTCACTCGTTCTAAACCTTATTCCAAGTCCTATGGTCATAAAGGTAAGTGGGACAAGAATTTTCAGGGACAAATGAAGGCTGAGGCACCCTCTAAAATAGAAGGAAAAGGTAAGTCAGCTGGAGCTCAAGGTTTACCTAGACAATCAGATAACGTTTCAGGTCCTCGAGTAAACAGTACCAGTCCTACACCAAATGGTAGTAAATACCTGTTACTACTGTAACAAAACTGGACACACACAAAAGTTTTGCTGGTCAAGACAGCAAGATCAGGAAATGGAGGAACCACCCCAGAGGACCCTAACTGCAGACACACACCCAGTTGCCTGTATTAGGTCTTCAAAGCAAGGTGAGGAGGTACCTTTGGGTCTAGACTCCAGGATGCAGGTATTTTCTAGTAAGTCCACAGTTGCCTTACATAAGGATGTGAGTAAGGTTCAGAACATACTGTCCTTGAGAGATGTATGTAGCACCTACTCCTTGCTGCATGCTGCGAAGGAGTCGAGTTGGAGCCAAAAGTGTGATGAGGGTCAGTGCATATGTAAATGTGAGTTGAGGCAGAGGTTGACAACCTTTGGTAACATAAGACGTTCAGGAAGGTATGTGATATGTTGTCTAGGTGTGCTCTGTGTACGAAATGGCCCGATGATTTGCCTTTGTGGTCCCTTGGACCACTCCATGTTCTGTGTCAGCCTCCACTTCATAAGGTTGGAGGATCTGTGTGGAGTGGGACCTCGGAAGATGGGCTTGAGTGCCTGACCATGTTAAGAATCGTGAGTGTTGACTGGAAGTCTCACTGTTTGTTTTGGCCACCAAGTGAGAGACACCTTGACATGTTTTGTAAAGTTTCCTGCCTGGTGTACACCTGACTGCTCTGGGTTTGGCTCTACTCTCGTCTCCTGATCAGGAGTACCAGTTGCTTGATGGATTACCACAGCAGAGTCACAGCCCTTTTGGTGCAGGCTTTTTCAGTGGGCATTGTGTACAATTTTTACATTGTAATGTGTATTATTTTAAAAGCCACTAAAATTGTAAATAGTTACACTCTTGAGAATATGGGTGTTACGACCCCTGATCGCTTATATTTGCGATAATAGCTAAATCGTAAATATATTGCTTTATATTATTATTTGACTTAGTTATGTTATTAGGTAGGATGTAACATTTATATATATTATTCAGTGCTCATAGTTCAAGTGTTGAGTGTCTAACTACTGTAATTATCACTCGTTGCTAGTTTCCCTGCCGGCTTCTCAGTGTTGCTGGGCAGCAGCTGTCCTCGGAGCAATCATGTGATTGAGGGGGGGGGGTGTTCACACCTGGCCTGGAGTAGTCAGTCTGGGCTAGACTCTCTTGGTGGTTGGAGGTATTCATGACAAGACATGCCTAACTCTCCCTTACTGGCCCTTGTTGTAAGATTGTCTCTGTTGCTTTCTTGTTGTTGGTTCTGTAGAACTCTGTTCAGAGAACATTGTCTAGACTTAGTGATTTTCGACGTTGTACTGAGGTTGTGTGTCACATAGACACTCTGAGCAACTCAGGCCCTGAGCTGTAGCTTCTGACCTAGCTTGTACTGGTATCTGTGTACTGTCACAGTCGGAGATTTTCTTATGCTGAACTTAGATTCAGTAGTAAGGGAGTTTTCATTCTGATTCTGTGTCGCAGTTGCTTGTTATATAGCTATTGGGCTTAGCAGTCGTTTTATTGTTCAAGCAAGCTGTTCTGATTGCCAGGTGGTCAAGAAGTTAGTTGATGTGAGGATTTTGTCAGTCACGAGTTTAAGTTTAGTCGAGTCTTAAGACATAGCAAACTACTTAGAGCACTTACACACATGCACACAAACTTATTTGTATATATTTGTATTATTAAATGTACCAGACGGTACTTAAGACTTATAAATGTGATATGTGCCTTCAGCACAATACTACTGTACACGAGAGAAGTGATTATTATGATTATTTTGATTTTGATTAATTTAATTTACTTTGATCTCGTACCTCTAGACTTTGTTATTAATAAATTTATTAAATTTTAATTTCTTTAGTAGTAGCCTACCAGTTGAAATCCTGAAGCACTAATAATTCTTATTGAATTCTAATGGATAATTGGACCAGGATGCCGACTACTTGTTATGAAAACCCAGTAACAGGCTGGATGCTAGAAGGGCAGTCTTTTCTAGTATTCACTGGAGATCTCTTTGCTTATTAGAAATCACGTTTTTTGTAACAATGGGTATGGTTAAAACACTTTTCTAAAAAATTCTGCAATCTGTTGTAAATAACAGTAAAATTATTACTGTAAATAACAGTAAATGGAAGAGAAGTTAGGGTACTGGGAAATATGTAACATTTCTGGCAGTCTTGCTTACCACCTTCAGACTTAAGCAATATTTTTTTTTTATTACTAGCCGTATCCTGAGGGACACGGCTAGCTTTTGTGAGACTTCGTCTGGAGGTGGGGGTGTTATGGGGCTATAGGACCCAACATGTATTTATGTATCTGTAACAGTTACTCTGGAATACCTAATTACATTGAATTGATGGGGACTCAGCTCTAACTGTCATAAGGGCAGATCACTCTTATGGCTGTAAGGCAGCTGAGTCAAGCCTGTTTTGCTCAGTATAATAGGTTATACTATAGGCACACACACACATAACTTAAATAAGTAGTTTGTAAAGTTGTATTTCTTTTTGTAACAGTAAAATAACGTGTGGCAGAATTGTGCTAACTAGAGAATTGTGCTTGGCAACAGTCTTTTGTTTTTGGGTGGGTGTGGGAGGAGCTTTGCTAGGCTCCTCCCTGTTCTCTCTCTGTTTGTTGACTTCATGCTGGCAGGACCTCTGGGTCCTTCTTTCTATTTTTGGGGCATTATGAGTGCCCCAGGAGTGAGTTTTTATAACTTAAGTTGTGGCCACCATACCCAGGGTGACTAAAGTGTGTCAAAACACTGGTTAGCCCAGAGATTAGTCATGAAGAGAGTAGGGCAAAGTTGCTGAGATGCACCATGTGGGAGAACAGCTAAGGAGTGTGTAGACTTAAGTTTTGAATATGTGAGTGCTGTAATTGTATATTCTGTACATATCTATTTAGAATAGTTATATTTTTATAGTAGTAGTTTAAATAACATGTGAAGAGGGCTAGTGAAAGGATCAGAGACACTGAGGATGATCAGTCATGATGTAAGTATTACCCTAGACAGATAAGGCCATTAAGAAAAAAGCTACCCCCACACTAGAACATATAGTGAGAACCTTAATATCAAAGTAATAAGGGACAATAACATAACAGTCATCATCAATGCCAATGGCCTGAGGGCGGAAGTTAAACATGTATGGATGGAGTGGATTTTGCGACGTTATGCTGTGGATGTATGTTTTATAAAAGAACACAATTACAGGTTTGGTAGAGAGTTACGGTTGAAAGGAACCCGAATGTATATGAGTAATTCTTTAAAATTCAAGGGTGGGGTGGCTATAGCGGTGAAGGAGTCCAGTCTCATGGTGAGAGAAAATGCATGACCCCTAGAACACACAATCCAATGTTAGGATTGTGTGGTCTAGTGGTCTAAAGCGTCATGCATTTTGTCTAACCATGAGGCCAGGCGAAACAGCGCCGGGTTGACTCCTTGGCTAGTAAAGTGTTGTTATTGTTCAGTATCACTCGTTTTGCGGGTACAATAATATATATATATATGTCGTGCCGAATATGTAAAACATGCGCAATTTATTTTAGCCTAACCCAACTAAATATATTTTAGATTTGTTTACAATAATTTAATACTAAACAAAAACAGTGAAATATATTTTTTTCGTTAGGTTCAGAATGATTTTGGCGAAATTATTGCATACACAAGTTTTCACTTGTCCTATATGGCAAGATGAGCGTTGCTATTTAAGCCAAGATCGCAAGTTCTGCCTATTCGGCACGACATATATATATATATATATATATATATATATATATATATATATATATATATATATATATATATATATATATATGCTGCTCCAGCACCAAACCCTAGCGCAGCACTGGCTCACAAACAGTCAAGCTGGGATGGCCCAATTGCTGAAAAGGTGCTTGCCAACATGCTCAGGGCTGCAACATCAGATAGGGAGATTGCCCATCTCCAGGCTGTGAGTGCACATCACTCCGGGGACTTCCTCCAAACAGTTCCCATATCGGCAATGGGAACGCGACTCGACCCTAAGACCCTACGTATTGCAGTGGCTCTGCTCCTTGCTGCCCCAGTTCACACAGAATATATGTGTATTTGCGGCGAAGTGCAAGCAGACCAATACGGTCTACATGGTCTTAACTGTTCCAAAACCATGGGCTGGCATGCAAGACACAATGAGGTCAACGACATCATTAAGAGTACCCTTGCTACAGCTGGATGCCCTGCCGAGAGGGAGCCACGATCACTTGCAGCAAACAATACCCACAACCCAGCAAACCGCCCAGACGGGATCACCATCTATCCTTGGAAGAATGGCAAGCTCTTAGCATGGGACTATACCTGTGCGTCCACAGTGGCTGACACCTATATCCATCATAGTGTGGGGCGACAGGGAGGAGCTGCTGACCACAGGGTGGAGTACAAGATCAGCAAGTACAGGGACATTAGCCAACAGTATCAATTTGTCCCAGTGGGATCAGAGACCTTGGGATCATGGGAAAAAATGCCACACGTTTCCTTAAAGAATTGGGTTCCAGACTCATCGACACCACCAGGGACCCAAGGGCAGCCACTTTCATGTTCCAGCGCCTCAGCGTCGCCATCCAGAGGGGAAATGCTTGCTGCGTACTTGGCTCACGTCCAGCCTCGGAGGAGCTGGAGGAAATTCATGATCTTTGATACATTGTGCCATTGTATTCATGTTTATGTTTTTTTCTGTAAATGTATTCTGTAAATGTATTCTGTTTATTAATAAATGTTCACATAGAATATAAAATATATAGGGGGTGGTGGGAGAAGAAAATATTCAAACAGCTCCGGGGAGAACCTTGAGTTTTTCCTGAGGTACGTTTATTGTCTTCTCTGAGGATGAGGGTCCCCATTCCAGCTATAGAGGTGGTACTTCCTATATATATATATATATATATATATATATATATATATATATATATATATATATATATATGTATGTCGTGCCGAATAAGCATAACTTGCGATCTTGGCTTAAATAGCAACGCTCATCTTGCCATATAAGACAAGCGAAAATTTGTGTATGCAATAATTTCGCCAAAATCATTCTGAACCTAACGAAAAAATATATTTCACTGTGTTTGTTTAGTATTAAATTATTGTAAACAAATCTAAAATATATTTAGTTGGGTTAGGCTAAAATAAATTGCGCATGTTATAATAAGGTTAGGTAAGTATTCTAAGTTCCTTTTGGTGCAAAATTATAAATTTTTACATCAACATTAATAAAAAAAATATATGTTTAAACGTATAAGAGAAAATTTTAGAAAGGACTTAATTTTAAACGAGGTCTTGCCAATTGACCAGTTTTACATATTCGGCACGACATATATATATATATATAATATATATATATATATATTATATATATATATATATATATATATATATATATATATATATATAATATATATATATATATATATACATATTTATATATATATATATATATATATATATATATATATATATATATATATATATATATATATATATATATATATATATATATATATATCGTGCCGAATAGGCAAAACGAACGAACGAATGAGGACTACTCACAGGTAAGGACCCACTAGGGGCGAGGGGCAAGTGGGGACATGGCGAAGAATACACGGTGAAGAAATGTCTTGAGTCGAAGAAAGAAGAGTCAGGAGTAAACCCAACTGCTAAGCCTGGAGAAACACTGACGAAGGCGATGTAGAAGGCAACAGGAACTCTGCAGGTGCTGTCTGCATCTTGCTAGATGGATGATAACTGCAACTTGATGGTGATAAGTTGCTGCAGGTGACAAGGGAGGAGCTCATCGTTGATTGGTCAGTTCATAGAGGTTTGATGGTTACTTGGAGTTGTGGCGTTGTTTTATGATGTGTAATGGCTTGAGGAATACAGTTCCATTTTCAAGACGTTTAATTCGTTGTACACGGATGATATCTAGACGTGTTAGCAAGTGTTGAAAGTGGGAATCTTGAGATCGTTCTTCAATGTGCTCTAGAAGAGTAGAAAGTTCCATTGTACCATTTCTGCGAGATGAATCGATGGTGAACTTGACTTTCTTTTGGGCGAGGTGAGAGTGGAGTTCAGAAAACACCATAACTGACAATATTTTTCTGTAGTGTAGAAGTTGATTCAATGCCATGTATAGTATTTGTCAGTATCTTCATCTGCATCTTTATCATGTCGAAAATCGTAAGATGGTGTTGGTTTTTCTTTCTTGTTTAGTGGTGTTGTAGGTGGAAGTGAAGATTCGTTGTCAACTTCAGTAGACGAATTAGATGTTTCTGGTGGCAAGGTTTCTGATTGGTGGGATTCAATGAGGAGTGGTGGCGGTGGAGGCTGCTCATTGGACGTTGTTGGAGTGATGTCACTAGTTGGTGGTGGTAATGGAGCTACTGCAGCAGAGGTGGTGATTAAGTCTTTGGTGAATTTGAGAATTTCTTCAGAAGGTGGAGATGCTGGAAATGTAAATGATTGCATGTTATTTAATGCAAATAACTCGTTGATGGTAGAGTTAAAGGATCCAGGTACAGCCATGTTCTGCATGTGAGCATATAGTAGACAACAGTGGATCTTCGTTACGTCACATGTTGGAGGAGTGATGGTGGTGGAAGCGGGTTGAGATGCTTGAAGTAATTTTGTAGTATCAGCTTGCAACTTTCCAATTGCGGCATACGTTGGTGTCTTGTTAGAAGATTTTTTCTTTGCTGCATTCTGTGTTTTCTTCATAATATCCTTTCTAGTAGGACATTTTACTGCCAATGTATGGTGATCATTACTTTTGCAGTTTAAACACGCTGGTTGTGTTGGAGCAGCAGCGGTACAGGAACTGAAGGTGTGTCCCTCACTGCCACATGTAGTGCAGAACTTCTTGTCTTTTACTGGACATGCTTTGGTGGTGTGAAGATAATAATAACAGTTCCAGCAATGTTGGATGTAGTGGTATCTCTCTGCTTCTATGTAGGTGGGACTGATGTAGTAGTAGTAAACAGCAAGACCTTCGTTCAGAGCAGTGGCAGCCATGTTCACGTCGGTAAAGGTGACCTTAAACATAGACGATGCATTCGGGATTTTTGTGATACTGTCGACAGTAGCCCAAGCATTTTGAATTTCAATGGATGACTTGAGTTCAGTAATTGGTTGAGAAGTCAGAATCTTGTCCAGTTTTTTCAGGAATACTGATTTCCTTGCCCTGAGGCCTTGCGCTACACGTTGATCCAAGGCAGCCAGCTGCCTTGGATCAAGTTGCGCATCAAGGTATTGTCCAGTGTGGGAAGATTGGTATAGCACTGCATACCTTGTTCCAAGGTTCGTAGGTTCGAGTCTCCTTCAGCCAGAGATCAGTGTTTGTGTATATTTCGCCTGCTCTTGCGAATTCATTGCATTGTTAAAATCTCTAGTAAGGCTGATGCATGCAGGGGATGAGATGAAAAGCTGTAAGCCTTCTTCCTGAAAGCTGGCTGCCTTGGATCAACGTGTAGCGCAAGTTGCACGCCAAGGTATTGTCCAGTGTGGGTAGATTGGTATATCACTGCGTACCTTGTTCCAAGGTTCGTAGGTTCGAGTCTCCTTCAGCCAGAGATCAGTGTTTGTGTATATTTCGCCTGGTCTTGCGAATTCCTTGCATTGTTAAAATCTCTAGTAAGGCTGATGCATGCAGGGGATGAGATGAAAAGCTGTAAGCCTTCTCCCTGAAAGCTGGCTGCCTTGGATCAACGTGTAGCGCAAGCTGCACGCCAAGGTATTGTCCAGTGTGGTGAGATTGGTATAGCACTGCGTACCTTGTTCCAAGGTTCGTAGGTTCGAATCTCCTTCAGCCAGAGATCAGTGTTTATATATATATATAATATATATATATATATATATATATATATATATATATATATATATATTTATTTATTGTCAAGGAACTTTAAAATCAAAACATCAAAGGAAAACATATAAATGGTCAGGACTACACGTCACCACAACAAAGCAACACCTCATAGAAGCGTGACGACACTCAACTCTGTGAATCCCGCCTAATACTCTACCCAAGAATTAAGATTTAGTTCTTGTCTAATGTATCATTAAATTCTTCCCAAATTTTATTAATTATAAATGAATCGAGTTAATATAAACCAATGGAAATATTCATATTATTTTCAAAACTATTTTTTATGAAACATGATTGAATTATATCCCTGTCGACCATGATTTACTCTTCAGTCATGGAGTTGAGATTAACAGTAACTTAAGTTTGCTAAAATGATATTCGCTGTGAATTTCTTCGTTCATTTAATAATTTTACTAATTTTTCATGCTGGAGTTTTTACTCTTTATTTCTTTTATTGTGATATAATATTTGTATACAAGCTTTGTATTTCAGTCCATCTATTCATAATTCAAAATTTAGTTACTGTTCTGATGAGAACAGGAAATTTGTTTGATGAGTACTGGGTACTGAGCCGCCATCATTTCACTTGCATGTGAAGTGTGTATGAAAAAAAAATTGTATAAGGTTTGTGTCAACTGCTGCTTTCATTATATTGCGAGATTCTTAATTAGGGAGAAAAAGTAAAGTTTCCTTGAAAACTTGTCATTAATATTATTTGTCTTCTTGTTAATATTGATCTGTTACTGTGACTGATTACAATTTTCAAATACACATTCCATGATTATTTACCTGTTACTTTATTCCGTTTACCAATCTCACTTTTTTCAACACTGAATATATCCAAGATTTCACTAACCTTGAGGGTGTAGGGAAGGTTTGGCTTCATGTACTCGTCTTCGTAGATAGTTTTGAAAGAGACAGCATTGCGAGTGATGGAAACTGAAGCCTCACGTTTCATCTCTACATCAGTTCCCTCCTCTGTGACGATGACGGAAGCCTGGAGACTATACACGTTACAGTCGATCACCTTCATCTCCTGCGCAGTAAATTTCACTTCTCGACACCCAGAGAACTGTGGGGAGATACATAACTGAAACCACAATCCCTTACAGCTGCAAACAAAGACCTACAGGGGAATACTTAATACACACTTTCTCACACCTGCCCTCAGTATGATAGAAAAGTAAAAATATCATTGCACAATCTCTTACAGCTACACCCAGATCTGCAGATCTGCAGGAGATGTTTTATAGTACAAGATCAAATGAAAAAGAAAAAAGGAAAGGCGTAGTATATACAGTATCATATATAACAAAGACCTGGTGAAAAACCACACTTGCAGACTACGGCTTTTATTTAATTTCGACTATGTTTATGATGTAATTGACACACAGAGGCGAATTTTGCTTTAATATGCTATCTTAAGGTTTTAACTTACATCGCAATGCATCTCGTAAATATTAAGTCTGTAATAAACTCCTCAGCCTTTAAAATACACTGACTGTGCAGTATTGTACACTGACTGAATTTTCAGCATAGTGTAAGAAGTAAATTTAAGAAATTAAAGAACTGCTGAATCTTACTGAATACAAAATGGTACGAAACTTGAAACTAAATTTTAAACTCGTAAATATTTATTGAAGACGCAAGAATCGAGTGAAGTAATTAATTTTTAAGTAAATGTATCATAGTCATAAAATCAACTTACTATGCACAATATTAACAAAAGTGTTGATGAAACAATTTATATCTTTACATGGAATGTCAGTATAAAAACTAATAAAGTTTGATTGTCTGAAATTTTCTGCCGTTTTGCGAAAAAGTTATCACCGGCGCCTCAGTCATGAGCGGGACAGCGCAGCCTGTGACAACCAGTAGAGTTACTGGACACTGGCAGAGACGCAGTAACTGTCCGTTATGGAGGCGTTGGTACATGAAAAATTGTTCAAATAAAACATTTACATACACTAAACATCTGAACATTATGTAAACAGTTTTTTTTATGTATATCATCGCCTCCATAACGGACACTTATTGCATCTCCACTAGTGTCCGCTACAGCGAAGTTTCACTGTATTTCGGAAAGCAAATTATTTCTTGTGTCAATGTGTTGAAGAATTTGAAACCCTCGAAAATGAAGACAATAAAAATCAAACAGCAAGAGTAGTAGTCATGAGACATGTAGTGACAACACGGAAAGTAAGACAAGCACGAGTGTTGCAAGTTTAGAAGGGACAAGGAAAAAGAAATGTGTTGATACTTGGGAATGTGCGGCACCAACTAAAAAAAGAAAAGGAAGCTTTGTTACGATTTACGATAAGGAGAACTTAAAGGACGGTTTCACTGTAGCCGTTAGCAGCGAACTATCGCAAAGCCATTCTCTGTAATATGTTCAGAAATTCTATCAAATAGCGCTATGAAACCTTCCAAACTTGCTCCTACAATACTTGTCAGACACTGCAATATCATGGAATCTTGGTTCAGACCACATTTACACAACCTTCTTCACGGCTACTTCAAATACTACTACAACTTACACATCCCTTTGGGAATAACCTACTACTTCCACTGTGGAATCCCGCCTACCAGTGACTATGCCCTCGTCTGCTACCCATCCTTCTTCACCCGACGTTAGTATAGTAGGGCCCCGCTTTTCGGCGTTTCGCCTTACGGCATTCTGCTAATACAGTGATCTCAAATTATGACCAAAACTTTATGGCAAGCCGTCTTTCAGATACGACGCGGGCCACCCCGTTTACTTACATTCTCCATGAGCACATTTCTCTATTATGTAATAATCACTATTGGGCACATTAAATGTCTAATTTTACATCAGTAAAAACATTTTCATTAATCCATCTATGATACTTTCTTTAAAATTGTATAAGAAACACGTTACATAACATATAAACATGCCAAACCATACCCCGGCCGGGATTGAACCCGCGGTCAGAGAGTCACAAAACTCCAGCCCGTCACGTTAGCCACTAGACCAGCTAGCCACAATAAGATTCGTCCAACTAGGTATATTTCTATACCATAGGAAGATTAGCACAGGCACCACTGTGACCACAAATGCAAGTTTTTACAGACGAATCTCCAGCTAGCATGGCCGTGACGAACTCTAGCTCAAGTTCCTTCACTGCCGTCAACATGACTCACGAAATCGTAATGACACGATTGCAAACAAACCAT
>NC_069400.1:53517892-53551523 GCF_026875155.1 Cherax quadricarinatus
TATATATTATATATATATATATATATAATATATATATATATATTATATATATATATATATATTGTTTTTGTTTTTCTTCCTAACGCCAGGCACACCAGTGAGCCTCAAACATGGTTTCCATTAATTCCATTGTTCTCTTGTGTGTTCTAGTCTTATAATGCACCTTGCAGAAACAAGCGAAATTATAGAGAAACACTGCAGCCAGCAAGATTCGAACTTATGTTTGCAACTCTGCACGACTGTTGCTTAGCTTCCAACCTGACACCTTAAACAATTCAGCTACAGCTCGCCAATAACTTTAGCTATCCATAGTTCATCCTGTTACCGGATACACCAGTAAGACTCAGACATGGTCACCACGTGTTTCATTCTCCTCCTGTATGTTCTACCCTCAAGTTTGATATTATACTGAATGTACCTCGCAGAAACAGCGAAAGTATATTTAAAGAAGTATCACATCGAGCAGGATTCGAAATCATAGCTGCAACTATCTACGATAGTTGCTTTTGTTGCGTAGCTCTCAACCTGATGCCTTAAACCACTCAGCTACAGATTGCCAGTAACATTAGGTAGCCTACTTGATTGCAAGCCAGATTTCTTCTCAATGCGAGGTACACCAGTGAGATTCAGACATAGTCTCCAGATATTTAATTTTCCTCCCGTATGTTGTTGCCTCACGAGCGATACTTTACTCATAAGTACATAAGTATCTTGATTTAAATCTTGATATTCATACCATTTACAAACAAAGTTATCGTACCAAAAGGATGTAAATTTTATGTAATATCAGTCCTATCACTAAACATAAGTTAATTTCATAAATAAAAAAATTACTAACGCCCAAAGGTATGAACGTTTCAATGAATATACAATGAGAGTGTATTTATCCATTGTTTTAAGAAATAAATATTGTTGACTAGTGACGCACTGATGAAAAACATTCTTAATGATTCTCTCGCAGGTGACTGGATTTTACCTAAAAAACTAAACATCTTGAAATCCTGCCAAGACACATGACTGATTCACTCACGGGTTGACAGTAAATTAGGTTAGTATTAAGAGAAAATTAAAAACATATAACTGGACTTATCTGCTGAAACAAGTCAACACGTACCATGACGCGATTAGTGTCGTAGTTTGGCAACACTACTGTGAAGAGACCATCTGGTGCTGTGGTCATGTTGGTGCACCGACCAGCTGCACACACCTCTACAGGAACACCAGCAGCAACAGAACCATCTGGCAGCTCAGCTCTCACCTGAAATTTGTAGAGATCAATGGACCTCTACATACAGATATCAACAGAAGAATGCAATACAGTGATTGATAATCATTACTATATAGTCATCAGGGACATGCTTAATGAGTATTTAGGTCCAGCAGACATTACGACACTGTAGTATTACTTTAAAACTGTTAACGTTTTGTCTAAAACGATATTAACTACTGCGATTTTAATTGATGTCAGAAAGTTTTCACTAATTTGCGTGAATGTTTCTTAGCTCTAATGATGAGAGAACTAAAATATTCATAATGACACATTAGGTAAACCAATTATATATTACAGGATGAGCAAAATGTTACTGCAAAATTTAAATATACGTGTAGCATGAGTCAAAATATATTTTACACACACACACACACACACAGCAGGGACGCTGTGTGTGCCACTAACCACAATTTTCAACACTTCCCTTGAAACTGGGCAGTAAAATATAGACCAGTATCACTGATGTGTATAGTATGGAAAGTCATGGAGAAGGTTATCAAGAGGAGAGTGGTGGAGCACCTAGAACAGAACAAGATTATTAGCGACAAAGAGAACGGATTCATGGAAGGCAAATCCTGTGTCACAAACCTTCTGGAGTTTTATGACACGGTAACAGAGGTAAGACACTTGAGAGAGGGGTGGGCTGATTGCATTTTCCTGGACTGCAGGAACGCCATCGACACAGTTTCTCACAAGAGATTTGTGCAGAAGCTAGAGGATCGAGCACGTATAACAGGAAGGGCATTGCAATGTATCAGAGAATACCTGACAGGGAGGCAACAACGAGTCATGGTACGTGATGAGGTATCACAATGGGCGCCTGTGATGAGAGAGGTCCCACAGGGGTCAGTCCTAGGACCAATGCTGCAATTTTTGGAATATGTGAAAGACATGATGGAACAGATAGACTCGGAAGTGTTCATTTTCGAAGATGATGTGAAGTTAATGAGGAGAATTGAATCAGATGAGGATCAGCCAAGACTACAAAGAGACCTGGACAAGCTGGACACGTGGTCCAACAACTGGCTACTTGAATTTAAGCCTGCCAAATGCAAAATCATGAAAATCAGGAAAGGGCAAGCAAAACCGCAGACAGAGTATAGGTTAGGTGGCTAAAGATTGCAAACTTCACTCAAGGAGAAAAATCTTGGTGTCAGTACAATACCGAGCACGTCTCAGGAAACACACATCAATCAGATAACTGCTGCAGCATATGGGCTCCTGGCAAACCTGAGAATAGCTGGTGCTGCATACTCCAGTATGCAGCACCAATTTCGAACCCACATCTGGTCAAGCACGTCAAGAAATTAGAGAAAGTGCAAGGGATTGCAAGAAGGCTAGCTCTAGAGCTAAGGGAAATGTCCTACGAAGAAAGGTTAAAGGAAATCGCCCTGAAGACACTAGAGGACAGAAGAGTTAAGGGAGACATAATAACGACATACAAAATACTGCGAGGAATAGATAATTTGGACAGAGACAGGATATTCCATAGGTGACACTAAGAAACAAGGGGTCACAATTTGACCCTTAATATTCTTAACATCCCTTTGACTCATCTGAGTCACAGGGATGTTACAAAGAATTTCTTCAGTCACAGAGTTGTCAGTCTGGCAAGTGAGGTAGTGGAGGCAGGAACCATACATAGCTTTAAGACGAGGAATGATGAAGCTCACGAAGAAAGGGAGAGAGGACCTAGTAGCGATCAGTGAAGAGGCGGGACCAGGAGCTGAGTTTCGAGCCCTGCAACCACAAATAGATGAGTACACACGCACACACACACACACACACACACACCACACACACACACACACACACACACACACACACAAACAAACACACACACACACACACACACACACACACACACACACACACACACGAGAAAATGGGAGGCATAGACGAGACTGGAGAAAGGGACTACATAGTAGGTACACTTCAGTCTGGGGAGCACAAGGTGGTCATTGCAGTGATGTATAATCCACCACAGATCTGCAGGAGGCCAAGAGAGGAATATGAAGAGAGCAACACAGCGATGGTGGACACACTTGCTGAGGTTGCAAGAAGAGCTCACTCGAGCAGAGCAAAGTTGCTGGTTATGGGGGATTTCAATCACAGGGAGATTGACTGGGAAAACCTGGAGCCACATGGGGGTCCCGAAACATGGAGAGCCAAGATGTTGGATGAGGTGCTGGAAAACCTCATACACCAACATGTTAAGGACACTACCAGAGTGAGAGGGGAGGACGAACCAGAAAGACTGGACCTTGTGTTAACCCTGGGCAGTTCCGACATTGAGGACATCACATATGAGAGACCCCTAGGAGCTAGTGACCACGTGGTTCTGTGCTTTGAATTCATAGTAGAGTTGCAAGTGGAGAAAGTAACAGGAGTTAAATGGAAAAAGCCAGACTATAAAAGAGGGGACTACATAGGTTTGAGGAACTTTCTGCAGGAGGTTCCGTGGGACAGAGAACTGGCAGGAAAGCCAGTAAATGAAATGATGGAATATGTAACAACAAAATGCAATGAGGCAGTGGAAGGGTTTATTCCCAAGGGCAACAGAAACAATGGGAAGACCAGAACGAGCCCCTGGTTTACCCGACGGTGTAAGGAGGCAAAAACTAAGTGCAATAGAGAATGGAAAAAGTACAGAAGGCAGAGAACACACGAAAATAGGGAGATTAGTCGCAGAGCCAGGAACGAGTATGCACAGGTAAGGAGGGAGGCCCAGCGACACTATGAAAATAACATAGCATCGAAAGTCAAGACTGACCCAAAACTGTTGAATAGCCACTTCAGGAGGAAGTCACCAGTCAAAGACCAGGTAATCAGACTGAGGACAGAAGGTGGAGAACTTACAAGAAATGATCAGGAGGTATGTGAGGAGCTAAACAGGAAATTTAAGGAAGTTTTTACAGTAGAGACAGGAAGGGCTCTGGGAAGACAGCACAGAAGGGAACGTCAAGAGGGAATATGCCAACAAGTGTTGGATGACATACGAACAACCGAGGAGGAGGTGCAGAATCTGCTAAGTGACCTTTATACCTCAAAGGCGATGGGACCGGACAACATCTCCCCGTGGGTCCCTAGAGAAGGAGCAGAGATGCTGTGCGTGCCCCTAACCACAATCTTCAACACATCCCCTGAAACTGGACAACTACCTGAGATATGGAAGACGGCAAATGTAGTCCCCATGTTTAAGAAAGGAGACAGAAACGAGGCAATAAACTACAGACCTGTGTCTATGACATGTATAGTATGCAAAGTCATGGAGAAGATTATCAGGAGGAGAGTGGTGGAACACCTGGAACAGAACAAGATTTAAAATGAAAACCAGCATGGATTCATGGAAGGCAAATCCTGTGTCACAAACTTTATGGAGTTTTATGACAAGGTAACAGAAGTAAGACACGAGAGAGAGAGGTGGGATGATTACATTTTCCTGGACTGCAGGAAGGCCTTTGACACAGTTCCTCACAAGAGATTAGTGCAGAAGCTGGAGGATCAGGCGCATATAACAGGGAGAACACTGCAATGGATCAGGGAATACCTGACAGGGAGGCAACAACGAGCCATGGTATGTAAAAAGGTATCACAGTGGGCTCCTGTGACAAGTGGAGTCCCATGGAGGACCAGTGCTATTTTTGATATATGCGAATGACATGATGGAAGGAATAGACTCTGAAGTGTCCTTATTTGCAGATGATGTGAAGTTGATGAGAAGAATTAAATCGGATGAGGATGAGGCAGGACTGCAAAGAGACCTGGACAGGCTGGACACATGGTCCAGAAACTGGCTTCTCGAATTCAACCCTGCCAAAGGCAAAGTCAGGAAGATTGGGGAGGGGCAAAGAAGACCGCAGACAGAGTATAGGCTAGGTGGACAAAGACTACAGATCTCACTCAGGGAGAAAGATCTTGGGGTGACCATAACACCGAGCACGTCACCGGAGGCACACATCAACCAAATAACTGCTGCAGCATACGGGCGCCTGGCAAACCTGAGAATAGCGTTCCGATACCTTAATAAGGAATCGTTAAAGACACTGTACACTGTGTATGTTAGGCCCATACTGGAGTATGCAGCACCAGTCTGGAACCCACACCTGGTCAAGCACGTCAAGTAGTTAGAGAAAGTACAAAGGTTTGCAACAAGGCTAGTTCAAGACCTCAGGGGAATGTCGTACGAGGAAAGGTTGAGGGAAATCGGACTGACGACACTGGAGGACAGAAGGGTCAGGGGAGACATGATAACGACATACAAAACACTGCGGGGAATAGGCAAGGTGGACAGAGAGGGGACACAGAAACAAGGGGTCACAATTGGAAGCTGAAGACTCAGACGAGTCACAGGGACGTCAGGAATTATTTCTTCAGTCATAGAGTCATCAGGAAGTGGAATAGCCTAGCAAGTGAAGTAGTGGAGGCAGGAATCATACATAGTTTTAAGAAGAGGTATGACAAAGCTCAGGAAGCAGAGAGAGAGAGAGGACCTAGTAGCGATCAGTGAAGAGACGGGGCCGGGAGCTGAGTCTCGACCCCTGCAACCACAATTAGGTGAGTACACACACACACACACATACACACACACACACACACACACACACACACACACACACACACACACACACAAGTGGGAGGAGTGGCACGAAAGAGTTAAAGAGGCATCACCAAACCTCATAGCCCTCACAGAAACCTAACTCAAGGGGATGATAACAGATGCCATCTTTCCAACTAGATGTCAGATCCTGAGGAAAGACAGAGGGAACAGAGGGAATGGAGGAGTAGCACTGCTGATCAATAACTGATGGGATTTTGTTGAGATGGAGAGAGGAGACATAGGAGAAGCAAGATATTACATAGTACTAACACTGCAGTCAAGAGGTCCCAAGGTGATTGCAGTGATGTATAACCCACCACAGAACAGCAGGAGGCCAAGGCAAAAGTATGATGAAAGTAATAGAGCAATGGTTGACACACTGGCTGAGGTGGCCAGAAGGGCTCATGCGAGCAGAGCAAAGCTACTGATCATGGGTGACTTCAACCACAAGGAAATCGATTGGGAGAACTTGGAGCCATATGGGGGCCAAGATACATGGAGGGCTAAGATGATGGAGGTGGTACTGGAAAACCTCATGTACCAACACGTAAAGGACACTACCAGAGAGAGAGGAGAGGATGAACCAGCGGGACTGGACCTAGTATTCACCTTGAGTAGTGCAGATATTTAGGATATCACATATGAAAGTCCCCTGGGGGCCAGTGATCATGTGGTTTTAAGCTTTGAATACATAGTAGAGTTAGAAGTGGAGGGAGAAGCACGAAGGGCCGGACGAGCGAAGCCAAACTACAAGAAAGGGGACTACAGAATTATGAAGAACTTCCTGAACGGGGTACAGTGGGATACAGAACTAGCGGGGAAGTCAGTGGACGAGATGTTGGAATATGTGACAACAAAATGCAAGGAAGCTGAAGAGAGGTTTGTACCCAAGGGAAAAGGAATAATGGAAAAGCAAGGATGAGCCCGTGGTTCACCCAGAAAGACAGAGAGGTATGGTACACCACCAAGTGTTGGACACTGTACATATAACCGAAGAAGAAGTTAAGAGGCTTTTAAACGAGCTAGATACATCAAAGGCGATAACATCTCTCCATGGGTCCTGAGAGAGGGAGCAGAGGCACTTTGTGTACCACTAACTACTCTCTTTAACACATCTATCGAAACAGGGGGACTACTGGTAGTATGGAAGACAACAAATGTAGTCCCAATTTTTAAAAAAGAAGACAGACCCGAAGTATTTAACTACAGACCAGTGTCAGTGACATGCATAGTATGCAAAGTTATGGAGAAACTTATCAGGAGAAGAGTGGTGGAACACCAAGAAAAAAATGAGCTTATCAACGACAGCCAGCATGGTTTCAGGGACGGGAAATCCTGTGTCACAAACCCACTGGAGTTTTACGACAGGGTGACGGCTGTAAGACAAGAGAGAGACGAGTGGGTAGATTGCATTTTCTTGAACTGTAAGAAGGCGTTTGGCAGTTCCACACAAGAGATTAGTGCAGAAACTGGAGGACCAGGCAGGGATAACACGGAAGGCACCATAATGCATCAGGGAATACATGCCTGGTAGACAACAGCGAGTCATGGTAAATGGCGAGGTGTTAGAGTGGGAGCCTGTAATGAGCTGAGTGCCACAGGGATCAATCCTAGCTCCGGTGCTGTTTCTGGTATTTGTGAACAACATGACGGAAGGAATAGACTCCGAAGTGTCCCTCTTTGCAGATGATGTGAAGTTGATGAGAAGAATTAAATTGGACGAGGACCAACAGAACTACAGAGGGATCTGGACAGACTGCAAGCCTGGTCCAGAAACTGACTCCTGGAGTCCATCCCCACCAAGTGCAAAGTCATGAAGATAGGGGAAGAGCAAAGAAGACCGCAGACGGAGTACAGTCTAGGAGGGCCAGTGCCTACAAATCTCACTCAAGAAAAGGATCTTGGTGTGTGTATAACACCGGGCACATCTCCTGAGGAGCACATCAACCCAATAACTGCTGCAGGATACGGGCACCTGGCAAACCAAAGAACAGCATTCCAACATCTTAATAAGGACTCATTCAGGACCCTGTACACTGTGTACGTTAGGCCCATATTGGAATATGCAGCGCCAGTTTGGAACCCTCACCTAGCCAAACACGTAAAGAAAGTAGAGAAAGTGCAAAGATTTGCAACAATACTAGTCCCGGAGCTAAGGGGTATATCCTACAAGGAGAGGCTAAGGGAAATCGACCTGACGACACTGGAAAACTGGAGAGATAGGGGGGATATGATAACAACATATAAAATACTGAGAGATATAGACAAGGTGGACAGAGACAGTTGGGAAACAGCAACAAGGGGTCACAGTTGGAAGTTGAAGAGTCAGATGAACCAAAGGGATGTAAGGAATTATTTCTTCAGTCACATACATAACTTTAAGAAGAGGTATGATAAAGCTCACGGAGCGATAAGAGTGACTGAGTAGCTGCCAGTTAAAGAGGCGGGGCCAGGAGCTGTGACTCGACCCTCGCAACCACAACTAGTTGAGTACAACTAGGTGAGTGTACACTCACACAGATACACACACACCCATATACATATTGCATCCAGAACCTAATCTGGCCTAAAATTGTTCAACTACATCAGGAGGGACCAGGTGAATAGGCTAAAACAGGAAGGAGGGGATCTCACAGGCAAGGACCAGGAAGTACGTGAAGAGCTCATCACGAGACTGAGGGAAATACTCTCATAGGAGACAGAAAGGCTCACAACACACTGAGGCATAAGAGTGCTGATACTAGTATCTGTTAGATACATTACATAAAACCGTGGAGGAGGTGAAGAAACTGCTATGTTAGATAAATATCTCAAACGCCGTGCGACCAGAAAATATCTCTTCATGAGTCCTCAGAGAGGGAGTAGAGCCACTGTGTGTGCCACCAGCAATAATCTTCACCAAATCTTTCGAAACAGTGCAACTGCCAGAGGTGTGGAAGACAGCAAATGTAGCTGATTGCATTTTCTTGGACTGTAAGAAGGCTTTCGATATAGTACCTCACAAAAGACTGGTTCAAAAGCTAGAGGAACAAATAGGAATAACAGAAAAATAACTGCAATGCATCAGAGAATCGCTGACAGGATGGAAACAACGAGTAACGAGGTGTCGAATGGGTGCATATGTCGAGCGGAGTTATGAAAGGGTTATTCCTAGGGCCGGTGTTATTTCTTGTATATGTGAATGACATAACATAATGAATAGAGTCAAATGTGTCCCTGTTCACAAACGCCGTGAAACTAATAAGGAGAAAATAGGTGGGGGGAGATAAAGAAGACCACAGACGGAGTACAAGTTGCAAACCTTTCCCGAGAAGAATAAATCTGGGGTGAGTATTATATCGAACTCACCACCTGAGGCGCACATTAATCAAATAACCTAAATCCTTCGTCTCTCAACCTGCGGGCTGGGAGGACGCATTCCGAGCCTGCTCCTGCATACACCTGGTGGTGGCATGTGTACTACAATCCACAAGATGGCGGACCGTCAAGGTCGGAGAATAAACACGGTCTGTGTTGAGTTCACCCGAGGCTCCCTCAGTGGCGCTACAAGCATGCATTAATGCCGTGCATTATTCGCGATGTCTATGGCATCCCCAATGAGGAATTATATGGCATAGCTCTAAATGGGATGTCGAGGATATTTGTGAAATTCGTGAATGCCGGCTTTTACACCAAGATTGTGCAAACTTTTCAAGAAAGGAGAATGGTGGTGAATTCAACTGTAGAGGTATGTCTACATGACGTGTCCACATATGTTACCTGGGTCAAGGTGAGGAACGTGCCTTTCGAGGCTGAGGAGTACGATCTACGGAAAGTTTTTGGCAGATATGGAACGGTGCATGCAGCGACCAAGAGACTGTGGAGAGAGGGCCATACTAGGGGCTCCCGGAGGGGTCCTTACCATCAAGATGATGCTACACCAGCCAATTCCCTCTTACATACGTCTGGAGACATATAGGACCCAGGTGTTTGTTCATTATGCAGGCCAACGGAAGACATGCAGATTATGCAACTCGTATGACCAAATGGCTGCTCAGTGCCCCCGTCATCTGGTTGTCCGCTCCCGGACCCTTCACCTGTGGGCCTACAAGCTGAGGCCGTCGAGCATGAGTATGGTCCCTCAGCTGGGCAAGGTTCCAAGCTTTGGAGTGAAGAGATGCAACAAGAGGAAACACAGTCTACGATGCATGCCACCCTGTCGGTGGATGCCGCGACCGTGCCCACGCTTTCTGTGGAGCCTGTGAGGCCTAGGGATTTGGCACAGGAGAGGTTGCTGGAGGACGTGCTGCATGACCTCCTGGATGGGACAGAGCGTGGTCCTGTTGTTTCACCGGTGTGTCGTGAGTTAATGACAGAGGAAGCACGAACATGGAGGAGCAGGACAAACCACGATGGCACGGATGCAAGGGATAGTGGTGGAGGTCCACCAGGAGGCTTCGTCTGGCAAGGAGATGTATGTGGATGGCAGCTCCCGCAAATGATCGGCAGGACTGTCGGACATGGACGAGGTCTTGAAACTAGGACAGTGTCCGGGGAAGAAATCGTGGACGAAAGTGGCTGAGGCGCCTCTCACAGAAGGGGTAGTTGCAAGGTCCCAGCATATGGGTAGAGCAAGGGGGGAGGGGGGTCTCGAGGAATCGAATGCCAAAGAAGGTCAGTCTAATGTATGTGTGGGAACGGGAAAGACCCACAAATATAGAGGAAAACCACCTTTTTTGTAAATTCAAGTGTGTCACTGTTATGGGGCTATAGGACCCAACATGCATTTATGTATCTGTAACAGTTACTCTGGAATACCTTATTATATTGAATTGATGGGGACTCAGCTCTAAATGTCATAAGGGCAGATCACTCTTATGGCTGTAAGGCAGCTGAGTCAAGCTGTAGTTTATAAAGTTGTATTTCTTTTTGTAACAGTAAAATAAGGTGTGGCAGAATTGTGCTAACTAGAGAATTGTGCTTTGCAACAGTCTTTTGTTTTTTGGTGGGTGTGGGAGGAGCTTAGCTAGGCTCCTCCCTGTCTCTCTCTCTGTTGACTTCAAGCTGGCAGGACCTCTGGGTCCTTCTTTCTATTTTTGGGGCATTATGTGTGCCCCAGGGGTGAGTTTTTATAACTTAAGTTGTGGCCACCATACCCAGGGTGACTAAAGTGTGTCAAAACACTGGTTAGCCCAGAGATTAGTCATGAAGAGAGAAGGGCAAAGTTGCTGAGATGCACCATGTGGGAGAACAGCTAAGGAGTGTGTAGACTTATGTTTTGAATATGTGAGTGCTGTAATTGTATACTCTGTACATATCTACTTAGAATACTGTTATATTTTTATAGTTGTAGTTTAAATAACCCGTGAAGAGGGCTGGTGAAAGGATCAGAGACACTGAGGATGATCAGTCATGATGTAAGTATTACCCGAGAAAGATAAGGCCATTAAGTAAAAAGCTACCCCCACACTAGAACATATAGTGAGAACCTTAATATCAAAGTAATAAGGAATAGCAACATAACATGGGAGCCTGACTGGGAGAGGTATTTGACTGCTAAAATAACTCAAAGCATTCTTTGAAGTATGTGTACTGGTATGGGGTAATAACAGTTGCATGTTTCTGGTAGGAGAAGAGTTACCAAGGTGGTGTCAGTGGAAATATTATTTTCATATTAGTTTACAGGTTGTTTTTCTCCTAAGGTAGGAGAAAGGTTAAGTAACACATTTTTGTTGTGGTTATGGTAAGTGTTATGTGCATAGTTTACATTCAATTTGTGCTATTTTATGTGCCTGTGGGAAAACTTTGTCTACTGATACTGTACGAGGGAAGCAAGTGTTTAAAGATTAAAACTATGTCCGAAGATTAGTCTTTAAACTTTTTAGGCTTCAGGGAGGAAGGTAATAATTCATCAGTAAACATGCCTGGTAACAGTGAAGATGAGGGATCACCTACTACAGGTGATACGAAAATGGAGAGGATGAGACTTAGGCTAGCGGTATGCTAGAGGCGGAAATGAAATTAATGAAAGCTAAGGAGGAAGAGCGTCAAAGGTTAGGAGGCTCAGAACAAGAGCCTGAGCAGTACTTTAACATAACTGAAGCTGCAAATTTTGTCCCTAAGTTTACAGAGAGTGACCCAGATAGATATTTTTATTTTTTTTGAGAAGACTGCTTTGGAGCAAGGATGGCCCAAACAGAAGTGGGCTACCCTAGTTTGCACACAACTTGTGGGTAAAGGATTCCAGAGAGTAGAGACTCTGGAGGGGAAAATTTTTTCTGATTATGATAAAATTAAAGAGGAAGTATTGCTTGCCTACCAAATGATACCTGAGAAATATAGACAAAAGCTCAGAAATCAAAAATTTCGGGATTGGCAGACCTTAACCGAGTTTGAGAATGAGAAACTGTTCCTTTTTAAGAAATGGTTTGTTCTAAAGGAGTTAATAAAGACTATAACAAATTAGTAGATCTGATGGTTCATGAAGAATTGTACAATACAATCCCTGTTGACCTCAGAGAATATCTGGAGGACAAAAACACGGATAATCTTTCAGAAACAATGGATTTGGGTGGACAGATTCTTGGCTCATAGGGAGCTGGTAAGTAAAAACAGTCATGCTGCTTCTGAAAATTTCCTCACTCGTTCTAAACCTTATTCCAAGTCCTATGGTCATAAAGGTAAGTGGGACAAGAATTTTCAGGGACAAATGAAGGCTGAGGCACCCTCTAAAATAGAAGGAAAAGGTAAGTCAGCTGGAGCTCAAGGGTTTACCTAGACAATCAGATAACGTTTCAGGTCCTCGAGTAAACAGTACCAGTCCTACACCAAATGGTAGTAAATACCTGTTACTACTGTAACAAAACTGGACACACACAAAAGTTTTGCTGGTCAAGACAGCAAGATCAGGAAATGGAGGAACCACCCCAGAGGACCCTAACTGCAGACACACACCCAGTTGCCTGTATTAGGTCTTCAAAGCAAGGTGAGGAGGTACCTTTGGGTCTAGACTCCAGATGCAGGTATTTTCTAGTAAGTCCACAGTTGCCTTACATAAGGATGTGAGTAAGGTTCAGAACATACTGTCCTTGAGAGATGTATGTAGCACCTACTCCTTGCTGCATGCTGCGAAGGAGTCGAGTTGGAGCCAAAAGTGTGATGAGGGTCAGTGCATATGTAAATGTGAGTTGAGGCAGAGGTTGACAACCTTTGGTAACATAAGACGTTCAGGAAGGTATGTGATATGTTGTCTAGGTGTGCTCTGTGTACGAAATGGCCGATGATTTGCCTTTGTGGTCCCTTGGACCACTCCATGTTCTGTGTCAGCCTCCACTTCATAAGGTTGGAGGATCTGTGTGGAGTGGGACCTCGGAAGATGGGCTTGAGTGCCTGACCATGTTAAGAATCGTGAGTGTTGACTGGAAGTCTCACTGTTTGTTTTGGCCACCAAGTGAGAGACACCTTGACATGTTTTGTAAAGTTTCCTGCCTGGTGTACACTGACTGCTCTGGGTTTGGCTCTACTCTCGTCTCCTGATCAGGAGTACCAGTTGCTTGATGGATTACCACAGCAGAGTCACAGCCCTTTTGGTGCAGGCTTTTTCAGTGGCATTGTGTACAATTTTTACATTGTAATGTGTATTATTTTAAAAGCCACTAAAATTGTAAATAGTTACACTCTTGAGAATATGGGTGTTACGACCCCTGATCGCTTATATTTGCGATAATAGCTAAATCGTAAATATATTGCTTTATATTATTATTTGACTTAGTTATGTTATTAGGTAGGATGTAACATTTATATATATTATTCAGTGCTCATAGTTCAAGTGTTGAGTGTCTAACTACTGTAATTATCACTCGTTGCTAGTTTCCCTGCCGGCTTCTCAGTGTTGCTGGGCAGCAGCTGTCCTCGGAGCAATCATGTGATTGAGGGGGGGGGGTGTTCACACCTGGCCTGGAGTAGTCAGTCTGGGCTAGACTCTCTTGGTGGTTGGAGGTATTCATGACAAGACATGCCTAACTCTCCCTTACTGGCCCTTGTTGTAAGATTGTCTCTGTTGCTTTCTTGTTGTTGGTTCTGTAGAAAATCTGTTCAGAGAACATTGTCTAGACTTAGTGATTTTCGACGTTGTACTGAGGTTGTGTGTCACATAGACACTCTGAGCAACTCGGGCCCTGAGCTGTAGCTTCTGACCTAGCTTGTACTGGTATCTGTGTACTGTCACAGTCGGAGATTTTCTTATGCTGAACTTAGATTCAGTAGTAAGGGAGTTTTCATTCTGATTCTGTGTCGCAGTTGCTTGTTATATAGCTATTGGGCTTAGCAGTCGTTTTATTGTTCAAGCAAGCTGTTCTGATTGCCAGGTGGTCAAGAAGTTAGTTGATGTGAGGATTTTGTCAGTCACGAGTTTAAGTTTAGTCGAGTCTTAAGACATAGCAAAACTACTTAGAGCACTTACACACATGCACACAAACTTATTTGTATATATTTGTATTATTAAATGTACCAGACGGTACTTAAGACTTATAAATGTGATATGTGCCTTCAGCACAATACTACTGTACACGAGAGAAGTGATTATTATGATTATTTTGATTTTGATTAATTTAATTTACTTTGATCTCGTACCTCTAGACTTTGTTATTAATAAATTTATTAAATTTTAATTTCTTTAGTAGTAGCCTACCAGTTGAAATCCTGAAGCACTAATAATTCTTATTGAATTCTAATGGATAATTGGACCAGGATGCCGACTACTTGTTATGAAAACCCAGTAACAGGCTGGATGCTAGAAGGGCAGTCTTTTCTAGTATTCACTGGAGATCTCTTTGCTTATTAGAAATCACGTTTTTTGTAACAATGGGTATGGTTAAAACACTTTTCTAAAAAATTCTGCAATCTGTTGTAAATAACAGTAAAATTATTACTGTAAAATAACAGTAAATGGAAGAGAAGTTAGGGTACTGGAAATATGTAACATTTCTGGCAGTCTTGCTTACCACCTTCAGACTTAAGCAATATTTTTTTTTTATTACTAGCCGTATCCTGAGGGACACGGCTAGCTTTTGTGAGACTTCGTCTGGAGGTGGGGGTGTTTATGGGGCTATAGGACCCAACATGTATTTATGTATCTGTAACAGTTACTCTGGAATACCTAATTACATTGAATTGATGGGGACTCAGCTCTAACTGTCATAAGGCAGATCACTCTTATGGCTGTAAGGCAGCTGAGTCAAGCCTGTTTTGCTCAGTATAATAGGTTATACTATAGGCACACACACACATAACTTAAATAAGTAGTTTGTAAAGTTGTATTTCTTTTTGTAACAGTAAAATAACGTGTGGCAGAATTGTGCTAACTAGAGAATTGTGCTTGGCAACAGTCTTTTGTTTTTGGGTGGGTGTGGGAGGAGCTTTGCTAGGCTCCTCCCTGTTTCTCTCTCTGTTTGTTGACTTCATGCTGGCAGGACCTCTGGGTCCTTCTTTCTATTTTTGGGGCATTATGAGTGCCCCAGGAGTGAGTTTTTATAACTTAAGTTGTGGCCACCATACCCAGGGTGACTAAAGTGTGTCAAAACACTGGTTAGCCCAGAGATTAGTCATGAAGAGAGTAGGGCAAAGTTGCTGAGATGCACCATGTGGGAGAACAGCTAAGGAGTGTGTAGACTTAAGTTTTGAATATGTGAGTGCTGTAATTGTATATTCTGTACATATCTATTTAGAATAGTTATATTTTTATAGTAGTAGTTTAAATAACATGTGAAGAGGGCTAGTGAAAGGATCAGAGACACTGAGGATGATCAGTCATGATGTAAGTATTACCCTAGACAGATAAGGCCATTAAGAAAAAGCTACCCCCACACTAGAACATAGTGAGAACCTTAATATCAAAGTAATAAGGGACAATAACATAACAGTCATCATCAATGCCAATGGCCTGAGGGCGGAAGTTAAACATGTATGGATGGAGTGGATTTTGCGACGTTATGCTGTGGATGTATGTTTTATAAAAGAACACAATTACAGGTTTGGTAGAGAGTTACGGTTGAAAGGAACCCGAATGTATATGAGTAATTCTTTAAAATTCAAGGGTGGGGTGGCTATAGCGGTGAAGGAGTCCAGTCTCATGGTGAGAGAAAATGCATGACCCCTAGAACACACAATCCAATGTTAGGATTGTGTGGTCTGTGGTCTAAAGCGTCATGCATTTTGTCTAACCATGAGGCCAGGCGAAACAGCGCCGGGTTGACTCCTTGGCTAGTAAAGTGTTGTTATTGTTCAGTATCACTCGTTTTGCGGGTACAATAATATATTATATATATGTCGTGCCGAATATGTAAAACATGCGCAATTTATTTTAGCCTAACCCAACTAAATATATTTTAGATTTGTTTACAATAATTTAATACTAAACAAAAACAGTGAAATATATTTTTTTCGTTAGGTTCAGAATGATTTTGGCGAAATTATTGCATACACAAGTTTTCACTTGTCCTATATGGCAAGATGAGCGTTGCTATTTAAGCCAAGATCGCAAGTTCTGCCTATTCGGCACGACATATATATATATATATATATATATTATATTATATATATATATATATATATATATATATATATATATATATATGCTGCTCCAGCACCAAACCCTAGCGCAGCACTGGCTCACAAACAGTCAAGCTGGATGGCCCAATTGCTGAAAAGGTGCTTGCCAACATGCTCAGGGCTGCAACATCAGATAGGGAGATTGCCCATCTCCAGGCTGTGAGTGCACATCACTCCGGGGACTTCCTCCAAACAGTTCCCATATCGGCAATGGGAACGCGACTCGACCCTAAACCCTACGTATTGCAGTGGCTCTGCTCCTTGCTGCCCCAGTTCACACAGAATATATGTGTATTTGCGGCGAAGTGCAAGCAGACCAATACGGTCTACATGGTCTTAACTGTTCCAAAACCATGGGCTGGCATGCAAGACACAATGAGGTCAACGACATCATTAAGAGTACCCTTGCTACAGCTGGATGCCCTGCCGAGAGGGAGCCACGATCACTTGCAGCAAACAATACCCACAACCCAGCAAACCGCCCAGACGGGATCACCATCTATCCTTGGAAGAATGGCAAGCTCTTAGCATGGGACTATACCTGTGCGTCCACAGTGGCTGACAACTATATCCATCATAGTGTGGGGCGACAGGGAGGAGCTGCTGACCACAGGGGTGGAGTACAAGATCAGCAAGTACAGGGACATTTAGCCAACAGTATCAATTTGTCCCAGTGGGATCAGAGACCTTGGGATCATGGGGAAAAAATGCCACACGTTTCCTTAAAGAATTGGGTTCCGACTCATCGACACCACCAGGGACCCAAGGGCAGCCACTTCATGTTCCAGCGCCTCAGCGTCGCCATCCAGAGGGGAAATGCTTGCTGCGTACTTGGCTCACGTCCAGCCTCGGAGGAGCTGGAGGAAATTCATGATCTTTGATACATTGTGCCATTGTATTCATGTTTATGTTTTTTTCTGTAAATGTATTCGTAAATGTATTCTGTTTATTAATAAATGTTCACATAGAATATAAATATATAGGGGGTGGTGGGAGAAGAAAATATTCAAACAGCTCCGGGGAGAACCTTGAGTTTTTCCTGAGGTACGTTTATTGTCTTCTCTGAGGATGAGGGTCCCATTCCAGCTATAGAGGTGGTACTTCCTATATATATATATATATATATATATATATATAATATATATATATATATATATATATATGTATGTCGTGCCGAATAAGCATAACTTGCGATCTTGGCTTAAATAGCAACGCTCATCTTGCCATATAAGACAAGCGAAAATTGTGTATGCAATAATTTCGCCAAAATCATTCTGAACCTACGAAAAAATATATTTCACTGTGTTTGTTTAGTATTAAATTATTGTAAACAAATCTAAAATATATTTAGTTGGGTTAGGCTAAAATTAAATTGCGCATGTTATAATAAGGTTAGGTAAGTATTCTAAGTTCCTTTTGGGTGCAAAATTATAAATTTTTACATCAACATTAATAAAAAAATATATGTTTAAACGTATAAAGAAAATTTTAGAAAGGACTTAATTTTAAACGAGGTCTTGCCAATTGACCAGTTTTTACTTTATTCGGCACGACATATATATATATATATATATATATATTATATATATATAAAAAATATATTTTATATTATATATATATTATATAATTATATATATATATATATATATATATACTATTTATATATAATATTTTATATATATATATATATATATATTATATATATATATATATATATATATATATTTATATATATATATCGTGCCGAATAGGCAAAACGAACAAAACGAATGAGGACTACTCACAGGTAAGGACCCACTGGGGGCGAGGGGCAAGTGGGCCCATGGCGAAGAATACACGGTGAGAGAAAGTCTTGAGTCGAAGAAAGAAGAGTCAGGAGTAAACCCAACTGCTAAGCCTGGAGAAACACTGACGAAGGCGATGTAGAAGGCAACGGGAACTCTGCAGGTGCTGTCTGCATCTTGCTAGATGGATGATAACTGCAACTTGGGGTGATAAGTTGCTGCAGGTGACAAGGGAGGGCTCATCGTTGATTGGTCAGTTCATAGAGGTTTGATGGTTACTTGGAGTTGTGGCGTTGTTTATGATGTGTAATGGCTTGAGGAATACAGTTCCATTTTCAAGACGTTTAATTTTGTTGTACCACGGATGATATCTAGACGTGTTAGCAAGTGTTGAAAGTGGGAATCTTGAGATCGTTCTTCAAGTGCTCTAGAAGAGTAGAAAGTTCCATTGTACCATTTCTGCGATGAATCGATGGTGAACTTGACTTTCTTTTGGGCGAGGTGAGAGTGGAGTTCAGAAAAACACATAACTGACAATATTTTTCTTTTAGTGTAGAAGTTGATTTTAATGCCATGTATAGTATTGTCAGTATCTTCATCTGCATCTTTATCATGTCGAAAATCGTAAGATGGTGTTGGTTTTTCTTTCTTGTTTAGTGGTGTTGTAGGTGGAAGTGAAGATTCGTTGTCAACTTCAGTAGACGAATTAGATGTTTCTGGTGGCAAGGTTTCTGATTGGTGGGATTCAATGAGGAGTGGTGGCGGTGGAGGCTGCTCATTGGACGTTGTTGGAGTGATGTCACTAGTTGGTGGTGGTAATGGAGCTACTGCAGCAGAGGTGGTGATTAAGTCTTTGGTGAATTTGAGAATTTCTTCAGAAGGTGGAGATGCTGGAAATGTAAATGATTGCATGTTATTTAATGCAAATAAACTCGTTGATGGTAGAGTTAAAGGATCCAGGTACAGCCATGTTCTGCATGTGAGCATATAGTAGACACAGTGGATCTTCGTTACGTCACATGTTGGAGGAGTGATGGTGGTGGAAGCGGGTTGAGATGCTTGAAGTAATTTTGTAGTATCAGCTTGCAACTTTCCAATTGCGGCATACGTTGGTGTCTTGTTAGAAGATTTTTTCTTTGCTGCATTCTGTGTTTTCTTCATTAATATCCTTTCTAGTAGGACATTTTACTGCCAATGTATGGTGATCATTACTTTTGCAGTTTAAACACGCTGGTTGTGTTGGAGCAGCAGCGGTACAGGAACTGAAGGTGTGTCCCTCACTGCCACATGTAGTGCAGAACTTCTTGTCTTTTACTGGACATGCTTTGGTGGTGTGAAGATAATAATAACAGTTCCAGCAATGTTGGATGTAGTGGTATCTCTCTGCTTCTATGTAGGTGGGACTGATGTAGTAGTAGTAAACAGCAAGACCTTCGTTCAGAGCAGTGGCAGCCATGTTCACGTCGGTAAAGGTGACCTTAAACATAGACGATGCATTCGGGATTTTTGTGATACTGTCGACAGTAGCCCAAGCATTTTGATTTCAATGGATGACTTGAGTTCAGTAATTGGTTGAGAAGTCAGAATCTTGTCCAGTTTTTTCAGGAATACTGATTTCCTTGCCCTGAGGCCTTGCGCTACACGTTGATCCAAGGCAGCCAGCTGCCTTGGATCAAGTTGCGCATCAAGGTATTGTCCAGTGGGGAAGATTGGTATAGCACTGCATACCTTGATTCCAAGGTTCGTAGTTCGAGCGTCTCCTTCAGCTCATAGAGAGATCACAAGTGTTAGTGTATATTATTCGCCTGCTCTAGCGAATTTCCATTGCATTGTTAAAACCGCTAGTAAGCTGGATGCCATGCAAGGGATTCGATGAAAAGCGTAAGCCTTCTTCCTGAAAGCTGGCTGCCTTAGGATCAACGAGTGCGCAATTGCACGCCAAGGTATTGTCCAGGTGTGGGGTAGATTTAGGTAATCACTGCGTACCTTGTTCAGGTTCGTATATTCGAGTCTCCTTCAACCAGAGATCAAGTGTTTGTGTATATTTCCGCCTAGCCTTGCGAATTCTTGCATTGTTAAAATCTCTAGAAAGAGCTGATGCATGCAGGGGATGAGATGAAAAAGTTGTAAGCCTTCTTCCTGAAGCTGGCTCTGCCTTGGATCAACGTGTAGCGCAAGGACCCACGCCAAGGTATTGTCCAGTGTTTATCATCTCACTTGGTAATAGCACTGCGTAACATTTTGACAAGGTTCGTAGGTTCGATATCTCCTTCAGCCAGAGATACATGGTATTATAGTAAATCTATAAAATTATCTACATATATATATATACACTATATATATATATATAAATATACGAGCATTATTTATTAGTCAAGGAACTATAAAATCAAAACATCAAAGGAACATAATAAATGAGTCAGGACTACACGTCACCACAACAAAGCAACACCTCATAGAAGCGTGACGACAACTTCAACTCTGTGAAACCCGCCTAATACTCTACCCAAGAAAAGATTTTAGTTCTGGTCCTAATGTACATTAAATTCTTCCCAAATTTTATTAATTATAAATGATCGAGTAATATAAACCAATGGAAATATTATATTTATTATCAAAACATATTTTTTATGACAATCCAATTGAATTATATCCCTGTCCGACCATATTTACTCTTCCAGTCAAGAGATGAGATTAACAAGTAACTTAAGTTTGCTAAAATATATTCGCTGTGAATTTCTAGGGGGGGGTTTGGGATGGGGGACCACGTCATTTAATAATTAGCTAATTTTTCATGCACGAGATTTTTCTCTCTCTTTACTTCTTTTATTGGTGATATAATATTGTATAACAAGCTTTGTAATTCAGGTCCATCTATTCAATAATTCAAAAATTTTAGTTACTGTTCTGATGAGAACAGGAAATTTGGTTTGATGTGAGTACTGGGTACAGAGCCGCCATCATTCACTTGCAATGTGAAGTGTGTATAAAAAAAAATGTATAAGGTTTTGTCAACTGCTGCATTCCATTAATATTGCAGATTCTTAATTAGGGAGAAAAATTAAAGTTCCCTTGAAAACTTGTCATTAATCTTTAATGAGTCTTCTTTGTTAATATTGATACTCTTATACTGTGACTGATTACAATTTTCAAATACACATTCCATGATTATTTCTCCCTGTTACTTTATTCCGTTTACCATCTCACTTTTTTTTCAACACTGAAAATATCCAAGATTTCAACTAACCTTGAGGTGCGTAGGGAAGGTTTTAGGCTCATGTACACGCCTTCGTAGATAGTTTTTTGAAAAGAGACAGCATTGCGAGTGATGGAAACTACAACCTCACGTTCATCTCTACATCAGTTCCCATCCTCAGTGAGCGATGAAGGAAGCCTGGAGACTAACACGTTACAGTCGATCACCTGTCATCTCCTGCGACAGGTAAATTTATCACTAATCACTCGACACCGAACCAGTGGAGATACATAACTGAAACCACAATCCCTACAGCGGCAAACAAAGACCTACAGGGATACTTTAATACACAACTTTCTCACACCTGCCCTCAGTATGATAGAAAAGTAAAAAATCATATTGCACATTCACTTACAGTCTACACCCAGATCCTCAGAACTCAGAAGATATTTTATAGTACAAGATGCAAATGAAAAAGAAAAAAGGAAAGGCGGAGTATATACAGTATCCATATATAAACAAAGACCTGGTGAAAACAACCACACTATTGCAGACTACGGCTTTTCATTAATTTCGACTATGTGTTTTATGATGTAAATTGACACACAGAGCGAATTTCTCTGCTTATAATATGCTATCTTAAGGTTTAACTTACAATCGCAATGCATCATCGTAAATATTAAGTCTGTAATAAACTCCTCAGACCTTTAAACATCACTCACTGACTGAGCAGTAATGTAACACTGACCGGAATTTATATCAGCATAGGTATAGACACAAGTAAACTTAAGAAATTAAAGAACTGCTGAATCTTACTGAATCCAAAATGGAACGAAACTTGAAACTAAATTTTAAACTCGTAAATATTATTATTGAAGAACGCAAGAATCGAGTGAAGTAATTATTTTTAAGTAAATGTATCAGAGTCAAAAAATTCAACTTACTATGCAACAATATTAACAAAAGTGTTGATGAAACAATTTTAATCCATTACATCAATCATAGCAGTACATAGCTAAAACTAATAAAGTTTGATTGACTGAAATTTTCTTGCCGTTTTGCGAAAAAGTTATCACCGGCGTGCTCAGTCATGAGCGGGACACAGCGCAGCTGTGACAACCATTAAGTTTACTGGTTGACACTGGCAGACGCAGTAGACTGATCCGTTTAAGGGGCGTTGTTACATGACAAAATTGTTCACAATAAAACTATTAAAAACACTAAACTCTGAACATTATGTAAACAGTTCTTATTTTTTAGTAATCATCGCCTACATAATCGGACACTATATAGCATCTCCACTAGTGTCCGCTACAGCGAAGCGTTTCACTGTATTCGGAACAGCAAATATTTTCTGTGTCACAAGTTGTTGAAGAAGTTTGAAAACCCTCGAAAATGAAAGACAATAAAAATCAACAGCAAGAAGTAGTTAGTCATGAGACTGTAGTGACAACACGAATAGTAAGAACAAGGCACAATGAGTGTTTGCAAAGTTAGAAGGGACAAGAAAAAGAAATGATTTGATACTTAGGAATGTGCGGCACCAACTAAACAAAGAAAAGGAAGCTTTGTTACGATTACGATAAAGAGAACTTAAAGGACGTGTTTCACTGTAGCCGTTAGCAGCGGAGAACTATCCGACAAAGCATTCTCTGTAATATGTTCAGAAATTCTATCATAATAGCGCTATGAAAACCTTCCAATCTTTGCTCCTAACCATACTACCGTCAGACACTGCAATATCACTGATTCTTGTTTCCGTGACCACAATTACACAACCTTCTATCACGGCTACTTCAAACTACTACAACTTACACATCCCTATTGGCAAAATAACTACAACATCCACTGTGAATCCCCTACCCCTGAACTATGCCCTCGCACTGCTACCCACCTTCTTAACCGACGTTAGTGAAAGTAGGGCCCCGCTTTAATCGCCGTTTCGCCTTACGGCATTCTGTCTAATACCCTGATCTCAAATCTATGACCAAAACTTTAATGCAAGCCGTCTTTCAGATACGACGCGGGCCACCCCGTTTTTACTTACATTCTCCATGAGCACATTTCTTCTCTATTATCTGTAATAATCACTATAGGGCACATTAAATTGTCTAATTTTACAATCATAAAAACATCTTCATTAATCCATCTAATGAAACTTTGCTTTAAAATGTAAAGAAAACCCAACGTAAACATAACATAAAAACATAGCCAAACCAAACCCCGGCCGGGATTGAACCCGCGGTCAGAGAGTCCCAAAACATCCACCACCTCACGTTAGCCACTGACCAGCTAGCCACAATAAGATTCGTACCAACTAGGTATATTTCTATACATAAAGGCAGAATTTAGACAGGCACCACTGTGACCCAACGAAATCGCAAAGTCATTTTACGGAAGAATCTCCAGCTAGCATGGCCGTGACGACCTCTAGCTCAATTACCTTCACGCCGTCAACATGACTCACGAAATCGTAATGCACGATTGCAAACACAAACCAATATAAACCACCGGCCGGGATTAGAACCCGTGGTCAGAGAAGTCCAAAACTCCAGCCCGTCGCGTTAGCCACTCAACCAGCTAGCCACAGTAAATACGTCCAACAAGGGACTTGATGCTAGATTTCGTCACGGCCACGCTAGCTGGAGATTCACCTGTAAAAACTGGCATTTGTGGTCACTGTTGGTGGCCCTGTGCTAATCTTCCTATTTGTGTATAGAAAATATACCTTGCTCGCGAATCACCTTATTGTGGCTAGCTGGTCTAGTGGCTAACCGCGACGAGTGCTGGAGTTTTTTGTGACTCTCTGACCGCGGGTTCAAATACCCGGTTAAATTCCTATAGAGTAGAAATATCCCTAGTTGGACGAATTTTATTCTATCTTATATAAGGACAGCACCAGCAACAAAGTTCATTACAATGTCACGAAATCCATCAGACTCTGGACATTCCTTCTGGCTACAAACCGTCGAATACATTTCGATAAAGCGGTTCAGCAGACATTTGTCCAGTTGGCTAGTTCAGTCGTAGCACAAGATGAACAAACAGATGTACACCTTGATGGGAACTTTAGTCACTGTTTTGGATAAATTATTGTGTCCAGTGTAATCTACACCTGTCACCGCCTTCAAATGGAGTGATATGACCAAACTCTTTCAGAGGATATGGAGGTGACCTGGATACTTAACATACTACCCGCATATCACAGTTGACGACAAGTATACAGACCTAATTTGCTGTTTTTCAACCACTTTGTCTACCCTTTAGAGTATCTCCCTAGGAATTGTCGTATATGAAGACACACAAAGTGTTTCAGCTACCCCACCAGTAAACACGTACTGGGGCGTTTTGAACAAATCAGTTTTGTTAGCCAATGAATTCTTGGGGATCATATAGGATGTAATGGCTACTTACGCAAAGTCGAAGACTTATCTGATATCTTATCACTTTTGTTGAGTCGAGATAAAAGTCCTAAAGAATTCATCACATCAGGTTTCTATTGGGGATTTATCTTGTGTTTCCAGAAATTTTATATTCGGTAGAGAACACGATCTTCTGTATTAGTTTCCACCCCAGTATGTAAAGTAGTACAAGACATTCATAATAGGTTTTATGCCTTTACAAACTGAATTAAAGACAAGAGCTGATAACCTTACTGAGTAAATTTTTATTTACCCCCATAGATGCGTATTTAGATCCTCAATGACTATTTCTCTTTTGTCTGAAGAATTTAGCAACAACTTATTTCTGCTGTGTTCCCAGACTGTTTCATTCTGGCATAATGTGAGGGCATCTTTTTTTTTGCTGAGGTGCAGTTTCTTTTACATTAGAAGCCGTTCGGTCCGTGGAGCCAAAATTTATTATCCACCAAATTTCTTCTGAGGGGACACCACGTGACAACATGTCATCTGGATTCTCTTGATAGAACGTGGAGAAAGAGATATCTCTCTGCATCGCGTGTATATGTTAATTGTTGGGGGGGGGTGAGGGGGGGGGGGGGGAGGTGGGGGGGGGGGGGGGGGCTAGGTTGGGGCAGGGGGGGGGGGGGCGCAGAGGGAAAATTGATCTGTAGGGGGGGGATTGGATGTACATGAAACTACGAACTCTTAAATTTTCTTAACCACTTGCGAGAACTGCTTCATTATCACTCCAATCACCGTTTTTTTCAATAGTGAGATGATCAAGTACTTGTTGAAAAGAGCAGCCTGATTTTGTACCTACATAGAGTGCAGTCAGTTCCAATTTGTGGTACTGTTCTGACCACAAGAGGTGCTACCCAGGCCTTGAAGTATTAGGTACTTTCCTTTATCACTACTCAGTAAGCTACAGCGCCATAACCTCAGGTTGACGCTCACAGAACACAAGTAATATGTACTTGTTACACCCTCTTGACCTATTTGTCTGGGAAGCAGAGGTGAACATCGAGCAACAGACAAAAATCGCAGCAAAAACAAACACAGATATAATTTGACAACGTTGTTTAAACTCCTTGGATATTTTCATCCCTTGCTTGACTCATTTTCTAGAAGGCAAGTTCACATCCCAATCCAATTTTGAGCTTCATGTTATCTTGCATAAGCATTATTACCATTTTAATCGTAATGTGTTGAGACGAGTCCTAAGGATCCAAAACATTGACGACACCTTTGCGACAGTAAACTACACGTTCTGGTAGTGTACTGCATGATTTATTGTTTTATCCTTTTTGAGATTCAAAGTATCTTCCTAGTTGCTCCAAATAAGTCCCCCAAGATATTTTGCAATTAGGAGTTTCAGATTCAGGGACACCTTACTTTGATAAGTTCCCTTAATTGCTTTGAACTCTAGCGTATTCCCACATCCTTAGAGCATATTTTGCTTCTTTACATCTCCTTATAGCTTCTCTGAATAAGGATTTCAAATCCTCTCACTTTATCTACACAGTACCTGAACTGATTTGTCCACATAGAAACTTTTCTTTAAGATTTTTTTGAAGTGACTTATCTCTCAGATACATTAATCAAATGTATATTTAGAGCGCTATCTAGTAAGAATAGGAGCGGATGTTCTTGCTCCAAACAATAACTGATTTGAAATGGAAATTTTCACTAGAACATTGAGGATCATGTTGATTTTCAGCCACAAAAATCGAGTATAATCTCTGTGTCAATTTCTTGATAGTCCTACCTCTTAAGAAAAGCTTTGAAATTTCACCGTGTTAGGCATATGGGTTTTGTGCGAAATTGTCATAAGCACATCAACCAAGCCTCTCAGTTAGTGAGATGGTCATCAGACAATTAAGACTTGCTACAGGATCTTTATTTGCAACGTGCGCTGCAATTGTATGCAACCGCTCAGTGGAGTGGTATCAGAATCTTTTCTACTCCGTGTGCTATGAGATAAGGACTTCTGTCATCAACTACTTCCTCAATTGTGAATTTATGTCCGACTGTTCTTAGTATGATATTATCATAGACAGTCCAGTAGATCTGGATTCTATTACCTGAGCTCATGTATATGTGCTTTCAATCGTCCCGAAAGCCATGCGATAATTGCTAGGCAGATGTGGTGGATTAATTTGCCATGGTAAACCCTAACCACGTACTGTCCGTCTTATATTTGTTGACAGTGTCCAAATTGAGATGGAGACAGAAAAGGTCAGGAGCGCTCTTAGTGTATGTGCTTGTATATTATACAGGGCGGGCGCATAGATATATCGCATCTGATGGGGATCCCCGAACGTTATAACTGGTTCATAATCAAATTCTTCCAGTAATGATAATTTTTGCTGTGGTACACTTCGATCAGCGGTATTCTTGTAATGAATACATATTTTCCACTGAATCAATATAGAGTTTCCTTTTCCCACTTTGAGAGGGAATGGGGACCAACAAATCTTGTGGCCCTCACTCCACCTCCTGCTGTTTTTCAGCAATTGAACCACACATGTCATCTTACAATAATTCCATGCTCAAAACAGTGATAATAATAACTTCAAATGATTAAATCATTGACTAATAGTGTCATCTGTATGTCAGGACAGGCCCTAACTTAGACCTAGCTGCTTCAGTCTGCAACTGTTCTTTTAATCCTGGACCTGCACAGACTTAGCAAATCATCTACTACCAACAGCTTTCTACTGTCTTATTCTCTGCTTTACTAGACCAACAGGATTCTGGCTAACTGTCATTTGTCTGTTTAACCAAATTTATAGAAAAAACCAGCTATATCCTAACTGTACTATTTGGCAAAGGGTTGTTTATTCCAGTTTCTGCAACACTGTTCTTCTTATGAAGGACCTTTGAGAGGCCTTGATCACATAGTGTTAGCACATTGGTTTTGTTTAGTTTTATTAGATAACTCAATCGAGCTATGCGGAGAGCAGTTTCTTTAATCTATCTCTCAATTTAATGCTGGGTTGCTTTGTTTGACTTCACTCGATTCTGTGGGAAGTCTGCTGCTGATCAGCAAATTATTTGGGCATAATGCGCTGTATGATTGCATACCCTTGCCATTTAAAACCTACACATCTTCAGTGAGTATTTTCCATCCCTTACTCAGAGTTTCACCTAAACACATGTTCAGACACTTTTCAACTTGATCGAACCGACGTTAGTATTACGTGCCTACCATATGATGCGTACATCCTGCAAAACAATACACAGTGCCCAAAGTGTTTCCATCCAAAAAGTACACATTTTTTAGTACGTTTATGAGTGACAGTTTGTTTTACTGAGTACTGTGTAATCACAGCTTGATAAATGCTATAGGGATTTCCCATTTCTGTGGTTCTAAGTGGGTAGTAGGTATACTCTTGATATACTGGATTTGAAAGTTTATTATCACACGGCTTATTGATGAATTTTTCATCTTGTCCTCGTTGCCTGCATGCATGAAACTATTGTTTGTAAACCATTAGCTATTTCTTCCCAAAGGTGAAAATCTAGTGTTTAATTGAACATAAATAATTTAATAGTTTAAGAGTTGGTGGTTGACAACAATATCCTGTACAATACCACTGATAAACCCAATCACATTGTCTTAAGGTAATATATACACAGCACCTAGAGATCTACATACTATTGTCAAAATGTGATTCTCATTCTGTAAATCATGAAAACAATGTTATGGGTGGCTTAAGCTTGAATATTAATACTCTGCAATGTCTAACGCGCTGTGCCTATTGACAGTGTCAAAGAGACATTGTCTGTTAAGAACCACTAAGACTATTTGACTTAATCCGTTCATAGGGTTCTCCCACACAAGACATTTAAGATAATTGAACTTGAGCAATCTCATCTATGTCAGTTCGTGAATGTATATTGGACTGAAAACCAACTAATGAATGCATCATAATTATGACCTGGAAAAATACGTAATCTGACAAGGTAGCAAACTTAGTAATGGGTACACTGTTGTTGTTACAAGGTGTAATCAGCGTGTCTGATCACTATTACAGTAGTCTCTGTGACAGAATAATTATGGCAAACACAAACTCTTTACTCTTCCTGTCCACCTTAACTGCTGATATAACTAAACCAGATATCCAAAACATTTTTAATTTCATCGACCTTCAGATGGATAGATTCAAGAAAGTTAATTCATAATGTGTATAATTCCCTGAATTTATTATTTCCAGACGTTGCGCTAAGTAATTCAAATTTTACCTCAAGATCATCAAAAACAATGTTTTGTTCTTGAGTTATCCTATACAGACTGAATTAGATTTTCTATTGTGTTGATCTTAGGCTGTAAAGACTGAACAGAGTTTTCAGACAAGCCATTTAATGGTAATTGAAAATCTACAACCACCAGCTTAGAGTGTTTTAAAAACACTGTACTGCAAATAACAGCTGAGAAGTTTTTGTTTTGTAGCTTAAGACATCAATAATCAGTCCAGACACTTACTGACGCCCTAAGCTTAAAAACCCTCAAGGGTCATGACCATGGAAGTTACACAGTACATGTGGCAGGTGTTATGGCTTGAGTTTTGCGGTGTCCAGCTTGACAACGATATTAATCGTAAATAACAGACGTTATACACTTCATTCCCTATACACTATAGATTGTCACTGTATTAACTGTAAATCACCACGTGGAATAATTCTTACACCTAATGTAAATGTCACTGTTACAACTAAATAAGAACCTTAAAACACAATCTCGTCTCTTAATCACTGTCTTAAAAACATTATTAAACCAATAAGTGTATATACACTCAACAACACAGAACACAGTTGGGTATTCAGCTTTTTTTCTGAAAGCTGGAGCAGTAGATGCCGGGTGGCCATCCCCCGTTTTCTTGTTGGGTGAGTCAACCCAGCTCCTGTTCTTTAGGGTGAAAGCCCGTTTACTTTTTGCCCTCAATCTCTGTGACTTGAGTCTGGAGGGACTCATTTATACTGCTTTCTATTGTAAAACACAATTTTAACAGTTTTTTTTGAAGGACCTGGCTCGTAGGTATTTGTATACTGAAAGTAACAACATATTTGGACCACAGTGGGCTTAACCGGTCGAGACACGAGCAAAATCGTTTAGACTGGCTATTACACGCTAAGCTTACTTACATTTTGTATAGGGAGAAAACTTAACTTAGAAAGACAGCAACACACAATGCACAGCTGCCCTGCAGATGAGGTCTTGAGAAGTTGTCGAAGTCATACTCAAGGGGCTGAAATGAGTTATAAATTTCTAAGTTTATAAATTACCCCTAGTTGGGTGTTTATGTCAGCATATGTCATTCACTGATTTGCTGAACAAAATTACGTACTTGTGAGGACCCTCAAAAGTCCGCACCACACTGCCGACTATAGGTTGATTACAAACTCCTGCAACTCAAAGAACTCCACAGTCCCCCCGAGTACAAACACGAAATTACGCAACCGTACCATGCTCTTGTAGCGGAGTATGGTGTTCTTCACCCTTCGAACAGGTATCGAGAACTTATAGAAGCTGAAATTTCCTTCCGGATGTCCCCATCTTCATAGTCCCTAGAATACTCACACTGTGTACACAATGTTTCCACAAGATTTTTGTCCTTTTAATATGCTCCACAAATCTTATCACTGAAGAAGCAACACACACCTCTCATCAAAGTGTTTATTAGTGTTTTATTGAGATACTAATGTTCACTAAAGCATGCGATCAATTTTCTTTGTTGGTTAATCCCTGTCATCAGTGTGACTCTCTCAGCTACGAGGAGCAAAGTATTACTGAAACGGCCTGAGCCTCATACTCTCCAGTACACTGCCCCTAGCAACATAAAAGGAAAAGCTGACCTAGTAACTTTTTTGCTTCCTTGCACATTTCCTCCATGAAGGCAAATGCGAGAAATACGTTGTGATTCTTGCTGTCTTAAGAATAACAACATTGTACACTATCATACTATGGTAACTAAGTGGAGCAGGATTTTCCTAATTGTCCTTTGGCTTAAGCAGAACTATGGACTGTCTTCTTATTAAGCTACACTTTGTCAACACGGACTGCAAGGAGCATCGCAGCCAACGTAGCAAACTCGTACAGCATCTGGGAACACTACTCGCAGTACAGCAGCTAACAAGATGCTTGCCTCCTCTGAGTAGGGCAGGGCCCCTCAGGGCTGAAAGGCTGAAAGGGGCTGAAGGGGGCTGATACTCACCCTCCTGGAGAAAAGAATTCTCACAGCCCATGGCTGGCTACTCGGCCATACTTTCCCAAACCTGACCATAAGTAATAAAACTCCACCCTGTCACCCTACATGAAGGGGCTGTAATGGCAATTTTCCCGGCGGTCCGACAAAAACGGAAAAATTATGGAAATTGAGTTAAATATACAGAAAAAACTAGCTTAAACTTGGCAACACAATGCCGTAAAAAAGAAAACCAATGTACTAGACGTTTCCCTACAAGAAATATAGTCATATGTGATCCGGTATGGTGACGGCGATAATGGGAGCCCGTCGTCTCACAGCCCATAAAATTTTTTGAAAATTTGTTCTGTTTTTTATCGCTTTTTCTATGCATTATCTCCTTCCTAATTTAAATAACACTAAACTGGAGATTCTATGGTTTACTGACCTGCGCTAATCCAAGACCAAACCCATCTTAAGTTAGGAACTAGTACCGCCCCTCCCACCCAGTGACCAGTTCTTAAATACTTTTCCAGAGTAATGTCCAGACTTGCGAAACCACATTGCGAGACAAATAGTACTGGCGACTTCAAATATCTGTTTTCACCAGCAGAAATAAGCGGCATGCAAAGGTATAATAGCATAATTCTAGGCTTTAAATAGTTTACACTCAACAATTACAACACCAACCCGGATCACACATTTCTCAGCCACTCTAACTGACCACAGACCGTTGTAACCGCTCATGAGAACATTCAAGTCAGTCAAGGCGTCATTACCACAGGTCTTAGGATCATTTCAACATTTACAGCCAGGACAAAATCACTAGGGATAGGAAGGCTTACACAGGACAATAAAAATGAGGTCAACTTGCTAAAACACTGAAAAGAAACACTGTTAAAAGCTACACAATTGGGAACTGGACAGAGAGTAACAAGTTGCACGGACGTAACGATGCCTGGAAACAATTCTCAAAACAATTGTTCACTAACACTACAACCTTATAATAATTGCACATTAAAGAGGTTAGGAGAAACGAAGAACTGAACCCTGGATAATACTGAGATATTAGAAAATGAGAAATTCAGAGACCCAGCCCTAAAAAGATTTAAAGCAAACAGACATGACATTGCAGCACTAAATGAATCCAAATGGGTGCAAGGAACAGAGCACAGAGACTTATAAAAATCGCAAACAAAGCAAGCACATATTGCTCAAAAAATGAAGAGTATCAGCATAACCCCAGAAAGCTCTGGGCAACAACTAAAACGTTCGGCAGCTATTACGCATAAGCCAGCTAGATAGGTCTAACATAGTACGCACTATCGATAATGAGGTATGCCACTAACATCTAACGGTGGCAAATTGCTTTAATTCTACTACACATCTGTTTGCAATCAACACTAGTAAGTAAACACCAGCTGCATCAAATACTTTTAACACGACCTGTAAGTTCCACAAACAATACTATAATACCAATAAATGCAGGTAACCCCAAATCAGTTGGTCAACTAAGTATGTATCTCATTGACTTTATTCCAAAAAAAACTAAGTAGGTAACCCCAAACAAAGAGCACAAGGCCACTGATAACATCCCGTCTAATTCCTAAAAGATGGGCTTTGAACTGTAAAACCCTATTGCTCCAAAAAATCTATCAATCACCACTTTTAACCGTAACCGGGGGGGTTAAAAGGAGGCCAATTACTCCTATCTTAAAAAAAAAGGTAGGCCCTGATTCAGCAATATAGGCCTGTTTATACCATATAATATCCAAAATTCTAAGGGGAGTTGTCTCTCAAGTAGTTAAGTACCTTTAAAGAAACAAATTCTCCCCTAGCATCAAACGGGCTTTAGAAAATCTTCTCAAAACCCCCACCCTCCCTAAATTTAAACTGATGGGGTTTCCTGAGAATTGAAATGTCAAAGGGGGGCCCATAGGGATGGCAAAACCCAAAACCTGCAAAAGTCCCTTTAAAAACTGCAACCCCAAAAAATATTTTGTACGAAATTTAAGCTTCGGTATGGTTCTTAGACTGTTTAATCCCACCTGCAAAGGGGACAAATTGTCAAAATCTACAAAACGGAAACAGAACCCCTCCGATAAAATGTGGAGCCCCCCCAAGGTGTTTCGGTCCCTTATTATTCTTATGTTATGTCAATGACATGCCTATCAGTGTCAAAATGCAAACCTTACTGACAGATGACAGTGCTTGTTAGTGTAGGTAAAGACCCACAAGATATAGCTAAGTTTTAAAAAACGGAATGGAGTCCTGCAGCAAATGGTTGTAGACAATAAAATTCATTACACCTCGGGAAAACTGAAGCCATTCTCTTTTGGGACAAACATAAACGAGAAGGTAAATAATTTTTTAAATCCCGGAATGGGGAGCCCATCCTTTTGGTTTATCAGTAAAAAAATCGGGGAATCCCCCTTTTACCCCCTGCATGCAGGGGAATTTATAGGGGAAAAGTGTTAAAGAAAGGAAAACCGCAAGTTTCCCGTTAGACAAGCACAGTGTCTACCTAAGGGGTCGCAGGACCAATTCTAGCCCTAAAACAAGCCATTATTACGCTTTTTTCATGGTACTCTGCCTTGACAAAAAACTG
>NC_069400.1:53552023-53587023 GCF_026875155.1 Cherax quadricarinatus
GGGCTAAGTCTTCAAGTTGATGGTGGGGGCAATGTAGAGCTCCCTGCGTGCCCTAACTTTAGAGGTAAGGGGGGGTCTGAGGTTGTAAAAGAGCCATTCTGTACATTGTGGCAGATTTCTTGTTTTTTCCTGGGGCTTGAAGGAAAAAGGCGGGGGGATTAGGATAAGGGGCAACTGCGGCAGGAATTTATCGCACAGTATGTAGAAATAAAATAATTTATGGTAAAAAGGTGGGTAACTGCGCTCCAGAGGCATATAGAAATATAACTGTAAAGGACTCGGTTAATTTGGCTACTTAAGTCTAAGGGACCATTTTCCTTTTCGAGAGTGAATATGACCATAATGAAGGATATGTAAATATGGTAGGATTGTCATGAGAGTTGTATGGGAGGGGATGACATGTCAGATGTGGAGTAAGTAGAGAGTTTTCTTGTGAGTGAATGTTTTAGTTTAGTCATGTGTTGAAAGACAACAGGTCATTGATGACCATAGTTTTAATAAGGTAAATGATCTTTGTTGTAAGTGAGACAACTACAAGAGGGAACAATCAAAGCATTGTTAACATTTTGGTATAAAGGATACAGAGTAATCATGTTTTTCTCAAAATTATTCAATTGTCTAGCTTTTTTCCTAATAAAAGATTAAAATATAAGGTTGTAAAAGTCTTATCTGTTGTTTCGTTAAAGTGTATGAGTCGGTGTGGGTATGTATGATCGAGTATATACGCAAATGTATATATATGTAAGAGTTATAGGGATGTATGTTACCATTTTTAAAAGTTTGCCTTCTGTGTAAGGCGACCTTTTTAGCAAGTGCATATAATGTTCTTGTGAGATATAAGGTACTCACTAGTGTTAGTTAGTAATATGTAACATACACCGTGAATTTAGAACCTAACATAGAGGGGGAGATTGTGTGTTGTCAGGAAGAGAAAGGTTTATGGGGGATAATTATAACTGAAGTTTTTTAAGTTCATATTGTTAACCACGGTTGTCCATGTCATACATATTGTTCAAAATGTCAGAGGATATATAATATGGGAAGTGGTCATCTTATCAGAGGGATTTTTCCATGGTATAGTAGGAATATATATACTGAATGAAGCAACTATTTAGGGAATATCTTGTATTGTTTGTATATTAAGAGAATACGAAACGACATATGTATGAGAGGATCTGGTCATTGATAACAATGGCAACTGTCATCAATTGGATGAGTTGAATTTAAATTTTAATTGAAGGTAGAAAACTTTAGTTGATACATGAAATGATGTAATATACTTAGGTCATACTGTATGTTGTAAGATGGAGGGAATACCTTTACGGTTTTTAGACATTGTTTGAAGGCATAACCGTCCGCAGGAGGACATGTATATAATGGTTATGGTGTGGAGTTCACTTTTGTATGATTATCAGTTTATATTCAAATTTTGTATGTAGTTTCGTTTTTAATAAAAATATAATAAAAAAAGTTTTGAAGGTTCTCAATATCCATCCTATCATTTTCTTAGCAGATGATGTAGATACATTGTTGTGCTCTTTGAAGGTGAGACCCTCTGACATTATTACTCCCAGGTCCTTCACATTACTCTTCCGCGTATTGCATGTTTAGAATTTGTGGTATATCCTGACACATTTTTAATTTCTTCAAGTTTTCCGTATATGAGTAGTTGAAATTTCTCCTCGTTGAACTTCATAATGTCTTGAGTGACCCATTTGAAGATTTGGTTGATGTCCGCTTGGAGTCTTACGGTGTCTTCGATGGAGGTCACTGCCATGGTGATCTGGGTGTCATCCTCAAAGGAAGACACAGAGCTGTGGCTTACATCTCTGTCAATGTCAGAAATGAGGATGAGGAATTAAATGGGAGAGAGTACTGTGCCTTGTGGAACAAAGCTTTTTACAATGGCTGCCTGGGACTTTACTCTGTTTACTATTACTCTGTGTTCTGTTTGTCAGGAAGTTGTTGATCCATCTTCCAGCTTTTCCCGTTATTCCTTTATGACGCATTTTGTGTGCTATTACACCATGGTCACACTTGTTGAAAGCTTTTGCAAAGTCTGTGTATACTACATCTGTATTTTGTTTATCCTCTATAGCATCCAGGACCTTGTCATAGTGGTCCGGTAACTGGGACAGACAGGAGCGACCTGCTTTAAGTCCGTGTTGCCCTGGGTTGTGTAACTGATGAGTATCTAGGTAGTTGGCTATCTTGCTTCTTAGAGCCCTCTCAAAGATTTTTATTATATCGGATGTTAGTGCTATCGGTCTGTAGTTCTTTGCAATTGCTTTACTGCCACATTTGTGGAGTGGGGCTATGTCTGTTGTTTTTAGTGTGTGCGCGATGACCCCCTATGTCCATGTTCCCTCTCCATAAAATGCTGAAAGCACGTTATAGGGGCTTCTTGCAAATCTTGATGAACACGGAGTTCCACGAGTCTGGGCCTGAGGCAGAGTGCATGGGCATGTCATTAATTGCCTCTTCTAAGTCTTTTGGAGTCAGAATAATATTCGAGATTTTTGGGATGACCAAATTTTGGGTTTCGTTCATAAAGAATTTATTTGGATTGTCGACCCTTAGAGTGGGCAGTGGATAGCTGAACACTCATTTCTTGGCTATCATCTGTGTATGTCCCATCCCGCCTAAGCAGGGGACAAATACTGGATGTTGTTTTTCCCTTAGATTTGGTATAAGAGAAGAAGTATTTTTTTTTTCAGTTTCCTTCAAGGCCTTTAGTTCTTCCTGTGATTTTTGTCTCCTGTAAGATTCCTTCAGCTTAAGTTCGGTATTTGCAATTTCATTGACTAGTGCCTCCCTTTGTATTTGAGATATATTGACCCCCACTCAGCAGCTCTGACTCTTTGCCTTTGTCTGTATAGGGAACGTCTCTCTCTTTCTAATATCATCGTTTCTTTCTTTTTCTTAATGGAATGTGTCTTGAGCAGATCTCAAGAACCCCAGAATTCATTTTTTCAAGGCAGATGTTCGGGTCCGTGTTGTTTAGGATATCATCCCAGTTTGTTTCATTTAGGACATGGTTTACTTGATCCCATTGTATGTTTTTGTTATTGAAATTGAATTTCGTGACGAGACCTTCATGACTGCTCACATTTTTCTGGTCAGGAGCCCTGTGCATACATGTCTGTACCTCTATTATGTTGTGATCTGAGTGTATTGTCTTTGATATGGTTATATTACGTATCATATCGTCATTGTTAGTGAAGATGAGGTCCAGTGTATTTTCTAGTCTTGTAGGCTCTACTATTTGCTGACTTAAGGTGAATTTGGTGTAGAGATTTAATAGTTCGTGTGTGTGTGAATTTTCATCTGAGCTGCCTCCTGGGGTGCCTGCAGATACCTAAGGCATAGCATTTACATAGATTGTAATTCAGTTTCCTAGGATTTATTGTAGCTGCAATCGCTGCTGGTGCATTTATTTTTCCTGTTTTCTCCCTATCTTTCACCCTTGTAAGGACATCAGTGTTTCCACCAGATTTTGCTGGTAGTGTGTCGACACTATTCCCTGAGGCATCATCCTCTTTTGGTCCATCTCCAGCAGTATCTCTATTTTGAACCTCTATGGACGGAATAAGGTTGTCTTCACTGTCCTCCAGAACAGCACTAGTAACCTCACAAGCATTGTCTTCCAGGACATCACTAGAACCCTCTGGAGCACTGTCCTCCAGGACAACACTAGCACCCTCAGGAGCACTGTCCAAGACAGCCCCATCCCTACCACCCATCGTATTTTCCCAGCTGTCATACTATGCTGACATGTCTTTCAAGAAGGATGTTTTATTGGTGTTCTTATCTTTTAACGTGGGTGTCATTTCCTCATACAGTTGTATCTCGTTTGGGCAGACCCAAAACTCTCTCTGAGTTTATGTCAAGTGTGGTCACGGGTTTACAATTCCTACATATACTATGGAACCACTGACCACACAGATGGCAAGCAATCCAGGCGTGTCTTCGTCACTTACCCTTCCTGCAGACTACACACATCTTCATGTTGGTGCTTCTCTTACAATACTTGACAACTCTCCTAGCTAGCTAGTCTATAATTCTTCGAAGTATTTAATTTTTTTGTAAGAGTTCTTCCGATTTGACTTCATTTCAAACGAAACCGTTTGAAACTGCCAGAATCCGGTGAATCCGGTATGTGGATCACTGTGTACTTTTACTAATAATCACCTGTATTGTATCTATTTGTTGTAGTTACTGTTTTAGCATTTGATAAGGGCACGTAAAGCCCCATCAGTTAGTGAAACCAGTCAGAGGATACCTTGTTATCAATGAATCATTTTGAATCCGGTCATTGGACGAATCCGAGCAAATCCGGACGAATCCGGGGAAATCCAGATTAGTGGATCACTGAGTGATTTTGGACAAGCTCATGAAAAGGACTACTGGAAAAAATATTAAACAGAATAATATGTGTTGAGTTTGATACATAGAGCAAGAATTAATATTAAGTGAAAGTACAGGAGCCTTTGAACCAAGTGAGAGAGTAATTGTAGTAGGGGAACTGAATGCTAAATTGGGAGAATCTTTTAGAGAGGGTGTGGTAGGTAAGTTTGGGGTGCCAGGTGTAAATGATAATGGGAGCCCTTTGATTGAACTTTGTATAGAAAGGGGTTTAGTTATAGGTAATACATATTTTAAGAAAAAGAGGATAAATAAGTATACAGATATGATTGTAGGGCGAAATGACAGTAGTTTGTTGGATTATGTATTGGCAGATAAAAGACTGTTGAGTAGACTTCAGGATGTACATGTTTATAGAGGGGCCACAGATGTGTCAGATCACTTTCTAGTTGTAGCTACACTGAGAGTAAAAGGTAGATGGGATACAAGGAGAATAGAAGCATCAGGGAAGAGAGAGGTGAAGGTTTATAAACTAAAAGAGGAGGCAGTTAGGGTAAGATATAAACAGCTATTGGAGGATAGATGGGCTAATGAGAGCATAGGCAATGGGGTCGAAGAGGTATGGGGTAGGTTTAAAAATGTAGTGTTAGAGTGTTCAGCAGAAGTTTGTGGTTACAGGAAAGTGGGTGCGGGAGGGAAGAGGAGCGATTGGTGGAATGAATGATGATGGAGAAAAAGTTAGCATATGAGAAGTTTTTACAAAGTAGAAGTGATGCAAGGAGGGAAGAGTATGTGGAGAAAAAGAGAGGTTAAGAGAGTGGTGAAGCAATGTAAAAATAGAGCAAATGAAAGAGTGTGTGAGATGTTATCAACAAATTTTGTTGAAAATAAGAAAAAGTTTTGGAGTGAGACTAGCAAGTTAAGGAAGCCTAGAGAACAAATGCATTTGTCACTTAAAAATAGGAGAGGAGAGTTATTAAATGGAGAGTTAGAGGTATTGGGAAGATGGAGGGAATATTTTGAGGAATTGTTAAATGTTGATGAAGATAGGGAAGCTGTGAGGAATAACATCTTGTAGGAGTGAGGAAGAGCCAGTTGTGAGAGAGGGGGAAGTTCGTGAGGCAGTAGGTAAAATGAAAGGGGGTAAGGCAGCCGGGATTGATGGGATAAAGATAGAAATGTTAAAAGCAGGTGTGGATATAGTTTTGGAGGGGTTTGGGGTGCAATTTTTAAAAAATGTATGGAAGAGGGTAAGGTACCTAGGGATTGGCAGAGAGCATGCATAGTTCCTTTGTATAAAGTGCAAAGGGGACAAAAGAGTGCAAAAATTATAGAGGGATAAGTCTGTTGAGTATACCTGGTAAAGTGTATGGTAGAGTTATTATTGAAGAATTAAGAGTAAGACGGAGAATAGGATAGCAGATGAACAAGGCGGCTTTAGGAAAGGTAGGGGGTGTGCGGACCAGGTGTTTACAGTTAAACATATAAGTGAACAGTATTTAGAAAAGGGGCTAAAGAGGCCTTTGTGGCATTTATGGTTTTTGGAAAAGGCGTATGACAGAGTGGTTAGGGGGGCAGTGTGGCAGATTTTTGAGGTGTATGGTGTAGGAGGTAGGTTACTGAAAGCAGTGAAGAGTTTTTAACGAGGATAGTGGGGCTCAAGTTAGAGTATGTATGAAAGGGGGAAATTATTTCCAGAAAAAGTAGGCCTTAGACAAGGATGTGTGTGTCCCCGTGGTTTGTTAATATATTTATAGATGGGGTTGTAAGAGAAGTAAATGCGAGGGTCCTGGCAAGAGGCGTGGAGTTAAAGATAAAGAATCACACATAAAGTGGGAGTTGTCACAGTTGCTCTTTGCTGATGACACTGTGCTCTTGGGAGATTCTGAAGAGAAGTTGCAGATATTAGTGGATGAATTTGGTAGGTATGCAAAAGGGAAGAAAATTAAAAGTGAATACAGGAAAGAGTAAGTTAATGAGATAACAAAAGATTAAAGGTTTAGAAAGATTGGATATCAGATTGAAGGAGAGAGTATGGAGGAGGTGAATGTATTCAGATATTTGGGAGTGGATGTCAGCGATGGGGGTATGAAAGATGTGGTGAATCATGGAATTGATAGAGGAAAAGGGTGGCGGTGCACTTTAGGAGTCTGTGGAGACAAAGAACTTTGTCCTTGGAGGCAAAAAGGGGAATGTATGAGAGTATAGTTTTACCAATGCTCTTATTATGGGTGTGAAGCATGGGTGATGAATGTTGCAGCGAGGAGAAGGATGGAGGCAGTGGAGATTTTCATGTCTGAGGGCAATGTTGTGGTGTGAATATAATGCAGAGAATTCGTAGAGTTGGGGGAAATTAGAGGAGGTGCGGGATTACCAAAACTGTTGTCCAGAGGGCTGAGGAAGGGGTTGAGGTGGTTCGGATTGTGAGAGAATGGAGCGAAACAGGGGTTACTTCCCAAAATGTATCAGTCTGTAGTGGAAGGAGGCGGGGTAGGGGTCGACTAGGGGAAAGGTTGGAGGGGGGGGGTTTAAAGGAGGTTTTTTGTGCGAGGGGCTTGGACTTCCAGAGGCATGCGTGAGCATGTTTGATAGAGTGAATGGAGACAAATGGTTTTTAATACTTGACGTGCTGTTGGAGTGTGAGCAAAGTAACATTTTGAAGGGATTCAGGAAACGGGCCCAGGCCGGACTTGAGTCCTGGAGATGGGAAGTACAGTGCCTCCACTCTGAAGGAGGGGTGTTAATGTTGCAGTTTAAAAACTGTGTGTAAAGCACCCTTCTGGTAAGACAGTGATGGAGTGAATGATGGTGAAAGTTTTTCTTTTTCGGCCACCCTGCCTTGGTGGGAATCGGCCAGTGTGATAAAAAAAAAAATAACAGTTAACCACACTTTTTAAGCTTTGCAAGGAAATAAAAACAAGTATTTTTAAATTTTAATTTAAGAGTTGGACATGTGTCTTACTTTTCATATATTTGTTGCTTAAAGGTATGACATTGAAATTTTTTATTCATTTAATCTCATTACGAACACAAAAACCTTATCTATGATTTGCTATAAAAGGCAACATAATTTTTTACGTAAAAGAGTGAACCTCTCAATAACTTTTCAATGATTTCACAAGGTAATAGACGAGAGACTGCCCTGGTTTAGCAACCTGATCATATCATTGATTCCTTCCACTGGGATGTGACCGCGACACAGTGAACCACACACAACCACAACATCATAACTATCTGCACAAAAATAAATGACCAATTAAACGTTATAACTGTACATAAACATGTTAAATCACATGAACATAGCAAAGCATATTAAGTGGTCATACCAGGCAGCCCCAGAGTATATTAAGTGGTCATACCAGCAGCCCCAGAGTATATTTGTGGTCATACCAGGCAGCCCCGAGTATATTATGTGGTCATACCAGGCAGCCCCAGAGTATATTATGTGGTCATACCAGGCAGCCCCAGAGTATATTATGTGGTCATACCAGGCAGCCCCAGAGTATATTATGTGGTCATACCAGGCAGCCCCAGAGTATATTATGTGGTCATACCAGGCAGCCCCAGAGTATATTATGTGGTCATACCAGCAGCCCAGAGTATATTATGTGGTCATACCAGGCAGCCCCAGAGTATATTATGTGGTCATACCAGGCAGCCCAGGTTTTATTATGTGGTCTTTACCAGGCAGCCCCAGAGTATATTATGTGGTCATACCAGGCAGCCCCAGAGTATATTATGTGGTCATACCAGGCAGCCCCAGAGTATATTACGTGATCATGCCAGGTAGCCCCAGAGAATATAATGTCTTCATACCAGGCAGCCCCAGAGTATATTATGTGGTCATACCAGGCAGCCCCAGAGTATATTAAGTGGTCATACCAGGCACCCCCAGAGTATATTGTGGGGTTTCGTCCCAGGCAGCCCAGAGTATATTGTGTCGGTCGTACCAGGCAGCCCCGAGTATATTGTGCGGTCGTACCAGGCAGCCCCAGAGTATATTAAGTGGTCATACCAGGCAGCCCCAGAGTATATTAAGTGGTCATACCAGGCAGCCCCAGAGTATATTATGTGGTCATACCAGGCAGCCCCAGAGTATATTAAGTGGTCATACCAGGCAGCCCCAGAGTATATTATGTGGTCATACCAGGAAAGCCCAGAGTATATTAAGTGGTCATACCAGGCAGCCCCAGAGTATATTAAGTGGTCATCCCAGGCAGCCCCAGAGTATATTAAGTGGCCCATACCAGGCAGCCCCAGAGTATATTATGTGGTCATACAGGCAGCCCCAGAGTATATTAAGTGGTCATCCCAGGCAGCCCCAGAGTATATTAAGTGGCCCTTTACCAGGCAGCCCCAGGGGTTATTGTGCGGTCGTACCAGGCAGCCCCAGAGTATATTGTGCGGTCGTACTAGGCAGCCCCAGAGTATATTATGTGGTCATACCAGGCAGCCCCAGAGTATATTAAGTGGTTCATCCCAGGCAGCCCCAGAGTATATTAAGTGGCCCATACCAGGCAGCCCCAGAGTATATTTGTGCGGTCGTACCAGGCACCCCAGAGTATATTAAGTGGTCATACCAGGCAGCCCCAGAGTATATTTGTGGTCATACCAGGCAGCCCCAGAGTATATTAAGTGGTCATACCAGGCAGCCCCAGAGTATATTAAGTGGTCATACCAGGCAGCCCCAGAGTATATTAAGTGGTCATACCAGGCAGCCCCAGAGTATATTAAGTGGTCATACCAGGCAGCCCCAGAGTATTTAAGTGGTCATACCAGGCGCCCCAGAGTATATTGTGCGGTCGTACCAGGCAGCCCCAGAGTATATTATGTGGTCATACCAGGTAGCCCCAGAGTATATTAAGTGGTCATACCAGGCAGCCCCAGAGTATATTGTGCGGTCGCACCAGGCAGCCCAGATATATTATTTTGGTCATACCAGGCAGCCCCAGAGTTTTATTAAGTGGTCATACCAGGCAGCCCAGAGTAAAATTAAGTGGTCTCCCAGGCACCCCCAGAGTATATTAAGTGGTCTTTACCAGGCAGCCCAGAGTATATTAAGTGGTCATACCGGGCAGCCCCAGAGTATTTTAAGTGGTCATACCAGGCAGCCCCAGAGTATATTAAGTTGTCATACCAGGCAGCCCCAGAGTATATTAAGTGGTCATACCAGGCAGCCCCAGAGTATATTAAGTAGTCATACCAGGCACCCCCAAAAGTAATTTTATATGGTCATACCAGGTAGCCCAAGAGTAATTATGTGGTCATACCAGGTAGCCCCAGAGTATATTATGTGGTCATACCAGGCAGCCCCATAGTATATTACGTGGTCATACCAGGTAGCCCCAGAGTATATAATGTGGTCATACCAGGCAGCCCCAGAGTATGGAAATAAATGGTATAAAATACCGACACAGTGGAAATATAAACACTATGCAGTATACTGTGATCCTTTATTGACACGTTCACCCACACAGTGGGCTTTTTCAAGCCACACACTGTTTCTACCTGGGGTGGAAGGTACGGGAGTATTTATAGTCATGTTCAGAATGTTGGGTCAGGTGGAGAATGCTGCTTTCTGATGATCTACCGGGTGGGGTTATAGAGTCTGGGTAGCTTGGCAGGGGTATTGGACAAGTTGTGAGTAGACCTTCTGCAGTGTTCTATGTTCTTATGTGGGATAGCGATGAAGAAATTTCTTGGCGAGTGGTTCAGCTATGTTATAGAAGCGTATGCTCTGGTTGAAATTGTTGGTTATAGAGATAAGCGATGATTCCAGGATTCTTCGGTATTTAGTGTTGTCTTCTGTGGCGATAAGTCTTGAGTTTCTGTAGTTAATTAAATGGTTGTGTGAATTGCGATGTTGTACACAGGCATTCCTGTAATTCTTTGTATCCTGACGATACAAGGAATACCTGTGTACAACATCGCAATTCACACAACCATTTAATTAACTACAGAAACTCAAGATTATCGCCACAGAAGACAACACTAAATACCGAAGAATCCTGGAATCATCGCTATCTCTATAACCAACAATTTCAACCAGAGCAACGGCTTCTATAACTTTAGCTGAACCACTCCCCAAGAAATTTCTTCATCGCTATCCCACATAAGAACATAGAACACTGCAGAAGGTCTACTCACAACTTGTCCAATACCCCTGCCAAGCTACCCAAGACTCTATAACCACACCGGGAGATCATTTAGATGCAGCATTCTCCACTGACCTCAACATTCTGAACATGACTATAAATACTCCCGTACCTTCCACCCCAGGTAGATCAGTGTGTGGCTTAAAAAAGCCCACGTGTGGGTGAAAAAGTTGTCAATAAAGGATCACAAGTATACTGTATATGTGTTTATTTTCCAGCCCAGAGTATATTGTGTGGTCATAAACCCGGCAGCCCCAGAGTATATTATTGTGGTTTATACCATGTAGACCCAGAGTATATTATGTGGCCATACAAGGCAGCCCCAGAGTATATTATGTGATCATACCCCAAACAGCCCCAGAGTTATTACGTGTCATACCAGACACCACCAGAGTTATTACGGGGTCTACCAAGTAGCCCCAGAGTTGTAATGGGTCATACCAGGCAGCCCCAGAGTATATTATGTGATCAACGCAGCCCAAGGTATATTATGTGGGCATACCAGATAGCCCCGAGTAATTAGTGTCATACCCGATAAGCCCCAAGTATATTATGTGGTCTTCCAGGTAGCCCCAGAGTAATTAAGTAGAAATAATGGTATCAAATACCGACCAGTAGAAATATAAACACATGCAGTAAATGATCCTTATTTACACGTTTCACCCACACATGGCTTTTTCCAGTCACACACAGATCGTGTGGACTTGAAAAAGCCCATGTGTGGTGAAACGTTGTCATAAGATCACATTATACTGCATATGTTTTATATTTCCCCGTTATGAAGTGTCATACCAGGCAGCCCAGAGTATTTTATGCGGTCACTAGCACGTTAAGAGACCATACAATAAGTGTTCAGGGGCGCGAGACCGTTTCAAATGCCTACCAGCATACATAAGGGGGTTACCAACAGACCCCTGGCAGTCCTTCAAAGCTGGCACTGGACAAGCACCTAAAGTCGGTTCCTGACCAGCCGGGCTGTGGCTCGTTTCGTTGGTTTGCGTGCAGCCAGCAGTAACAGCCTCGTTGATCAGGGTCTGATCCACCAGGAGGCCTAGTCACAGACCGGGGCCCCAGGGCGTTGACCCCCGGAACTCTCTCCAGGTAAACTCCAGGTATACCAGGCAGTCCCAGAGTAATTATGTGGTCATACCAGGCAGCCCCAGAGTACATTATGTGGTCATACCAGGCAGCCCCAGAGTATATTATGTGGTCATACCAGGCAGCCCCCGAGTATATTATGTGTTCTAAACCCGGTAGCCCCAAGTATATTATGTGGTCATACCAGGGAGCCCCAGAGTATATTATGTGGTCATACCAGGCAGCCCCCGAGTACACTATGTGGTCATACCAGGCAGCCCAAGAGTATATTATGTAGTCATATCAGGCAGTCCCAGAGTATATTAGTGGTCATACCAGGCAGCCCAAGAGTATATTGTATGGTCATACCAGGCAGCCCCAGAGTATATTGGGGTGGTCATACCAGGCAGCCCCAAAAGTATATTATATGGGCATTTCCACGTAGCCCCAGAGTATTAAGTGGTCATACAAGGCAGCCCAAGAGTATATTGTGTGTTCATACCAGGCAGCCCCAGAGTATATTATGTGGTCATACCAGGCAGCCCCAGAGTATATTATGTGGTCATACCAGGCAGCCCCAGAGTATATTTTGTGGTCATACCAGGTAGCCCCAGAGAATATGTGGTCATACCAGGCAGCCCCAGAGTATATTATGTGGTCATACCAGGCAGCCCCAAAGTATATTATTTGGTCATACTAGGCAGCGCCAGAGTATACTACGTGGTCATACCAGGCAGCCCCAGAGTATATTATGTGGTCATGCAAGGCAGCCCCAGAGTATATTATTTGGTCATACTAGGCAGTGCCAGAGTACATTACGTGGTCATACCAGGCAGCCCCAGAGTATATTATGTGGTCATACCAGGCAGCCCCACAGTATATTATGTGGTCATACCAGGCAGCCCTAGAGTACATTATCTGGTCATACCAGGTAGCCCCAGAGTATATTATGTGGTCATACCAGGCAGCCCCAGAGAATATTATGTGATCATACCAGGCCGCCCCAGAGTATATTACGTGGTCATTCCAGGCAGCCCCAGAGTATATTATGTGGTCATACCAGGCAGCCCCAGAGTATATTATGTGGTCATGCCAGGCAACCCCAGAGTAATTTATGTGGTTATAACAGACAGCCCCAAAGTATATTACGTGTTCATACCAGGCAGCCCCAGAGTATATTATGTGGTTATACCAGGCAGCCACAGAGCATATTATGTAGTTATACCAGGCAGCCCCAGAGTATATTACGTGATTATACCAGGCAGTTCCCATAGCATATTACGTGGTCTTACCAGGCAGCACCAGAGTATATTATGTGGTCATACCAGGCAGCCCCAAAGTATATTATGTGGTCTTACCAGGCAGCCCCAGAGTATATCACGTCGTCATACCAGGCATCCCCAGAGTATATTATGTGGTCATACCAGGTAGCCCCTGAGCATATAATGTGGTCATACCAGGCAGCCGAGAGTATATTATGTGGTCATACCAGACAGCCCAGAGTATATTATGTAGACATTTCCAGGAAGCCCAGGGTACATTATGTGGTCATACCAGGCAGCCCATGAGTATTAAAATGTGGCCATAACCCGGCAGCCCATGAGTATAAAATGTGGTCATACCAGGCAACCCGAGGGTATATTATGTGGTCATACCAAGCAGCCCCAGAGTATATTACGTGGTCATTCCAGGCAGTCCCAGAGTGTATTACGTGGTCATACCAGGCAGCCCCAGAGTATATTACGTGGTCATATCAGGCAGCCCCAGGGTGTATTACGTGGTCATACCAGGCTGCTTCAGAGTATATTATGTAGTCATACCAGGCAGCCCCAGAGCACGTTACGTGGTCATACCAGGCAGCCCCAAAGTATATTACGTGTTTATTCCAGGCAGCCCCAGAGTACATTATGTGGTCATACCAGGCAGCCCTAGAGTATATCATGTCGTCATACCAGGCAGCCCCAGAGTATATTATGTGTTCATGCCAGGCAGTCCCAGAGTATGTAATGTGGTCATACCAGGCAGCCCTAGAGTATATCATGTCTTCATACCAGGCAGCCCTAGAGTATATCATGTCTTCATACCAGGCAGCCCCAGTGTATATTATGTGGTCATACCAGGCCGCCCCAGAGTATATTATGTGGTCATACCAGGCAGCCCCAGAGTATATTACGTGGTCATACCAGGCAGCCCCAGAGTATATTACGTGGTCATAACCACTTCCACCGCCGACAACGATGATCATGCTGCCTCAACTACCGCCTCCCACGTCTCCCAACCTGCTGTTACACCTCCAGTGGGACCTCTCCACATCTTTTGTAGATCTGTCACCTTGCTAGCACCATTGTATATTCGCCCAATGAATCCACTCCAGAATAAGAGGAAGATAGCGACAACTCCAGTACACTCTCATGGGAAAACCTTACCTTCTACACTTCTCCATATACTGACAAGATAAAACCCGTACGAACTCTACGGAAGCCTCAGTGCTGGAAAGTCAAGTATGCCTGTGAATCATCTCTTTATTTCACGCCACCCCAAATTCTTGAGTTCATGAAGTCTCTACTTTTCACCTTCAGCAGCTTCAGTAAGTTTGAAAATGACTCCACTGCAAAACTGCCTCCTCAGTTACTCTATAACTCCCAACTGTGTGCTGCCTCTGATGTTTCCCTCTCCTGCGACCCAGGCTACTGCCAGCTACCCAACATTCAAGACTTCAGCTACCATAAGTTCGATGCAACAGACCCTGCTATTTCCTGATTCTCAAACTTGCCTCACGAGCGCCTACTGCTGGGGTTTAAAACCTGGCTCTTTCTCTACGACTGTAAAGTAAAAGGACACAAGTGCAACTAATGAGACATTTATTGTGGCAACGTTTCGCTCTCCCGGAGCTTTATCAAGCCAGGTAATGGCTTGATAAAGCTCCTGGAGAGCGAAACGTTGCCACAATAAATGTCTATTAGTTGCACTTGTGTTTTTTTACTTTACATATTGTCGGTTTAAATTTTACCAACTTTATTACATTTCTAAAGACTGTAGACACTCCTCTCCAACGCTATTCTTCGTCTGTCCCCTCTTCCCCACTCACTCCGAAGAAGCTACGAGACCACTCACTTTCTCCTAGGACAGCGAAGCAAGCAAACCCAGCCAGGTCAGGGAGATAGGGATGGATCAGATATACTGGATGGAGGGAAAGGGTTTGGGAGAAAAAAAGGTTCCCCCAAAATCCCAGAGGGAAAACAATGTTTCCTTGCATCAGATCCGGCCTTCTGCACTCAAACAAATTCATTTTGAAAAGCAAAGGGCACCAAGACACCCCGTTTTTCTGCTATAATTCACCTCGAGAAGAAATACAGCCTTAAGATATCATGTCCCCAAATCTGAAAGGGGCGTTCATTCTCACTTCCCGAAACAGAATCATACGAGGTACTGCAAAAGGTGAACGGCCTGGATTCACCACTCTTTCTAGGGGAACTAAAATTCACAGAATAGGTAACATAAAGTGTACTAATGCACCTTTCACTAGACATTCTTCTCGATGCAATCCATATTAATAAAAACATCCTGAAACTTGAACGGCTTCGAGCCAAGAAGGACGGCAATGTACCTATGAGGCAGGTTTTGATCCAACATAGAGGACCTCTTCCAACTCAACTGGATCTCGGTTGTGCAAGAATGGTATTTAATACCGACAAGATGAAATTAAGACACATGTGCAACATCTGGGTATCTTTATTGTAGACGTTTCGCCATCCAGTGGCTTCATCCAATACAAATTCCAGGACATAACTTGAAGACAGTAGGACTATATACAGAAGATGAGGTAATCAGTCCCTTAACCTTGGAGTAGGTGCGAAGAGCACCGTAGTCGTGGAGATTCTGAAGCAGAAGTAAGGAGCCTGGCGCTTATATACTAACGTCAGGTGTAACAGACGAGGGCATAGTCACTGGTAGGCGAGATTCCCCAGTGGAAGTAGGTCCTTCCCAAAGAGATTGGTTAGTTGTAGTAGTAATTGTCGTAGTCGTGAAGGTTATGTACATGTCCTCAGAATCAAGATTCCTTGATGTTGCAGAATCTCAAAGACTACGGTGCTCTTCGCACGTACTCCAAGGTTGAGGGACTGAGGGACTGATTACCTCATCTTCTGTATATAGTCCTACTGTATTAAAGTTATGTCCTGGAATTTGTATTGATAAAGCCACTGGATGGCGAAACGTCTACAATAAAGATACCCAGATGTTGCACATGGATCTCGGTTACTGGGGTACATACAAGGTTTGGATGTACAACATCTGAGGTGCTTCAGATGCGTCCAATGTCAGTTTAAGGATACATGCAGCATCCGTAGTGGGTCCCACCCGACTAAGGACTGCTTGAGTAAACTCAAGACAGGTGAAGTTATGCAACCTCGGAGTCCAAACTGCAGCAAAAAACATCATGCTTGGAGCCTGCACCGCCAGGAGAGGCTCCGCCATGTCAGGGCAGCATGGAAAACTCCGCTTTTCCAGCCTCCAACATCGAGTAGAGCCCTAACCACTGAGCAACAGTCTCGTCCAGAGAAGCCTACAGTAACACTGAATCCAGGTACACTTCCCCGGCCACAGCGACGAAGGAAGCAAAGGAAACATCAGCAGTGAAGTCGCGATCTTGCTCAGCCAGTTTCCGATACTTCTGCTCAAACTTCCACCCGACAACTGCAGCCAATGGCTTAAATGCTTCAGGACCAGGCTACAGTCAATGCATCAACCCTAGCACCACAATAGTCACCAGTCATGAGCACTGTGGTCCAAGAGAGCATAGAAGGATATCCCGTATTGTCTCTGAGCCAACAAATGATATCGACTATCACATGCTTCACCGATATCTTACGTGACCTGATTGATTCAGCGGAAAACAAAGAAACATTCAAAACTATTATGAAGACCTTCATGAATACGTATTTACATTAGGGACAAAGAACCCAGATTTTTATTTGCAGATTTACCCGACCACTCAGTGCGGGGCCCCCAGAGACTTTGTTTAACATCCCACTAAAAACTAAACGTTTTGCCGGGGCATGCACAGGGACTACAGCAAATTTAAGTGCGGCCACAGAACAGCGGATAGATCAACTTACATCGATACCCTCTGACGGGCATCTTGGATTGAGATCCGTGTCGGAATAGTTCCGACGAATAAAACAGCCTCCTGGAGAATGAAATGTTTTAACTATGGGGCATGCAAAGAGCACATCCCTTTATTCCTCAGTACACACCCATTGAAAGGCTTTTTTCCCTCAACCAGCGAACCAGGGTAGGGTTGACGATGGGGCCCCATCGGTTGATCAGTCCCAGGTTCCACCCAAATGAGAAGAGGGTTTTTGGCAATCACAGAGGTGTTGGGGGTACCAACCCGTCTCCCTTGTCTCCCATTTAGAGTTTGTTGAAGCAGGGCTGCTCTTAGTGCTTCTTTTCCCCTTGCTTACCGGGGAGTGCACTAATCCTATTTTGTACAAACGTAAATAAAGTGTATAAAATCAAAATTTTTTTCTGCTGTGTTTATTTTGCTCCCTTTACACCCAGAAAACAGGCCTTTGGGCTCCGGGGTTTTTAATACAATATAAATGTCGCATTAAAGTTTTTTTTTGTATTTTTCCCTCCATTAAGACCTTGATAAGGAATAAATGCTCCTTGTCTCCAGTATATAATCTACATCCCCATGCATCGCTTTACAGACAAGGAACTGACTCAACATAGGAAGGCTAAGGGACCTTCACTTCAAAATTACCCCTTTTCCCGTCACCGTTTTTATTTTTATTTAAGTGAAAAAACACTTGAACATTAAAAGGTAAATTTCCGACGATTTTTGGTAAGCACATAGCAACGTTAGGTATCTTTTTTCGAAACGTTTCGCCTACACAGTAGGCTTCTTCAGCGAGTACGAAAGGTTGAAAAAAGGGTATGGATGATTACATCGTCTTCAATATCTTCTCTTCTATCAACCTTTCTGTACTCGACTGAAGAAGCCTACTGTGTAGGCGAAACGTTTCGAAATAAAGATACCTAACTGTTGCATATGTGTCTTACCTAACATAAATACACTTGTTGGAAAAACGTCTCAACAATAAAGGAACTTAAGTGTTTAACAAGTGTCTCATTCATCTGTGTTAAGTATGTCCTACTTATACGCAGCCATCGTTTTACCTTTAGGAACTGTGCACTGTCCAAAGCCGATAAACTCTTGATATTTACGAGTGTAGACTCCGGTGTTGTTGAGGATGTTCATCATTCCTCCAGACGGCTCCACAGCATCAATATTACTGTCAAAATATTTTGTGTTAATATGCTTCTCAACTTGTCTCTTGTGAGGGAAAAATTTGTTAGATAAGAGTGGAAGAATGAATAGATGGTGGAGGTGTATAAATAGATAAATGCTTTTTGAGTTACCAGTGTGCATCGTTACCTCAACCCTTTAATAATAACAACAATAATAATAATAATAATAATAATAATAATAATAATAATAATAATATCTTTATTTACTACCAGTACATGTACAAGGTATACAGACCATAGCTGACATCAGTAACATACTACTATATAGAAAGTCCCTTGTTATGCTGAGCATTTCCCACAAATTAGGTCAGTGCCCCAGGATGCGACCAACACCAGTCCACTAACACCAGGATGCGACCCACACCAGTCCACTAACACCAGGAGGGCGACCCACACCAGTCCACTAACACCCAGGATGCGACCAACACCAGTCCACTAACACCCAGGATGCGACCCACACCAGTCCACTAACACCCAGGATGCGACCCACACCAGTCCACAAACCCACCCAGGATGCGACCCACACCAGTCCACTAACACCCAGGATGCGCCCCACACCAGTCCACTAACACCCAGGATGCGACCCACACCATTTCCACTAACACCCAGGATGCGACCCACACCAGTCCACTAACACCCAGGATGCGACCCACACCAGTCCACTAACACCCAGGATGCGACCCACACCAGTCCACTAACACCCAGGATGCGACCCACACCAGTCCACTAACCCCCAGGATGCGACCCACACCAGTCCACTAACCCCAGGATGCGACCCACACCAGTCCACTAACACCCAGGATGCGACCCACACCAGTCCACTAACACCCAGGATGCGACCCACACCAGTCCTCTAACACCCAGGATGCGACCCACACCAGTCCTCTAACACCCAGGTACCCATTTTAAACTGATGGGTAAACAGGGACAGGGACAGCAAACGTCTTATTGAAAACACATCCCTAATGTTTTCCAGCCGTACCGGTGGAGATTAGAACCCCGGAGCTCAGTGTGTGAGCTGAGTGTGCTAGTGATCAAACTGCTGTAATCACCTACAGTCACCTCCATCATGCTACCAGTCAAAGGTATACCCCGTGGACTAACGTTGAATTATACCCCGTGGACTAACGTTAAATTTTATACCCGTGGACTAACGTTGAATTATAACCCCGTGGACTAACGTTGAATTATACCCTGTGGACTAACGTTGAATTATACCCGTGACTAACGTTGAATTATACCCTGTGGACTAACGTTGAATTATACCCCGTGGACTAACGTTGAATTATACCCTGTGGACTAACGTTGAATTATACCCCGTGGACTAACGTTGAATTATACCCTGTGGACTAACGTTGAATTACACCCCGTGGACTAACGTTGAATTATCTACACCTTAGTTTGTGCTCTGAGTCGTTGAAAGACAAGCACAACAATCAACAAGCACAACAATCAACAAGCACAATAATCAACAAGCACAACAATCAACAAGCACAATAATCAACAAGCACAATAATCAACAAGAACAATAATCAACATGCACAATAATCAACATGCACAATAATCAACAAGCACAATAATCAACAAGCACAATAATCAACAAGCACAATAATCAACAAGCACAATAATCAACAAGCACAATAATCAACAAGCACAATAATCAACAAGCACAATAATCAACAAGCACAATAATCAACATGCACAATAATCAACATGCACAATAATCAACATGCACAATAATCAACATGCACAATAATCAACATGCACAATAATCAACATGCACAATAATCAACATGCACAATAATCAACATGCACAATAATCAACATGCACAATAATCAACAAGCACAATAATCAACATGCACAATAATCAAGCACAATAATCAAGCACAATAATCAACAAGCACAATAATCAACATGCACAATAATCAACATGCACAATAATCAACAAGCACAATAATCAACATGCACAATAATCAACAAGCACAATAATCAACATGCACAATAATCAACATGCACAATAATCAACATGCACAATAATCAACAAGCACAATAATCAACATGCACAATAATCAACATGCACAATAATCAAAAAAGCACAAAAATCAACAAGCACAATAATCAACATGCACAATAATCAAGCACAATAATCAACAAGCACAATAATCAACATGCACAATAATCAAGCACAATAATCAACAAGCACAATAATCAACAAGCACAATAATCAACATGCACAATAATCAACAAGCACAATAATCAACAAGCACAATAATCAACAAGCACAATAATCAACATGCACAATAATCAACATGCACAATAATCAACATGCACAATAATCAACATGCACAATAATCAACAAGCACAATAATCAACATGCACAATAATCAACAAGCACAATAATCAACAAGCACAATAATCAACATGCACATAAATCAAGCACAATAATCAACAAGCACAATAATCAACATGCACAATAATCAAGCACAATAATCAACAAGCACAATAATCAACAAGCACAATAATCAACATGCACAATAATCAACAAGCACAATAATCAACAAGCACAATAATCAACAAGCACAATAATCAACATGCACAATAATCAACATGCACAATAATCAACAAGCACAATAATCAACATGCACAATAATCAACATGCACAATAATCAACAAGCACAATAATCAACATGCACAATAATCAACAAGCACAATAATAAACAAGCACAATAATCAACAAGCACAATAATCAACAAGCACAATAATCAACATGCACAATAAATCAACAAGCACAATAATCAACATGCACAATAATCAAGCACAATAATCAACAAGCACAATAATCAACAAGCACAATAATCAACATCCCACAATAATCAAGCACAATAATCAACAAGCACAATAATCAACAGCACAAAAAATCAACATGCACAATAATCAACAAGCACAATAATCAACAAGCACAATAATCAACAAGAACAATAATCAACAAGAACAATAATCAACAAGAACAATAATCAACAAGAACAAAAATTTCAACAAGTACAATAATCAACAAGCACAATAATCAACATGCACAATAATCAACAAGCACAATAATCAAGAACAATAATCAACAATGCACAATAATCAACAAGCACAATAATCAACAAGCACAATAATCAACAAGAACAATAATCAACATGCACAATAATCAACAAGCACAATAATCAACAAGCACAATAATCAACAAGCACAATAATCAACAAAGCACAATAATCAACAAGCACAATAATCAACAAGCAAAATAATCAACAAGAACAATAATCAACATGCACAATAATCAACAAGCACAATAATCAACAAGTACAATAATCAACATGCACAATAATCAACATGCACAATAATCAACATGCGCAATAATCAACAAGAACAATAATCAACATGCACAATAATCAACAAGAACAATAATCAACATGCACAATAATCAACAAGCACAATAATCAACAAGCACAATAATCAACAAGCACAATAATCAACAAGAATAATAATCAACAAGAACAATAATCAACAATAACAATAATCAACAAGCACAATAATCAACAAGCACAATAATCAACAAGAATAATAATCAACATGCACAATAAACAACAACAACAATCAACAAGCACAATAATCAACAAGCACAATAATCAACAAGAACAATAATCAACAAGAACAATAATCAACAAGCACAATAATCAACAAGCACAATAATCAACAAGCACAATAATCAACAAGAATAATAATCAACAAGCACAATAATCAACAAGCACAATAATCAACAAGAATAATAATCAACAAGCACAATAATCAACAAGAATAATCAACATGCACAATAATCAACAAGAATAATAATCAACAAGCACAATAATCAACAAGAATAATAATCAACAAGCACAATAATCAACAAGAATAATAATCAACATGCACAATAATCAACAAGCACAATAATCAACAAGCACAATAATCAACAAGAATAATAATCAACAAGCACAATAATCAACAAGAACAATAATCAACAAGCACAATAATCAACAAGAATAATAATCAACAAGCATAATAATCAACAAGAATAATAATCAACAAGCACAATAATCAACAAGAATAATAATCAACAAGCACAATAATCAACAAGCACAATAATCAACAAGAATAATAATAAACAAGCACAATAATCAACAAGAATAATAATCAACATGCACAATAATCAACAAGAACAATCAACAAGCACAATAATCAACAAGCACAATAATCAACAAGCACAATAATCAACAAGAATAATAATCAACAAGCACAATAATAAACCCAAGAATAATAATCAACAAGCACAATAATCAACAAGCACAATAATCAACAAGAATAATAATCAACAAGCACAATAATCAACAAGAATAATAATCAACAAGCACATAATCAACAAGCAACAATAACAACAAGAATAATAATCAACAAGCACAATAATCAACAAGAATAATAATCAACATGCACAATAATCAACAAGAACAATAATCAACAAGAACAATAATCAACAAGAATAATCAACAAGCATAATAATCAACAAGCACAATAATCAACAATAACAATAATCAACAAGAACAACAATCAACAAGCACAATAATCAACAAGCACAATAATCAACAAGAACAATAATCAACAAGCACAATAATCAACAAGCACAATAATCAACAAGCACAATAATCAACAAGAATAATAATCAACAAGCACAATAATCAACAATAATAATCAACAAGCACAATAACCAACAAGCACAATAATCAACAAGAAATAATAATCAACATGCACAATAATCAACAAGCACAATAATCAACAAGTACAATAATCAACATGCACAATAATCAACATGCACAATAATCAACATGCACAATAATCAACATGAACAATAATCAACAAGAACAACAATCAACATGAACAATAATCACGCAGTATAGTCGGAAAAGCAGTTAGTAAAGTGGTTCCTTAGATTCGTAGCATAAAACGTCACAAACTGCTCTTCAATAACATCTCCATTCAAAGAAGGTGAAATTGCAGATCTGGAGAGTGATCAGAGAACCTTTACTGCACATATAAGTTCCGTCAAACATCTTAACTACTGGGAACACTTGGAAGCACTTGACTTGTACTCGCTGGAACGCAGGCGAGAGAGATATACCATAATCTACACTTGGAAAATCCTAGAAGGAATGGTCCATAATCTGCACACACAAATCACTCCCTACGAATGTAAAAGACTGAGTAGGAGGTGTAAAATACTCCCAGTGAAAAGTAGGGGCACCATTGGTACACTAAGAAAAAACACGATAAGTGTCCAGGGCCCAAGACTGTTCAACAGCCTCCCACTATGCACAAGGGGGAATAACTAATAGATCCCTTGCTGTCTTCAAGAGGGAACCGGGCAGATACTTAAAGTCGGGCTGTGGTTCTTACGTTGGACTGTGTGCGGTCAGAAGTAGTAGCCTGGTTGATCAAGCCCTGATCTACCGGGAGGCCTGATTGTGGACCGGGACGCGGGGGTGTTGATCTTCGGAATACCCTCCAGGTAGACTCCAGGCAGATACTACCCTAGAGTGTAGGGTGGGGGAGGGGGGGGTGGCAGACAGCACTGAGTGGGGATTCCTGGGAAACAAGCGATCTAACACTCAAACGACCCATGTCATAGCACAAACACACAGAAGTGCACAGAACATTATGTTGGTAAAAGTGAACTTTTCCTCCAGTCTTCATTCGGTCTATCTGTTATGTCACATCAGAGGCACAGTCAGCTACTTCAGGTCCAGGAACAAGTCTTATTTCCTCCGATGGACAAAAACACCTAAGACAATATCCCCAGAACAGAATCCAAGACAAAATTCAATTAGGCAAAAACCTCTAGGACTAAAAATTATGGAACAAAAGTCCCTCATTAAAAGTGCAAAATTTTTAAGAAAAACCTTCACTAGTTAAGGTTAGGTTAGATTAATCTATGGCAGGGTTAGGCTTGGTTAGGTTTGGTTAGCTTGGGTTGGTTAATGGAACGTTTTGCCTGAATATAAGAAGTCTATTGTGCAAACAAAACTTTTTGACGATAGAGATACCAAAGTGCTGCAAGTGGTTAGGAGATCAGTATCATGTGAGGAAGTACTTTGTGATTTCTGTCAAACTGAACCAACGATGCCCTTTATCGAGCAAATCTACCAGCAGGTTAAGAAGGAGCTAAAGGAGGCTAGGAGACAGATATGCCGACTGACTGAGGAAACCAAGAGGATTTGTAGTAATGTTCCTGTTGTGAATTCTTAAGTCAAGACAGAAAGCTGGACAGTGCTGGGCAGCATAGAACACAGCTGAGGTTCAAGAGGATGGATAGATGGAGAGGCGGAAATAATAAAAATTCTGGTTACTGCTGTGGAAACCTCCAACTCATTATCTGTGCTGTCTGGCGAATTTGAGTCAACTGCAGTGAAGGAAACGACGAAATATACTAAAGGAATGTAGGAATATTATAATAATGGTGTTAGAATTACCGAAAATATGTAAAGTAAAAGGACACAAGTGCAACTAATGTGACATTTTTATTGTGGCAACGTTTCGCTCTCCAGGAGCTTTGTCAAGCTGTTTCAGCTCGGAAAGTAACCACACCACACAACTCCACAGTCGCACACTAACACACACACACACACAACCACACACACGACACACACAACAACACACACCACACACACACAACACACACACACACACGACACGACTCACACATCACAACACACACACACAGCACAATACACACACACCACACAACAAACACACACTCACAACACACACACACTACACGAAACACACCCACACACACTACAACACACACTCACACAACATAACACACACTACACACACACACACACACAACTACACACAACACACACACACACCACAACACACACACACACACACACCACCACACACTACACACAACTACACACACAAACGACACAAAAAACCACAGCACACACCACAACACACACACACAACACAGCCGCACACACATACACTCACACTACACACAAACACACACACACACACATCACAACACACTCACACAGCACAACACACACCCAACACACACACACGACGTCACGAACACACACACAACACACGCACAACACAGCACTACAACACCCACACACAGCACCACCACCAACACCACACACTCAGCACCACCCTCACCACACTCAGCACACACACAAACACACCAGACTACACCACAACACACACACACACAACTAACCACCACGAACACAATACACCCACACCACCATACACACACACACACACCAACACACAACACACACACACACACCACACACACAGCTTAACACACACCACAACACACACACCACACACGCAAAACACACACCAACACACGAGAACCACACACACACACACACTCACTACACACAACACCCCCACAACACACACACACACACACAACAACACCACAACACATCCACAACACACAGCACACAGTTGGCGACACACGACACACTCATGAACGACACACACACACATCACCACTACACACACCACAGCACACACATTCACATAGCACACACACACACGACACACACACACACACCGACCACACAACTAACAACACAACCTACACAACACACACACTACTCTACTACTCAACACACACAACGACACACACAACACACCACAACACACACACACACACACACAACACACACACACAACACACATCACACACAACACACACACACACAAACAAACACACACACGACCACACACAACACACACACACACACCAATCACACACACACACACAACACCCCACAGCAACACCCACAACTCACACAACACCCACGGACACACGACACACACCCTACACAGAACACTACAAACACACACACACAACACGAACACACCCACCACGACACACAACCAAGTCACACACGACACAAACACCAACACACACAACAACACACACAACAACACACACAACACACAAAACACACACACACATCACCACACAACACACATACATACACAACACACACAGCACACACCCACACACACACACAACATTACACAATACACACACACAACACACACACACACACACACACACACAACACACAGCACAACACTCCAAACACACACCCACACACACTACACACACACACACAAAAACACACACACACAACACACACAGCACACAAACCACCACTACACAAAAACACACACACACACACTACACACACACACACACAAACCACACACACAACACACACACCACACACAACACAACACACTACATCACACACAACACCCACACTAACACAACACACAACACACCCAACAACACAACCCACACACAACACACACACAAAACACACACACACACACACAACACACCAAAACCACAGCACACAACACACACAACACACACACACTAACACCAGCAACACACCCACAACACACACTCACACACAACACCACCAAACACACACCAAAACACACACGACACACACAACACACCTATAACCCACACTCACACACCACACACAACACAAACACAACCCACCTACAACACACACACAACACACACACACACAACACACCCACCCACAACCCACACAACACACACCCAAACACAACACACACACACACGAATCTCCCCCCCCCAACACAAAAAACCTACCTTGCCCAAACCCACCTCCATTCTCCCCCGACATAAAGTAACCAAGCTGCACCACCCCACCTCCTCCAATATACGCCAGCAGCACCGCCTTCGCGACCACCCCTCCCCAACGCTCCATAACCTATCCCCTCGAGCAATTGCCCCCTCAAGCACCTACCCCCAAAACACCAACCCAACACCGTAAGAACTTTCACCTCAATCGCCATAGCCGAACCACCATCTAGCTCTCGGTTATGGAATACACTTTAAGCCACTAACACCACACCAACAAACAGTTGACCAATGCAAAAGTCCAATTGAAACTATAGAACTATCAATCAGATTTATTCTCTGATGAAATTAAAATACAGAAGGGACTAGAATCCGCTAAGTAAACAACAACCCCTCCGCATTGCCCACACGGAATAGGCACCAAGTGCAGACGACCAAACACCTATTGAAGGAATTTTATAAGCAAAACAGTCGAATTGTCAGGAGAAAAACAAAAATTAAACAACGTATGGTAGCAATGTGCTGGGAACTTTGAATATCAATGCCAAAACTGAACAAGTGGGAATGATAGAAGAAGAGTCTGGCAAATGACGCTGAGTGTAAATAATCAGGATGATAAAGTTATTCAATTGGATAGATGGTAATGGGAAGGGGGAGGAGTTGCATTGTATGTTCGAGAAAATATTACTGTTGCATAAAAACGGTATAAAAATAGATGGAAAAAACAGATAACAGAATCAATTTGTGTAGAGTTTGTAGAAGGTCACGGAAAACAAATCACTAGGTGTAATATACCGACCTCCAGCTTGGATCACGATCGATTGGAGACTTCTTTTGGAGGGGGAGATGAAATTTGTTAGGGCTTCAGACCCCATAACCAAAGTGATATGTGGGATTTAAACTTTAGTGATCAAATTGACTGGAATTCTTGACCGGTAATCTTGGATCCAGTGACCTTGTTGAAACCAGTTCAGACTGTTTTCTGAAGCAGTGCCTCGCAGAGCCTACCAGGGGGATAATAATTTGCTAGATCAAATAATGAAACACTTCGTAAATAATCTGGAGATCACTGAAGAGCTTGGCGCAAGTCATCACAAATCCAACACTTTTTTAGCATAAACTGGGAATACAAGAATAATGAAAAATACATAAAATCCCTGATAATCGTTCTGCCGATTATAGTGGAACGTAGGGAACTCCTGTCTAATCCGATGCTGTATTACTAGCAAAATGACTTAGATTGACGATCATATTTAATAAGATACGTTCCTCCCAGTTGATAATAATAAGTCACTTTCGATCACATAAACAACATTATGCATGTAAACCCTGGTATAAATTCTCTGATGAAGACAATCCTCTCCACTACTATATCTATAGTTGGTATACCTCACACATCCAGTTCACTGTTTACCTGAGATCCCTTCTGTTCAGGGAGGGCGAGAAAGGCAATAATATTACTGGTAATAGCTGCAAAAGTTTAAGTAATATTAAAAGAAATTAAAATAAGTGGGAGAAGAATTGGCAACAGAAGTAATGTTACCAAAAGTAAGATAAATGAGGTGAGGATCGAGAAATATTCAAAGCAGTGCAGGATCAATAAGAACAAGAGAAGATGACACTACATAATTACAAACACAGGTGAATGTGCTTTTGCACTGTTTAAAAGAAGTATAGAAAATACACAAGTACTAATGTAGGACCAAGCAAAGACATCCAAGATTAGTATTTCTTAAATAGCATATCTTCACAAGTCTCGTCTTTTAAGCCTGGACAATCACAGTGAGGAGACATCAAGTGTTTATAGTGACACCTGGAGTGGCTATTTCTAAGGAGAATTAAGGCCAAATAATAGTACCTTAATCATGACAGTTTTTTTGTTTTTTTTTTATTATAGTCTATTGATTTTGATATTCCTACTATCTTCTTACAAGTAGTTGGACTAAATAGTGTTATTAATTTTTATATTTGTTGTCAGATATTAGGCTGGTTGTGTTTAGTTTTGAAAAGATGTTTTGCATAATGTGAAAAATCTTTCGTCATTTATACAGTATATACAACTGTATTAATATTTTTCTCTTCTGTATTTTATTTAGAATGCTGCCTCTATTGAATATGAAAGGACCACAATGCAGCAGAGGAAATGCAGGATGATTCCGCGAGGAACAAAGGCAACAAGTGCGAGTTTCTGGACGTAAGCCGCAGGCACTGGCTGGGGTAGGCTCTCACTACATCAGAAAGGGATTCCACGAGAGTATTAGACGTAATCATAAAAATATATATTTTTTCCCTCTGAGTCTGTATTTTCACGTAATGACCAATTATATAAGTTTAGAAAAGCCTAAATTTCACTAAAAGAAACATAATCACTCTCACATAATCACCAATGAAAGAGTTCAATTACTCAGACGTGGAAACTCGGAAATTATCTCACAAAAGCATCAATTCCATTTTTTTAACATTTTCCCCTAACAAATATCAGGACCACAGACAAAATACAATATAATTTTTGGTACCTAAGTAGATTGTTTGCCTTTTTAAGAAACCAAAGTAATTAACCTTAAAATACCAATGACATAAACTTAAGCCTAAATCTAGTGTCTTATAATGTCCCAAATGTATTCGTTATGGGGACATCACATGAAAGATCAGCACTGTAGGTGTTGCAGCATAAAACGCGATCTGCACTGTAGTAGTTACATCCAAAAACAGATATGCATGTAGGTGTTACAGCATAAAACAGATCGCACTGTAAGGTTTACAGGCATAAAACAGATCTGTACTGTTAGGGTTGCAGCATAAAACAGATCTGCACTGTAGGTGTTGCAGCATAAAACAGATCTGCACTGTAGGTGTTGCGAGCATAAAACAATCTCACTGTAGGAGTTGCAGCAATAAAAACAGAACTGCACTGGTAGGGTTGCAGCAAAAAACAGATCTCACAGTAGGTGTTGCCAGCATAAAACAGATCTTCACTGTATGTTGTATATGGCAGCATAAAACGAGATTGCACTGTAGGTGTTGCAGCATAAAACAGATCTGCACTGTAGGTGTTGCAGCATAAAACAGGTCTGTGCTGTAGGTGTTGCAGCATAAAACAGAACTGTACTGTAGGTATTACAGCATAAAACAGAACTGTACTGTAGGTGTTACAGCATAAAACAGAACTGTACTGTAGGTGTTACAGCATAAAACAGAACTGTACTGTAGGTGGTTACAGATAAAACAGAACTGTACCTGAAGGTGTTACAGCATAAAACAGACTGGAACTGAGGTGTTGCAAGCATAAAACAGACTGTACTGTAGGTGTTTACAGCATAAAACAGAACTGTACTGTAGGTGTTACAGCATTAAACGCCAACAGAACTGTGTCTGTAGGAGTTTACAGCATAAAACAAGGACTGTACTGTAGGTAGTTAGCAGCATAAAACAGAACTGTACAGTAGGTGTAAAGCATAAAACAGAACTGTAAACTGTAGTAGAAACAGCATAAAACAGAACTGTACTGTAGGTGTTACAGCATAAAACAGAACTGTACTGTAGGTGTTACAGCATAAAACAGGACTGTACTGTAGGTGTTGCAGCATAAAACAGAACTGTACTGTAGGTGTTTACGCATAAAACAGAACTGTAACTGTATTGTTTTACAGCATAAAACAGATCGCACTGTAGGTGTTGCAGCATATAACAGAACTGAACTGTAGGTGTTACAGCAAAACAGAACTGTAAGTAGTGTTTTACAGCATAAAACAGAACTGTACAGTAGGTGTTTACAGCAAAAACAGAACTGTACTGTAGTTTGTTTACAGCTAAAACAGACAATCTGTAGGTGTTGCAGCATAAAACAGAACTGTACTGTAGGTGTTACAGCATAAAACAGAACTGTACTGTAGGTGTTACAGCATAAAACAGATCTGCACTGTAGGTGTTACAGCATAAAACAGATCTAGCACGTAGGTGTTTACAGGCATAAAACAATCCTGTACCGTAGGTGTTGCAGCATAAAACAGAACTGTACGTAGTGATGCAGCAAAAAACAGATCTGTACTGAAGGTTTACAGCATAAACTAGATCTGCACTGTAGGTGTTACAGCATAAAACAGATCTGCACTGTAGGTGTTACAGCATAAAACAGATCTGTACTGTAGGTGTTGCAGCATAAAACAGAACTGTACTGTAGGTGTTACAGCATAAACACCAGATCCTGCACTGTAGGTGTACAGCATAAAACCAAGAAAATTTTTTGTCTGCACTGTAGGTGTACAGCCATAAAACGATTCTGTAACTGTAAGTTACAGCATAAAACAGAACTGTACGTAGTGTTACAGCATAAAACAGTGACTGTACTGTAGGTGTTTGCAGCAAAAAACAGAACTTGTACTGTAGTGTTACAGCATAAAAACAGAACTGTACTGTAGTGTTACAGCATAAACGAGTTCTCACTGTAAGGTGTTACAGCAATTAAAACAGATCTGTCACTTTAAGGTTTTTACAGCATAATACAGATCTGTACTGTAGGTGTTGCAGCATAAAACAGAACTGTACTTGTAGTTGGTGCAGCATAAACAGATCTGTACTGTAGTACGACAGCATAAAACAGATCTGCACTGTAGGTGTTACAGCATAACACAGATCTGCCACTGTAGGGTTACAGCATAAAACAGATCTGTACTGAGTAGGTTGTTGCAGCATAAAACGAACTGAAGCTGGAGGTGTTTCAATAAAACAGATCTGCACTGTAAGTGATTCAGCATGAAAACAGATCTGCACTGTAGGTGTTACAGCATAAAACAGATCTGTACTGTAGGTGTTGCAGCATAAAACAGAACTGTACTGTAGGTGTTGCAGCATAAAACAGATCTGTACTGTAGGTGTTGCAGCATAAAACAGACTGTACTTTAGGTGTGCAGCATAAAAACAGATCTGTCACAGTAGGTGTTGCAGCATAAAACAGATCTGTACTGTAGGTGTTGCAGCATAAAACAGATCTGTACTGTAGGTGTTGCAGCATAAAACAGATCTGCACTGTAGGTGTTGCAGCATAAAACAGATCTGTACTGTAGGTGTTGCAGCATAAAACAGATCTTGCACTGTAGGTGTTGCAGCATAAAACAGAACTGAACTGTAGTGTACAGCATAAAACAGATCTGTACAGTAGGTGTTGCAGCCATAAAACAGATCTGACGTAGTAGTTGCAGCGATAAAACAGATCTGTCACTGTAGGTGTTGCAGCAATAACACAGATCTGTACTGTAGGTGTTGCAGCATAAAACAGATCTGTACTGTAGGTGTTACAGCATAAAACAGATCTGTACTGTAGGTGTTGCAACATGAAAAAATTGTGTTGCTTGCTGTACATTGTGGGTGCTAGTAAATGTCATCTACATTAATTTAAAAAAATAACCTTTGATAGGTGATTACATATTGTTATAGTGTGACTGTAAAATACATGTATCTTACATGATTTATTTATGCATTAAGTCACATTAGGTTGAACAGTAAATTGTAGTGAAATATGACATGAAGAGTTAGATAAGTGTGAGAAACAGAATTCCCTTAAAATCATTAGAAAAACTGGAAAAAAATCGTAAACAGTAATAAATTAACGAAGGTACTTAATGATGTAAACAAAGTAGCATCAGTAGCTTGCAATATAATGGTAACCAAAGTTACTTTCAGACTTATATTTCCCCTAATATTAACAGATCTATTTCGATTCTTTCAGGGGTGTCTTAGAAAAATAATTTAAATCTCCATCATATATGCTTCAATTTCCACATATACACTTCAATATTTTCTTCCCTCATTCTACATTTAACATGATTCTTAAACAATTGATTCAGGAAGGATATAGGAAAGCACTAGTGTGGTTAATAGAGTTGTGATGAGTGGAACAAACTCCTCAGTACCGTCATAGAAACTAATAACTGATGGTAGTTTTAAAAATAGGTTAATAAATACATAATGTGGTGTGGTTGGTGGAGATGGACCTGACTAGCTTGTGCTAACGGTCTGGTGCAAGTGGCTTGCTTCCTTAGTGGAATATGACTTGCCTGACTACCATAAAGGCATAGGCCTTGAGCGATTGGTGAATTGGACCTGCCTGGCATGGCCAGTAGGCCCTGCTTTCAATGTTCCTTTTGTTATACCTTATGAGATACAAATCCCAGTAATCTGTTTCCCTTTTTTCGTACCTTAGGCATTTGCTGCTTGGCTTCATACTGTCTGCATTCTGGTAAGAACTAGATTCATATATTATTTAGTTTATACATTTACATTCCCGAGCTCATACTTTTGCATTTATATTCAGTAAACAGCAACTACCATTATTATGACCCATTCATGAATTTGCTAACTTCTTCTAAAGTTCAGTGACATCTTTCCCTGAAATCAATAATCCTGCTATTTATGTATTATCAGCGAATTCCTCACTTCACATTACTCACTAGTCAAGGTTATTAATGTCCCGTATCCGCTTGGACAAAGTTTCCTGGAGAGCGAAACGTTGCCACAATAAAATGTCACATTAGTTTGCTCTGTGCCTTTTACCAAACAATTGTGGTGAATGTATTTTGAAAACCGACACTATGTAAGAATTGAACACTTGGCAACAAATGATTCTTTAACTGAAGAAACGTTTCGCCACACAGTGGCTCATCAGTCCAATACAAAGTAGAAATTGTAAGGAGAGGAGGAGTTCGAGGAATCAGTCCCTCACCTGGATCGATGTGTTCAGTCCATCACTCTTGTAGGAAGTGCAGCATAGGGCCAGAGAGGTGGCGAAATGAGTCGACGCAGGAGGCGGCGGGATCACAGTGGACCTGCTACTAGTGTATAGTAGGTCTCGTCCAAAGGTGGGCCTTCATCTCATCTGACTGCCTAAATACGCCACCCTCTCAGGCCCTGTGCTGCACTTCCTATCAAGAGTGATGGACCTGTACACATCGATCCAGGTTGAGGACTGATTAACCTCGAACTCCTCCTCTCCTTACCATTTCTACATTGTATTGGACTGATGAAGCCACTGTTGTGGCGAAACGTTTTCTTCATAAAGATCCTCATGTGTTGCACAAGTGTCCCAATTCTTCAACCCATATAGACGGTAATCCCTTCCAACATTATTATAATTTTTGCATAACGACTTATCTCGTCCCTTTATAATAAGAATAACATTAGCTCTCTTCCACATATCAGACACTACACCTGTTTGAAGAGTTAAAATATAAAAATGTTAGTTAATGGTTCACAAGTTGCGTTTTCCACTCCTGAAGAACCGCTGGAAAAAACTATCATTCCAGGGCCCCGTAAATTTATTTTGATTTACTCGCTCACCCTGATTGATTAAAATATCCCTAGTAACTGTGAACCCTATTACATAATTCCTTTCTCAGGCCACAATAAAAATAGTTACTGGATATCGTTGGGAGAGTCGTTCTTGTGGTATAAAGAAATTTAAAATAATTATCAAATATCGTTTACTTCATTTTCTTCATCAGTGAACTGACCAGAGTTAGTTTTAAAGAGATTTTTATTCTAACGTTTGTTGTGTAAAGAATGGTATACAATACCGACAAGATGAAATTAAGACACATATGCAACATCTGGGTATCTATATTGTAGACGTTTTTCGCCATCCAGTTTGGCTTTATCAATACACATTCCCAGGACATCATCCTGAAGACAGTCGGTATTATATACCATTCTTGCACAACTTGTCATACACTGCAACATCATGGAATCTTAATTCTGAGGACATGTACATAACCTTTAACGAACTACGTCAACTACTACAACTAACCCATCCTCTTTTGGTAGGGACTTACTACCGACTAGGGAATCCGCCACCAGTGACTATGCCCTCGCTGCTACACATCCTCTATTTCCACCTGACGTTAGTATACAAGCGCGAGCGCCTTTACTTCTGCTTCAAATCTCCACGACTGCGGTGCTTCTTCGTCACTACTGCTATGTTGAGGGACTGAATACCTCATCTTCTGTACAAGTCCTACTGTCTTTAAGTTAATGTCTCGGGAATTTGTTTTGATAAAGCCACTGGAATGGCGAAACGTCTACAATAAAGATACCCAGATTTTGCATATGAGCCTTTAATTTTAACGTTTGTGTTTATATCGCTAGAAAAAGCCTATCCGTTTGGTATCGTGTCCATAGACAACATTAATTTCATAGATATTTTACTTCTCTTAACTTTTTATTAACTCTCTTAAAAATGTGAATACAATAGTGTTAAAGATGATCCTCACCTCTTTTGATACGCCTATAAAATCTTATATTCTGCCCAAAAGATGCTTGACCATTGTTCCCAGTCATAATAAATGTTCTTTGGACAGAAATGTATAATGTTTCA
>NC_069400.1:53592023-53694615 GCF_026875155.1 Cherax quadricarinatus
ACAACACATCACAACTAACACCACACTAACACACACACCCCCACACTCACACTCTGAACACACCCACAACACAAACACACACAACACAACACACACATCACAACTCACACACACACACACACACACAACAACCACACACACACACTACACACACCACAAACTACAACACACAAAACACACACACACAACACACACACACACACAACCCACACACACACCACACACACACACACCAACACACACACACACAAAACACACACACACACACACTACACACACACACACCACAACACACACACACACAACACCCCACACACTCACACCACACACAAGCACACACACCAGCACACACACACACAACACACACACACACAACACACACACACACACACACAACACACACACACCCAACACACACACACCACACAACTACACACACACACACACACACACTCACACACAAGCAGACTACACACACACACACGTACACAACACACATCCAACAACACACACACCACACCACACCCAACACACACACACACAACCACACACACACACTACAACACACATCACACACACACCCACACATACTTCACAACACACACACACACACACACCGTCACCACACACACAACACACACACACACACACACAACACACACACACACACGACACACACACAACACACTCACACTCACACAACACACACACAACCACACTACACACACACAATCACACACACACACACACACAACAACACACACACCACACAAAACACACACTACAACCACCACACACACACACGACTACACAACACACACACACACACACACACACACAGCACCACACAAACTACACGCACACACAGCACAACACACACACACACACACACAACACACACACACACTCACACTACCGACACAACCACACCACACAACTCCACAGTCGCACACTAACACACACACACACACAACCACACACACGACACACACAACAACACACACCACACACACACAACACACACACACACACGACACGACTCACACATCACAACACACACACACAGCACAATACACACACACCACACAACAAACACACACTCACAACACACACACACTACACGAAACACACCCACACACACTACAACACACACTCACACAACATAACACACACTACACACACACACACACACAACTACACACAACACACACACACACCACAACACACACACACACACACACCACCACACACTACACACAACTACACACACAAACGACACAAAAAACCACAGCACACACCACAACACACACACACAACACAGCCGCACACACATACACTCACACTACACACAAACACACACACACACACATCACAACACACTCACACAGCACAACACACACCCAACACACACACACGACGTCACGAACACACACACAACACACGCACAACACAGCACTACAACACCCACACACAGCACCACCACCAACACCACACACTCAGCACCACCCTCACCACACTCAGCACACACACAAACACACCAGACTACACCACAACACACACACACACAACTAACCACCACGAACACAATACACCCACACCACCATACACACACACACACACCAACACACAACACACACACACACACCACACACACAGCTTAACACACACCACAACACACACACCACACACGCAAAACACACACCAACACACGAGAACCACACACACACACACACTCACTACACACAACACCCCCACAACACACACACACACACACAACAACACCACAACACATCCACAACACACAGCACACAGTTGGCGACACACGACACACTCATGAACGACACACACACACATCACCACTACACACACCACAGCACACACATTCACATAGCACACACACACACGACACACACACACACACCGACCACACAACTAACAACACAACCTACACAACACACACACTACTCTACTACTCAACACACACAACGACACACACAACACACCACAACACACACACACACACACACAACACACACACACAACACACATCACACACAACACACACACACACAAACAAACACACACACGACCACACACAACACACACACACACACCAATCACACACACACACACAACACCCCACAGCAACACCCACAACTCACACAACACCCACGGACACACGACACACACCCTACACAGAACACTACAAACACACACACACAACACGAACACACCCACCACGACACACAACCAAGTCACACACGACACAAACACCAACACACACAACAACACACACAACAACACACACAACACACAAAACACACACACACATCACCACACAACACACATACATACACAACACACACAGCACACACCCACACACACACACAACATTACACAATACACACACACAACACACACACACACACACACACACACAACACACAGCACAACACTCCAAACACACACCCACACACACTACACACACACACACAAAAACACACACACACAACACACACAGCACACAAACCACCACTACACAAAAACACACACACACACACTACACACACACACACACAAACCACACACACAACACACACACCACACACAACACAACACACTACATCACACACAACACCCACACTAACACAACACACAACACACCCAACAACACAACCCACACACAACACACACACAAAACACACACACACACACACAACACACCAAAACCACAGCACACAACACACACAACACACACACACTAACACCAGCAACACACCCACAACACACACTCACACACAACACCACCAAACACACACCAAAACACACACGACACACACAACACACCTATAACCCACACTCACACACCACACACAACACAAACACAACCCACCTACAACACACACACAACACACACACACACAACACACCCACCCACAACCCACACAACACACACCCAAACACAACACACACACACACGAATCTCCCCCCCCCAACACAAAAAACCTACCTTGCCCAAACCCACCTCCATTCTCCCCCGACATAAAGTAACCAAGCTGCACCACCCCACCTCCTCCAATATACGCCAGCAGCACCGCCTTCGCGACCACCCCTCCCCAACGCTCCATAACCTATCCCCTCGAGCAATTGCCCCCTCAAGCACCTACCCCCAAAACACCAACCCAACACCGTAAGAACTTTCACCTCAATCGCCATAGCCGAACCACCATCTAGCTCTCGGTTATGGAATACACTTTAAGCCACTAACACCACACCAACAAACAGTTGACCAATGCAAAAGTCCAATTGAAACTATAGAACTATCAATCAGATTTATTCTCTGATGAAATTAAAATACAGAAGGGACTAGAATCCGCTAAGTAAACAACAACCCCTCCGCATTGCCCACACGGAATAGGCACCAAGTGCAGACGACCAAACACCTATTGAAGGAATTTTATAAGCAAAACAGTCGAATTGTCAGGAGAAAAACAAAAATTAAACAACGTATGGTAGCAATGTGCTGGGAACTTTGAATATCAATGCCAAAACTGAACAAGTGGGAATGATAGAAGAAGAGTCTGGCAAATGACGCTGAGTGTAAATAATCAGGATGATAAAGTTATTCAATTGGATAGATGGTAATGGGAAGGGGGAGGAGTTGCATTGTATGTTCGAGAAAATATTACTGTTGCATAAAAACGGTATAAAAATAGATGGAAAAAACAGATAACAGAATCAATTTGTGTAGAGTTTGTAGAAGGTCACGGAAAACAAATCACTAGGTGTAATATACCGACCTCCAGCTTGGATCACGATCGATTGGAGACTTCTTTTGGAGGGGGAGATGAAATTTGTTAGGGCTTCAGACCCCATAACCAAAGTGATATGTGGGATTTAAACTTTAGTGATCAAATTGACTGGAATTCTTGACCGGTAATCTTGGATCCAGTGACCTTGTTGAAACCAGTTCAGACTGTTTTCTGAAGCAGTGCCTCGCAGAGCCTACCAGGGGGATAATAATTTGCTAGATCAAATAATGAAACACTTCGTAAATAATCTGGAGATCACTGAAGAGCTTGGCGCAAGTCATCACAAATCCAACACTTTTTTAGCATAAACTGGGAATACAAGAATAATGAAAAATACATAAAATCCCTGATAATCGTTCTGCCGATTATAGTGGAACGTAGGGAACTCCTGTCTAATCCGATGCTGTATTACTAGCAAAATGACTTAGATTGACGATCATATTTAATAAGATACGTTCCTCCCAGTTGATAATAATAAGTCACTTTCGATCACATAAACAACATTATGCATGTAAACCCTGGTATAAATTCTCTGATGAAGACAATCCTCTCCACTACTATATCTATAGTTGGTATACCTCACACATCCAGTTCACTGTTTACCTGAGATCCCTTCTGTTCAGGGAGGGCGAGAAAGGCAATAATATTACTGGTAATAGCTGCAAAAGTTTAAGTAATATTAAAAGAAATTAAAATAAGTGGGAGAAGAATTGGCAACAGAAGTAATGTTACCAAAAGTAAGATAAATGAGGTGAGGATCGAGAAATATTCAAAGCAGTGCAGGATCAATAAGAACAAGAGAAGATGACACTACATAATTACAAACACAGGTGAATGTGCTTTTGCACTGTTTAAAAGAAGTATAGAAAATACACAAGTACTAATGTAGGACCAAGCAAAGACATCCAAGATTAGTATTTCTTAAATAGCATATCTTCACAAGTCTCGTCTTTTAAGCCTGGACAATCACAGTGAGGAGACATCAAGTGTTTATAGTGACACCTGGAGTGGCTATTTCTAAGGAGAATTAAGGCCAAATAATAGTACCTTAATCATGACAGTTTTTTTGTTTTTTTTTTATTATAGTCTATTGATTTTGATATTCCTACTATCTTCTTACAAGTAGTTGGACTAAATAGTGTTATTAATTTTTATATTTGTTGTCAGATATTAGGCTGGTTGTGTTTAGTTTTGAAAAGATGTTTTGCATAATGTGAAAAATCTTTCGTCATTTATACAGTATATACAACTGTATTAATATTTTTCTCTTCTGTATTTTATTTAGAATGCTGCCTCTATTGAATATGAAAGGACCACAATGCAGCAGAGGAAATGCAGGATGATTCCGCGAGGAACAAAGGCAACAAGTGCGAGTTTCTGGACGTAAGCCGCAGGCACTGGCTGGGGTAGGCTCTCACTACATCAGAAAGGGATTCCACGAGAGTATTAGACGTAATCATAAAAATATATATTTTTTCCCTCTGAGTCTGTATTTTCACGTAATGACCAATTATATAAGTTTAGAAAAGCCTAAATTTCACTAAAAGAAACATAATCACTCTCACATAATCACCAATGAAAGAGTTCAATTACTCAGACGTGGAAACTCGGAAATTATCTCACAAAAGCATCAATTCCATTTTTTTAACATTTTCCCCTAACAAATATCAGGACCACAGACAAAATACAATATAATTTTTGGTACCTAAGTAGATTGTTTGCCTTTTTAAGAAACCAAAGTAATTAACCTTAAAATACCAATGACATAAACTTAAGCCTAAATCTAGTGTCTTATAATGTCCCAAATGTATTCGTTATGGGGACATCACATGAAAGATCAGCACTGTAGGTGTTGCAGCATAAAACGCGATCTGCACTGTAGTAGTTACATCCAAAAACAGATATGCATGTAGGTGTTACAGCATAAAACAGATCGCACTGTAAGGTTTACAGGCATAAAACAGATCTGTACTGTTAGGGTTGCAGCATAAAACAGATCTGCACTGTAGGTGTTGCAGCATAAAACAGATCTGCACTGTAGGTGTTGCGAGCATAAAACAATCTCACTGTAGGAGTTGCAGCAATAAAAACAGAACTGCACTGGTAGGGTTGCAGCAAAAAACAGATCTCACAGTAGGTGTTGCCAGCATAAAACAGATCTTCACTGTATGTTGTATATGGCAGCATAAAACGAGATTGCACTGTAGGTGTTGCAGCATAAAAACAGATCTGCACTGTAGGTGTTGCAGCATAAAACAGGTCTGTGCTGTAGGTGTTGCAGCATAAAACAGAACTGTACTGTAGGTATTACAGCATAAAACAGAACTGTACTGTAGGTATTACAGCATAAAACAGAACTGTACTGTAGGTGTTACAGCATAAAACAGAACTGTACTGTAGGTGGTTACAGATAAAACAGAACTGTACCTGAAGGTGTTACAGCATAAAACAGACTGGAACTGAGGTGTTGCAAGCATAAAACAGACTGTACTGTAGGTGTTTACAGCATAAAACAGAACTGTACTGTAGGTGTTACAGCATTAAACGCCAACAGAACTGTGTCTGTAGGAGTTTACAGCATAAAACAAGGACTGTACTGTAGGTAGTTAGCAGCATAAAACAGAACTGTACAGTAGGTGTAAAGCATAAAACAGAACTGTAAACTGTAGTAGAAACAGCATAAAACCGAACTGTACTGTAGGTGTTACAGCATAAAACAGAACTGTACTGTAGGTGTTACAGCATAAAACAGGACTGTACTGTAGGTGTTGCAGCATAAAACAGAACTGTACTGTAGGTGTTACAGCATAAAACAGAACTGTAACTGTATTGTTTTACAGCATAAAACAGATCGCACTGTAGGTGTTGCAGCATATAACAGAACTGAACTGTAGGTGTTACAGCAAAACAGAACTGTAAGTAGTGTTTTACAGCATAAAACAGAACTGTACAGTAGGTGTTTACAGCAAAAACAGAACTGTACTGTAGTTTGTTTACAGCTAAAACAGACAATCTGTAGGTGTAGCAGCATAAAACAGAACTGTACTGTAGGTGTTACAGCATAAAACAGAACTGTACTGTAGGTGTTACAGCAAAAAAACAGATCTGCACTGTAGTGTTTACAGCATAAAACAGATCTAGCACGTAGGTGTTTACAGGCATAAAACAATCCTGTACCGTAGGTGTTGCAGCATAAAACAGAACTGTACGTAGTGATGCAGCAAAAAACAGATCTGTACTGAAGGTTTACAGCATAAACTGGATCTGCACTGTAGGTGTTACAGCATAAAACAGATCTGCACTGTAGGTGTTACAGCATAAAACAGATCTGTACTGTAGGTGTTGCAGCATAAAACAGAACTGTACTGTAGGTGTTACAGCATAAACACCAGATCCTGCACTGTAGGTGTACAGCATAAAACCAAGAAAATTTTTTGTCTGCACTGTAGGTGTACAGCCATAAAACGATTCTGTAACTGTAAGTTACAGCATAAAACAGAACTGTACGTAGTGTTACAGCATAAAACAGTGACTGTACTGTAGGTGTTTGCAGCAAAAAACAGAACTTGTACTGTAGTGTTACAGCATAAAAACAGAACTGTACTGTAGTGTTACAGCATAAACGAGTTCTCACTGTAAGGTGTTACAGCAATTAAAACAGATCTGTCACTTTAAGGTTTTTACAGCATAATACAGATCTGTACTGTAGGTGTTGCAGCATAAAACAGAACTGTACTTGTAGTTGGTGCAGCATAAACAGATCTGTACTGTAGTGTTACAGCATAAAACAGATCTGCACTGTAGGTGTTACAGCATAACACAGATCTGCCACTGTAGGGTTACAGCATAAAACAGATCTGTACTGAGTAGGTTGTTGCAGCATAAAACGAACTGAAGCTGGAGGTGTTTCAATAAAACAGATCTGCACTGTAAGTGATTCAGCATGAAAACAGATCTGCACTGTAGGTGTTACAGCATAAAACAGATCTGTACTGTAGGTGTTGCAGCATAAAACAGAACTGTACTGTAGGTGTTGCAGCATAAAACAGATCTGTACTGTAGGTGTTGCAGCATAAAACAGACTGTACTTTAGGTGTGCAGCATAAAAACAGATCTGTCACAGTAGGTGTTGCAGCATAAACCAGATCTGTACTGTAGGTGTTGCAGCATAAAACAGATCTGTACTGTAGGTGTTGCAGCATAAAACAGATCTGCACTGTAGGTGTTGCAGCATAAAACAGATCTGTACTGTAGGTGTTGCAGCATAAAACAGATCTTGCACTGTAGGTGTTGCAGCATAAAACAGAACTGAACTGTAGTGTACAGCATAAAACAGATCTGTACAGTAGGTGTTGCAGCCATAAAACAGATCTGACGTAGTAGTTGCAGCGATAAAACAGATCTGTCACTGTAGGTGTTGCAGCATAAAACAGATCTGTACTGTAGGTGTTGCAGCATAAAACAGATCTGTACTGTAGGTGTTACAGCATAAAACAGATCTGTACTGTAGGTGTTGCAACATGAAAAAATTGTGTTGCTTGCTGTACATTGTGGGTGCTAGTAAATGTCATCTACATTTATTTAAAAAAATAACATTTGATAGGTGATTACATTTGTTTAGTGTGACTGTAAAATACATGTATCTTACATGATTTATTTATGCATTAAGTCACATTAGGTTGAACAGTAAATTGTAGTGAAATATGACATGAAGAGTTAGATATGTGTGTGAAACATAATCCCTTAAAATCATTAGAAAAACTGGAAAAAAATCGTAAACAGTAATAAATTAACGAAGGTACTTAATGATGTAAACAAAGTAGCATCAGTAGCTTGCAATATAATGGTAACCAAAGTTACTTTCAGACTTATATTTCCCCTAATATTAACAGATCTATTTCGATTCTTTCAGGGGTGTCTTAGAAAAATAATTTAAATCTCCATCATATATGCTTCAATTTCCACATATACACTTCAATATTTTCTTCCCTCATTCTACATTTAACATGATTCTTAAACAATTGATTCAGGAAGGATATAGGAAAGCACTAGTGTGGTTAATAGAGTTGTGATGAGTGGAACAAACTCCTCAGTACCGTCATAGAAACTAATAACTGATGGTAGTTTTAAAAATAGGTTAATAAATACATAATGTGGTGTGGTTGGTGGAGATGGACCTGACTAGCTTGTGCTAACGGTCTGGTGCAAGTGGCTTGCTTCCTTAGTGGAATATGACTTGCCTGACTACCATAAAGGCATAGGCCTTGAGCGATTGGTGAATTGGACCTGCCTGGCATGGCCAGTAGGCCCTGCTTTCAATGTTCCTTTTGTTATACCTTATGAGATACAAATCCCAGTAATCTGTTTCCCTTTTTTCGTACCTTAGGCATTTGCTGCTTGGCTTCATACTGTCTGCATTCTGGTAAGAACTAGATTCATATATTATTTAGTTTATACATTTACATTCCCGAGCTCATACTTTTGCATTTATATTCAGTAAACAGCAACTACCATTATTATGACCCATTCATGAATTTGCTAACTTCTTCTAAAGTTCAGTGACATCTTTCCCTGAAATCAATAATCCTGCTATTTATGTATTATCAGCGAATTCCTCACTTCACATTACTCACTAGTCAAGGTTATTAATGTCCCGTATCCGCTTGGACAAAGTTTCCTGGAGAGCGAAACGTTGCCACAATAAAATGTCACATTAGTTTGCTCTGTGCCTTTTACCAAACAATTGTGGTGAATGTATTTTGAAAACCGACACTATGTAAGAATTGAACACTTGGCAACAAATGATTCTTTAACTGAAGAAACGTTTCGCCACACAGTGGCTCATCAGTCCAATACAAAGTAGAAATTGTAAGGAGAGGAGGAGTTCGAGGAATCAGTCCCTCACCTGGATCGATGTGTTCAGTCCATCACTCTTGTAGGAAGTGCAGCATAGGGCCAGAGAGGTGGCGAAATGAGTCGACGCAGGAGGCGGCGGGATCACAGTGGACCTGCTACTAGTGTATAGTAGGTCTCGTCCAAAGGTGGGCCTTCATCTCATCTGACTGCCTAAATACGCCACCCTCTCAGGCCCTGTGCTGCACTTCCTATCAAGAGTGATGGACCTGTACACATCGATCCAGGTTGAGGACTGATTAACCTCGAACTCCTCCTCTCCTTACCATTTCTACATTGTATTGGACTGATGAAGCCACTGTTGTGGCGAAACGTTTTCTTCATAAAGATCCTCATGTGTTGCACAAGTGTCCCAATTCTTCAACCCATATAGACGGTAATCCCTTCCAACATTATTATAATTTTTGCATAACGACTTATCTCGTCCCTTTATAATAAGAATAACATTAGCTCTCTTCCACATATCAGACACTACACCTGTTTGAAGAGTTAAAATATAAAAATGTTAGTTAATGGTTCACAAGTTGCGTTTTCCACTCCTGAAGAACCGCTGGAAAAAACTATCATTCCAGGGCCCCGTAAATTTATTTTGATTTACTCGCTCACCCTGATTGATTAAAATATCCCTAGTAACTGTGAACCCTATTACATAATTCCTTTCTCAGGCCACAATAAAAATAGTTACTGGATATCGTTGGGAGAGTCGTTCTTGTGGTATAAAGAAATTTAAAATAATTATCAAATATCGTTTACTTCATTTTCTTCATCAGTGAACTGACCAGAGTTAGTTTTAAGAGGATTTTTATTCTAACGTTTGTTTTGTACAAGAATGGTATACAATACCGACAAGATGAAATTAAGACACATATGCAACATCTGGGTATCTATATTGTAGACGTTTTTCGCCATCCAGTTTGGCTTTATCAATACAAATTCCAGGACATAACTTGAAGACAGTCGGTATTATATACCATTCTTGCACAACTTGTCAGACACTGCAACATCATGGAATCTTAATTCTGAGGACATGTACATAACCTTTAACGAACTACGTCAACTACTACAACTAACCCATCCTCTTTTGGTAGGGACTTACTACCGACTAGGGAATCCGCCACCAGTGACTATGCCCTCGCTGCTACACATCCTCTATTTCCACCTGACGTTAGTATACAAGCGCGAGCGCCTTTACTTCTGCTTCAAATCTCCACGACTGCGGTGCTTCTTCGTCACTACTGCTATGTTGAGGGACTGAATACCTCATCTTCTGTACAAGTCCTACTGTCTTTAAGTTAATGTCTCGGGAATTTGTTTTGATAAAGCCACTGGAATGGCGAAACGTCTACAATAAAGATACCCAGATTTTGCATATGAGCCTTTAATTTTAACGTTTGTGTTTATATCGCTAGAAAAAGCCTATCCGTTTGGTATCGTGTCCATAGACAACATTAATTTCATAGATATTTTACTTCTCTTAACTTTTTATTAACTCTCTTAAAAATGTGAATACAATAGTGTTAAAGATGATCCTCACCTCTTTTGATACGCCTATAAAATCTTATATTCTGCCCAAAAGATGCTTGACCATTGTTCCCAGTCATAATAAATGTTCTTTGGACAGAAATGTATAATGTTTCAGAAAACTTGTCATTCTGATAGCTCTTTACGTTACCCTATTCCACTGATGACAGGTGTTCTCGAAGCCCATTTGTATCTTCTAAGCAAAAATCTGGACCGTTACTGAATTAATCCCTATCTAACTACTTTTCCAGTTAATGCAATAGCTAATCAATTTTTGTCGCTCAAACCAAGTATCTCCTGTAATCTCTAGATATTAACAGGTTATTCCTTGATTAGCCCACACCAAAAAATAAGCAGGTCATCTCACCCTCGTTGGTTTCGCTAACAGACAGCTATTAAAAAAAAATTATTGAAGTTACCTCCAAGGAAGTCGTTTGTCTCTTGGTTCCCAGTCAAGGAATTTCTGTAAATTACTACGTTACCGTAGTCTCTGTTGGTTCCTGTCTAAGTTTGGAAGACGGTACATCACGCCTTAAATTAATTTTCCATATCTCTCCAAAAATTCTACCCAGATAGACTGAGTGCGATCTTTCAGTATTATTACCCACTTTATGCAGCAATTCAACGTGGAAGAACTTAAAACTTTGAATGTGACACTCAGCAGTCAAATCCCGATTCTTCAGCTATGACAAATACGTCAATGTTACCCGCACTTGCAACTAATCTCTACCCGTCCATCTTGTTTCAAGTGTATAAAATTTGCAATAAGACACCTTACCTCTTTCTCCTCCAGTTCCTTCTTTTTCTCCCTATCCTCAATTATATGTATTTTCTGATCCTTATCATCTGTAAACTCTGGGTTTCCAATTTTCACCAAAAATCTTACTTCATTCTGCCCATAAAATGGGATTCCCCCAAAACTGACTATTTTACCCTGAAATTCACGCTGCCGTTATGTTTTCCATATTTTTTTTAAAAAATTTCCCCCTTAAAATGTTTCCCAGTTTCCCAATGAATTTAGCTAAGTCCCACCCCAGCCCTAAAAAATAAAACCCTGTCCCTACATGCAAAGTCATTTCTGAATAGTATGGTCCAAGTTTGTCAATGTACGGTATTTAAAAATCCTTAGTGTTTTTTTCACCCGAATTAATAAGTCTGTTGCCCTGAACAGCCATTTCCTTCCAACTCCATTTTAAAGGCAAAATTTCTTTCTTCCTAATTATGTCTACTGCTGGCCTATATCTGCTAAGCCAATCCTCACTTATATGCTTGCAGAAATCATTGCCTCCAGCACTGAGGCAGATAATGGAGCTGATCCCATTACCTTCCATAATGAGGTCAAGATAACTAAAAATGTCCTCCTCCCTCTCCTATCCTTCAGGCAGAAAACCCTATACAAAAACCTATTTTTACTGTCTCTACAAGCATAATATTCTTGTAAAGTAAAAGGACACAAGTGCAACTAATGTGACATTTTTATTGTGGCAACGTTTTGCTCTCCAGGAACTCTCCGAAACCGTTACGTCGAGCTGTAACAGCTTGACAAAGTTCCTGGAGAGCGAAACGTTGCCACAATAAAAATGTCACATTAGTTGCACTTGTGTCCTTTTACTTTACATATTTTCAGTAATTCTACCAACATTATTATAATATTCCTACATTCCTTTAGTATATTTCGTCGTTTCCTTCACTGCAGTTGACTCAAATTCGCCAGACAGCACAGATAATGAGTTGGAGGTTTCCACAGCAGTAACCAGAATTTTTATTATTTCCGCCTCTCCATCTATCCATCCTCTTGAACCTCAGCTGTGTTCTATGCTGCCCAGCACTGTCCAGCTTTCTGTCTTGACTTAAGAATTCACAACAGGAATATTACTACAAATCCTCTTGGTTTCCTCAGTCAGTCGGCATATCTGTCTCCTAGCCTCCTTTAGCTCCTTGTTAACCTGCTGGTAGATTTGCTCGATAAAGGGCATCGTTGGTTCAGTTTGACAGAGAGATCACAAAGTACTTCCTCACATGATACTGATCTCCTAACCACTTGCAGCACTTTGGTATCTCTATCGTCAAAAAGTTTTGTTTGCACAATAGACTTCTTATATTCAGGCAAAACGTTCCATTAACCAACCCAAGCTAACCAAACCTAACCAAGCCTAACCCTGCCATAGATTAATCTAACCTAACCTTAACTAGTGAAGGTTTTTCTTAAAAATTTTGCACTTTTAATGAGGGACTTTTGTTCCATAATTTTTAGTCCTAGAGGTTTTTGCCTAATTGAATTTTGTCTTGGATTCTGTTCTGGGGATATTATCTTAGGTGTTTTTGTCCATCGGAGGAAATAAGACTTGTTCCTGGACCTGAAGTAGCTGACTGTGCCTCTGATGTGACATAACAGATAGACCGAATGAAGACTGGAGGAAAAGTTCACTTTTACCAACATAATGTTCTGTGCACTTGTGTGTGTTTGTGCTATGACATGGGTCGTTTGAGTGTTAGATCGCTTGTTTCCCAGGAATCCCACTCAGTGCTGTCTGCCACCCCCCCCTCCCCCACCCTACACTCTAGGGTAGTATCTGCCTGGAGTCTACCTGGAGGTATTCCGAAGATCAACCCCCGCGTCCCGGTCCACAATCAGGCCTCCGGTAGATCAGGGCTTGATCAACCAGGCTACTACTTCTGACCGCACACAGTCCAACGTAAGAACCACAGCCCGACTTTAAGTATCTGCCCGGTTCCCTCTTGAAGACAGCAAGGGATCTATTAGTTATTCCCCCTTGTGCATAGTGGGAGGCTGTTGAACAGTCTTGGGCCCTGGACACTTATCGTGTTTTTTCTTAGTGTACCAATGGTGCCCCTACTTTTCACTGGGAGTATTTTAAAACCTCCTACTCAGTCTTTTACTTTCGTAGGGAGTGATTTGTGTGTGCAGATTATGGACCATTCCTTCTAGGATTTTCCAAGTGTAGATTATGATATATCTCTCTCGCCTGCGTTCCAGCGAGTACAAGTAAAGTGCTTCCAAGTGTTCCCAGTAGTTAAGATGTTTGACGGAACTTATATGTGCAGTAAAGGTTCTCTGATAACTCTCCAGATCTGCAATTTCACCTTCTTTGAATGGAGATGTTATTGAAGAGCAGTTTGTGACGTTTTATGCTACGAATCTAAGGAACCACTTTACTAACTGCTTTTCCGACTATACTGCGTGATTATTGCTCATGTTGATTATTGTTCTTGTTGATTATTGTTCATGTTGATTATTGTGCATGTTGATTATTGTTCATGTTGATTATTGTTCATGTTTATTATTGTGGGATTTGATTATTGTACTTGTTGATTATTGTACTTGTTGATTATTGTGCTTGTTGATTATTGTGCATGTTGATTATTGTACTTGTTGATTATTGTGCTTGTTGATTATTGTGCATGTTGATTATTGTGCATGTTGATTATTGTGCATGTTGATTATTGTGCATGTTGATTATTGTACTTGTTGATTATTGTGCTTGTTGATTATTGTGCATGTTGATTATTGTGCTGTTGATTATTTTTCTTGTTGATTATTGTTCTTGTTGATTAGTGCTTGTTGATTATTGTGCATGTTGATTAATTTTGCATGTTGATTATTCTTGTTGATTATTGTGCTTGTTGATTATTGTTCTTGTTGATTATTGTGCATGTTGTTATTGTGCATGTTGATTATTGTACTTGTTGATTATTGTTCTTGTTGATTATTGTTCTTGTTTTATTATTGTGCTTGTTGATTATTGTTCTTGTTGATTATTGTGCATGTTGATTTTTTGTGCTTGTTGATTATTTTTCATGTTGATTATTGTGCATGTTGATTATTGTTCTTGTTGATTATTGTTCTTGTTGATTATTGTTCTTGTTGATTATGTGCTTGTTGATTATTGTTCTTGTTGATTATTGTGCTTGTTGATTATTGTGCTTGTTGATTATTGTGCTTGTTGATTATTGTTCTTGATTATTGTGCTTGTTGATTATTGTTCTTGTTGATTATTGTGCTTGTTTGATTATTGTTCTTGTTGATTATTGTGCTTGTTGATTATTGTTCTTGTTGATTATTGTGCTTGTTGATTATTGTTCTTGTTGATTATTGTGCTTGTGATTATTGTTTCTTGTTGATTATTGTTCTTGTTGATTATTGTGCTTGTTGATTATTGTGCTTGTTGATTATTGTGCTTGTTGATTATTGTGCTTGTTGATTATTGTGCTTGTTGATTGTGCTTGTTGATTGTGCATGTTGATTGTGCTTGTTGATTATTGTGCTTGTTGATTATTGTGCTTGTTGATTATTGTGCATGTTGATTATTGTGCTTGTTGATTATTGTGCTTGTTGATTATTGTGCTTGTTGATTATTGTTCTTGTTGATTATTGTGCTTGTTGATTATTGTGCTTGTTGATTATTGTGCTTGTTGATTATTGTGCTTGTTGATTATTGTGCATGTTGATTATTGTGCATGTTGATTATTGTGCTTGTTGATTATTGTGCTTGTTGATTATTGTGCATGTTGATTATTGTGCTTGTTGATTATTGTGCTTGTTGATTATTGTGCTTGTTGATTATTGTGCTTGTTGATTATTGTGCTTGTTGATTATTGTGCTTGTTGATTATTGTGCATGTTGATTATTGTGCTTGTTGATTATTGTGCATGTTGATTATTGTGCTTGTTGATTATTGTGCTTGTCTTTCAGCGACTCAGAGCACAAACTAAGGTGTAGATAATTCAACGTTAGTCCACGGGGTATAATTCAACGTTAGTCCACGGGGTATAATTCAACGTTAGTCCACGGGGTATAATTCAACGTTAGTCCACGGGGTATAATTCAACGTTAGTCCACGGGGTATAATTCAACGTTAGTCACGGGGTATAATTCAACGTTAGTCCACGGGGTATAATTCAACGTTAGTCCACGGGGTATAATTCAACGTTAGTCCACGGGGTATAATTCAACGTTAGTCCACGGGGTATAATTCAACGTTAGTCCACGGGGTATAATTCAACGTTAGTCCACGGGGTATAATTCAACGTTAGTCCACGGGGTATAATTCAACGTTAGTCCACGGGGTATAATTCAACGTTAGTCCACGGGGTATAATTCAACGTTAGTCCACGGGGTATACCTTTGACTGGTAGCATGATGGAGGTGACTGTAGGTGATTACAGCAGTTTGATCACTAGCACACTCAGCTCACACACTGAGCTCCGGGGTTCTAATCTCCACCGGTACGGCTGGAAAACATTCGGGATGTGTTTTCAATAAGACGTTTGCTGTCCCTGTCCCTGTTTACCCATCAGTTTAAAATGGGTACCTGGGTGTTAGAGGACTGGTGTGGGTCGCATCCTGGGTGTTAGAGGACTGGTGTGGGTCGCATCCTGGGTGTTAGAGGACTGGTGTGGGTCGCATCCTGGGTGTTAGTGGACTGGTGTGGGTCGCATCCTGGGTGTTAGAGGACTGGTGTGGGTCGCATCCTGGGACACTGACCTAATTTGTGGGAAATGCTCAGCATAATAAGCGACTTTCTATATAGTAGTATGTTACTGATGTCAGCTATGGTCTGTATACCTTGTACATGTACTTGTAGTAAATAAAGATATTATTATTATTATTCTTATTATTATTATTATTATTATTATTATTGTTGTTGTTGTTACACAAATAACCCGCACATAAGACAGAAGCTTACGACGACGTTTCGGTCCGACTTGGACCATTGACAAAGTCACACTAACAGAGGAGGAGCAGGACGGCTATATATAGGCAGGAAGGGGTGGAGGTAGTAGTAGTGGAGAGGTGTAGTAGTAGTAGTAGTAGTACAAGAATTGTATATAATACCGACAGGATGAAATGACATGCACAACACCCGGGCATCCCCACCGTAGACGTTTCGCCACCCAGCCAGCCACTGGAGGGGCGAAACGTCCAAAAACAAAGACAACCAGACGCCGCACATGTGTCTAATTTCATCAGTAGATGTAGTAGAAGAAGAAGAGGTAGTAGTAGTGGTAGTGGTCGAAGTGGGAAATAAGGAAGACGAGCCAGTCAAATACAAAGGAAGGGGAGCACTGCAAGAGAGCTAGAAACCCCACAGAGGGAGAGCAAGCGCACAGAGGTGGTGAAAGGGGGAAGGTGGTGAAATAAAATAAAAAAGGGGAACAGAAACACGAGACAGGAGAGAGAAAGACAACCCAGAGGAAAAAAGGAGAGGGGAAAAAGGGGAAGAGGAAGAAGAAAAAAGAAGAAGAAAAAATGAGGATTCAGGTTAAGTCACGGGTGTTCTGAAGTTTTGGAGCTTTTTTACAATGTAGTGGGAGGGGGAAGGCATCTACAGAGACGAACCCATGGCTAAGGTTCATACAAGGAAAGTTCTGTATAAGAGAAGATTCAACTAAACGGCGACTGTTCGAGTTGGAAGTAGGGAAGACAGTTTTAGCGGGAAGCCCAGTCAATATAAATGGCTATGATCTCTGACGTGACAGGAAAAGAGCATTGTTAGTGTCGGCAAGCCTAACACTATTTTTGTGCTCCCTAAGTCTGTCAGAAAGGATCGACCAGTTTCTCCGAAGTATTGAAAAAGGACAGGGGAAAAGCAAGAAAAGATAGACACCAGGAACATCTGTAGAGGGAGGAGAGGTATGGAACGAGATTAGTGCGAAGAGTGTTAGTCTGGCGGAAGGTAAGCTTGATGTCTAAGGGACGGAGAGAATTGTTGAGATTAGAAAGACCGGGAAATGTAGGGAAGGCAGAGGATAGAAGATTTCCCCATGAGTAGGAGTTTTGGGAGAGAAGAAATTGCGTTTAGCACGTGAGAGGGCGAGTCTTGAAATGGGAAGGTAGCCAAGACGGGAGAACGAATTATAAAGAGTGGAAATTCTGCGGGAAGGAACTGGGGAAATCACAGATGCGGAGGGCACGGAGAAGAGGGAGATAAAAACACTTTTTCTTGACAGGGGAAGCATGATAGGAAAAGTAGTGAATGTACATGCCACTGTGCATAGGTTTACGGTAAACGGAAAAGGAAAAACCTGTATCTGAGCGGGGGACATGGACATCAAGGAAAGGAAGTAAGGAATTAGATTCCCATTCAGCTTTAAACTTAATGGAAGGGGCAAAAATTGTTAAGAGCTTCAAGAAAAGGTTGGAAGAGGACTGGAGTCATGAGGCCACAGAGCAAAGATGTCATCCACATAGCGGAGCCAGAGTGAAGGTTGCACATCGAGGGTAGGAAGAAGAACAGTCTCGAAGTATTCCATTTTAAAGATTAGCAAGGACAGGAGAGAAGGAGACCCCATAGCGACACCGAAGGTTTGGGAATAATATTTCCCTTGGAAGGAAAAGGAGTTAGTCCACACAGAGGCGGATCAGATCAAGAAAGACATCAGTGGGGATGGGGAGATGAAGAAACCCTACATGGGCCTTCTCTCTAAGGGGAAATCAAGGACATCATCAAGAGGGACATTAGTGAAGAGGGACTCAACGTCAAGACTAAGCATCTTACAGGTTGGGAGAGAGCGAACCCGTTCAATGAAGTCTTGAGAGTGACGGAGGTGGGCAGGAGAAAAAAGTACCAAGAAAGGGAGTGAGGGTTTTGGCCAGCCAAGAAGCAAGAGAATAAGAGACAGAACCTCTTGAGGATATGATAGGACGAAGAGGAATATCGGTTTATGAGTTTTGGGAAGGCCATAGAAATAGGGAAGAGAGGGACAGATGACACGAAACCGTTTGAAACAAGGTCAAAGTTTAGGAGGACAGAGGTCGGAGAGAAATCCTTAGTTTTTGTTGAAAGTTCTCTTGATGCGATCAAGAGGGTTGAAACGAGAAGAGTGTAGGTGCGTGAGTCAGAGAGCAAGACATTTAGCTTTACGGAGGTAATCCTCGCGATCAAGGATAACTACCGAATTACCTTTGTCAGAAGATAGTATGACAATGTTAGTGTTAGATTTAAGAGAAGAAAGGGGCAAGTTGGTAACGGCGTGGAAGGTGGTGATTCTTGGGAAAACAGACTAACAAGAGCAGGAAGGAGAGCACCACGAAAAGTGGAAAAAGTCAGGAAGATTACGGAAGGGGAGATTGACGAAAGGAATCAAAAGAGCTAATCAGGGAAATACCAGCGCGAGGAGTAGGCGAAGTGGCAAAGGAAAGACCAAAACCAAGAAGTTCAAGCTCATACTGAGAGAGTGAGACAGAAGACAGATTAGTAACACAGTCAGTGAGGGAGAATTTAGACCAAGGGCTAGCTGAGATGAGACGTTGAAGTTTATTTTGTAGTTGGGAAGAATGAATTTGCGCATTCAGGCGAGCAGTGTCAAAGGCAATGGTAGAGAGAAGGTTACAGAGATCCTGTGGTAGAGCCGCAAAGAGAGCACGTTGACGTTGACGGAGAGTAAAGAAGGCATCTTCAACCTATGTGGATGACATCTTTGCTCTGTGGCCTCATGACTCCAGTCTCTTCCAACCTTTTCTTGAAGCTCTTAAAAATCTTGCCCCTTCCATTAAATTTAAAGCTGAATGGGAATCTAATTCCTTACTTCCTTTCCTTGATGTCCATGTTCCACCCCCCGCTCAGATACAGGTTTTTCCTTTTCCGTTTACCGTAACTATGCACAGTGGCATGTACATTCATACTTTTCCTATCATTTCTTCCCTGTCAAGAAAAATGTTCTTATCTCCCTCTTTCTCCGTGCCCTCCGCATCTGTGATCCTCAGTTCCTTCCAGCAGAAATTTCCCCTCTTTTAAAATTTGTTCTCCGTCTTGGCTACCCCTTCCCTCATTTCTTTGACTCTGCCCTCTCACGTGCTAAAGCAATTCTTCTCTCCCAAACTCTTACTCATGGGAACTCTTCTATCCTCTGCCTTCCCTACAATTTTTCCCGGGCTTTCTAATCTCAAAATTTCTCTCCGTCCCTTAGACATCAAGCTTACCTTCCGCCAGACTAACACTCTTCGCACTAATCTCGTTTCATACCCCTCCTCCCTCTACAGATGTTCCTGGTGTCTACTCTATTTCTTGCTCCCCCTGTCCTCTTCAATACTTTGGAGAAAATGGTCGATCTCTTTCTGACAGACTTAGGGAGCACAAAAATAGTGTTAGGCTTGCCCACACTAACAATGCTCTTTTCTGTCACGTCAGAGATCATAGCCATCCTATTTACTGGTCTTCTGCTAAAACTGTCTTCCCTACTTCCAACCGAACAGTCGCCGTTAGTTGAATCCTCTCTAATACACAACTTTCCTTGTATGAACCTTAGTCCTGGCTTCGTCTCTGTAGATGCCTTCCTCTTTCCCCCCCACATTGTAAAATGCTCCAAATTCAGGGAAAACCCGTGACTTAACCTGAATCCTCATTTTTTTCTTCTTCTTTTTCTTCTTCCTTTTTCCCCTTTCCTCTCTCCTTTTCTCCTCTGGGTTGTCTTTCTCTCTCCTGTCTCGTGTTTCTGTTCCTTCTTTATTTTATTTCACCACTTTCCCCTTTCTCGCACCTCGGTGCGCTTGCTCTCCCTCTGTGGGTTTCTAGCTCTCTTGCAGTGCTCCCCTTCCTTTGTATTTGACTGGCTCGTCTTCCTTATTTCCCACTTCGACCACTACCATACTATACCTCTTCTTCTTCTACTACATCTACTGATGAAATTAGACACATGTGCGGCGTCTGGTTGTCTTGTTTGTGGACGTTTCGCCATCCAGTGGCTGGCTGGATGGCGAAAAAGTCTACGGTGGGGATGCCCGGGTGTTGTGCATGTGTAAATTTCATCCTGTCGGTATTATATACAATTCTTGTACTACTACTACTACCACTACTACTACCCCCACCTCTTCCCGCCTATATATAGCCGTCCTGCTCCTCCCCCTGTTAGTGTGACTTTGTCAATGGTCCAAGTCGGACTGAAACGTCGTCGTAAGCTTCTGTCTTTTAATGTGCGGGTTTTGTGTATCGTTCCAGTCACGGTATTGTGCCCTTTTTGTTTTTTTATTGTTGTTGTTATTATTAAAGGGTTGAGGTAACGATGCACACTGGTAACTCAAAAAGCATTTATCTATTATACTACCTCCACCATCTATTCATTCTTCCACTCTATTAACAAATTTTTCCCTCACAAGAGACAAGTTGAGAAGCATATTTAAAACAAAATATTTTCACAGTAATTTTTGATGCTGTTTGGGGCCGTCTGGAGGAATGATGAACATCCTCAAAAACACCGGGTCTACACTCGTAAATATCAAGAGTTTTTTCGGCTTTTGGACAGTGCACAGTTCCTGAAGGTAAGCGATGGCTGCGTATAAATAGGACATATTAACACAGATGAATGAGACACTTGTTTAAACACTTAAGTTCCTTTATTGTTGAGGGCGTTTTCCAACAAGTGTATTTATGTTAGGTAAGACACATATGCAACAGTTAGGTATCTTTTTTTCGAAACGTTTCCCTACACAGTAGGCTTCTTCAGTCGAGTACAGAAAGGTTGATAGAAGCAGAAGATACTTGAAGACGATGTAATCAGTCCATCACCCTTCTATCAACCTTTCTGTACTCGACTGAAGAAGCCTACTGTGTAGGCGAAACGTTTCGAAATAAAGATACCTAACTGTTGCATATGTGTTTTACCTAACAATCTGTCGGTATTTCATACCATTTTAATGTTCAAGTGTATTTATCACTTCAATACAGAATATAAACGGTGACTGGAAACGGTAATTTGAAGTGAAGAGTCCCTTAGCCTTCCTATGTTGAGTACAGTTCCTTAGTCTGTAAAGCTGATGCATGAGGATGTAGACTTATATACTGGAGACAAGTGAGCAGTTATTCCTTCATCAAGGTCATTAATGTTAGGTAAAAGTACACATATACAACTAATGCGACATTTATATTGTATTACAACCCAGGAGTCCCAAAGGCCTGTTATTCTGGGTGTAAAGGGAGCAAAATAAACACAGCAGAAAAAACTTTTGACTTGTATACACTTGTATATATACGCTATGTACAACAATAGGTATTAGTGCACTCCACGGTAAGCAAGGCAGAAAAGAAGCCACTAGAGAGCAGACCGTGCTTCAACAAGCTCTAATATGGGAATGACAAGGGCAGACAGGTGTGTGGTACCCACAACACCTCTGTGATTGCCAAAACCATCTTCTCATTGGGGTGGAACCTGGGTACTGATCAACCGATGGGGCCCCATCGTCAACCCTTAGCCCCTGGTTCGCTGGTTGAGGGAAATAGCCTTTCAATGATGGTGTGTACATGAGCCGAATAAAGGGTATGTGCTCTTTGCATGCCACATATTGTTAAAACATTTCATTCTCCAGGAGGCTGTTTTATTCGTCAGGAACTATGTCCTGACACGGATCTCAATCCTAAGATGACCCGTCAGAGGATATCGAATGTAAGTTGATCTATCTCAGCTGTTCTGTGGCCGCACTTAAGGCCTAGCTGTAGTCCCTGTGCATGCCACGGCAAAACGTTTTATGTTTAATAGTGGGATGTTAAACATAGTCTCTGGGCCCCTGCACTGAGTGGTCGGGTAAATCTGCAAATAAAAATCTGGATTCTTTGTCCATAATGTAAATACGTATTCATGAAGGTCTTCATAATAGTTTTGAATGTTTCTTTGTTTTCCGCTGAATCAATCAGGTCACGTAAGATATCGGTGAAGCATGTGATAGTCGATATCATTTGTTGGCTCAGAGACAATACGGGATATCCTTCTATGCTCTCTTGGACCACAGTGCTCATGACTGGTGACTATTGTGGTGCTAGGGTTGATGCATTGACTGTAGCCTGGTCCTGAAGCATTAAGCCCATTGGCTGCAGTTGTCGGGTGGAAGTTTGAGCAGAAGTATCGGAAACTGGCTGAGCAAGATCGCGACTTCACTGCTGATGTTTCCTTTGCTTCCTTCGTCGCTGTGGCCGGGGAAGTGTACCTGATTCAGTGTTACTGTAGGCTTCTCTGGACGAGACTGTTGCTCAGTGGTTAGGGCTCTACTCGATGTTGGAGGCTGGAAAAGCGGAGTTTTCCATGCTGCCCTGACATGGCGGAGCCTCTCCTGGCGGTGCAGGCTCCAAGCATGATGTTTTTTGCTGCAGTTTGGACTCCGAGGTTGCATAACTTCACCTGTCTTGAGTTTACTCAAGCAGTCCTTAGTCGGGTGGGACCCACTACGGATGCTGCATGTATCCTTAAACTGACATTGGACGCATCTGAAGCACCTCAGATGTTGTACATCCAAACCTTGTATGTACCCAGTAACCGAGATCCATGTGCAACATCTGGGTATCTTTATTGTAGACGTTTCGCCATCCAGTGGCTTTATCAATACAAATTCCAGGACATAACTTTAATACAGTAGGACTATATACAGAAGATGAGGTAATCAGTCCCTCAGTCCCTCAACCTTGGAGTACGTGCGAAGAGCACCGTAGTCTTTGAGATTCTGCAACATCAAGGAATCTTGATTCTGAGGACATGTACATAACCTTCACGACTACGACAATTACTACTACAACTAACCAATCTCTTTGGGAAGGACCTACTTCCACTGGGGAATCTCGCCTACCAGTGACTATGCCCTCGTCTGTTACACCTGACGTTAGTATATAAGCGCCAGGCTCCTTACTTCTGCTTCAGAATCTCCACGACTACGGTGCTCTTCGCACCTACTCCAAGGTTAAGGGACTGATTACCTCATCTTCTGTATTTTAGTCCTACTGTCTTCAAGTTATGTCCTGGAATTTGTATTGGATGAAGCCACTGGATGGCGAAACGTCTACAATAAAGATACCCAGATGTTGCACATGTGTCTTAATTTCATCTTGTCGGTATTAAATACCATTCTTGCACAACCGAGATCCAGTTGAGTTGGAAGAGGTCCTCTATGTTGGATCAAAACCTGCCTCATAGGTACATTGCCGTCCTTCTTGGCTCGAAGCCGTTCAAGTTTCAGGATGTTTTTATTAATATGGATTGCATCGAGAAGAATGTCTAGTGAAAGGTGCATTAGTACACTTTATGTTACCTATTCTGTGAATTTTAGTTCCCCTAGAAAGAGTGGTGAATCCAGGCCGTTCACCTTTTGCAGTACCTCGTATGATTCTGTTTCGGGAAGTGAGAATGAACGCCCCTTTCAGATTTGGGGACACTGATATCTTAAGGCTGTATTTCTTCTCGAGGTGAATTATAGCAGAATACGGGGTGTCTTGGTGCCCTTTGCTTTTCAAAATGAATTTGCTGAGTGCAGAAGGCCGGATCTGATGCAAGGAAACATTGTTTCTCCTCTGGGACTTTGGGGAACCTGTTTTCTGCCAACCTTCTCCATCCAGTATATCTGATCCATCCCTATCTCCCTGACCTGGCTGGGTTTGCTTGCTTCGCTGTCCTAGGAGAAGAGTGAGTGGTCTCGTAGCTTCTTCGGAGTGAGTGGGGAAGACGGGACAGACGAAGAATAGCGTTGGAGAGGAGTGTCTACAGTCGTAGAGAATGTAATAAAGTTGGTTTGAATTACCGGGCAATATGTAAAGTAAAAGAACACAAGTGCAACTAATGAGACATTTATTGTGGCAACGTTTCGCTCTCCAGGAGCTTTATCAAGCCATTACCTGGCTTGATAAAGCTCCTGGAGAGCGAAACGTTGCCACAATAAATGTCTCATTAGTTGCACTTGTGTCCTTTTACTTTACAGTCGTTAGAGAAAGAGCCAGGTGTTAACCCAGCAGCTAGGCGCTCGTGAGGCAAGTTTGAGAATCAGGAATAGCAGGGTCTGTTGCATCGAACTTATGGTAGCTGAAGTCTTGAATGTTGGGTAGCTGTGCAGTAGCCAAGGTCGCAGGAGAGGGAACATCAGAGGGCAGCCACACAGTTGGGAGTTATAGGAGTAACTGAGGAGGCAGTTTTGCAGTGGAGTCATTTCAACTTACTGAAGCTGCTGAAGGTGAAAAGTAGAGACTTCATGAACTCAAGAATTGGGTGAGCGTGAAATGAAGAGATGATTCACAGGCATACTTGACTCTTCCAGCACTGAGGCTTCCGTAGAGTTCAGTACAGGTTATCTTGTCAGTATATGGAGAAGTGTAGAAGGTAAGGTTTTCCCATGAGAGTGTACTGGAGTTGTCGCTATCTTCCTCTTATTCTGGAGTGGATTCATTGGGCGAATATACAATGGTGCTAGCAAGGTGACAGAGTCTACAAAAGATGTGGAGAGGTGCACTGGAGGTGTAACAGCAGGTTGGGAGACGTGGGAGGCGGTAGTTGAGGCAGCATGATCATCGTTGTCGGCGGTGGAAGTGGTTATGACCACGTAATATACTCTGGGGCTGCCTGGTATGACCACGTAATATACTCTGGGGCTGCCTGGTATGACCACATAATATACTCTGGGGCGGCCTGGTATGACCACATAATATACACGGGGGCGCCTGGTATGAAGACATAAATATATTTCTGGGGCCCTGCCTGGTATGAAGACATGATATACTCTAGGCTGCCTGGTATGACACTTTTACATACTCTGGGACTGCCGGGCATGAAACACATAATATATCTGGGGCTGCCTGGTATGACGACATGTTTTACTCTAGGGCTGCTGGTATGACCACTTTAATGTACTCTGGGGCTGCCTGGAATAAAACGTAATATACTTTGGGCTGCCTGGTATGACCAGTAACGTGCTCTGGGGCTCCCTGGTATGACTACATAATATATCTGAAGCAGCCTGGTATGACCACGTAATACACCCTGGGGCTGCCTGATATGACACTTTTAATATACTCGGGGGCTGCCTGGTATAGACCACGTATACACTCTGGGACTGCCTGGAATGACCACGTAATATACTCTGGGGCTGCTTGGTATGACCACATAAATATACCCTCGGGTTGCCTGGTATGACCACATTTTATACTCATGGGCTGCCTGGTATGGCCACATTTTATACTCATGGGCTGCGTGGTATGACCACATAATGTACCCTGGGGCTTCCTGGTATGTCTACATAATATACTCTGGGGCTGTCTGGTATGACCACATAATATACTCTCGGGCTGCCTGGTATGACCACATTATATGCTCAGGGGCTACCTGGTATGACCACATAATATACTCTGGGGATGCCTGGTATGACGACGTGATATACTCTGGGGCTGCTGGTAAGACCACATAATATATTTTGGGGGCTGCCTGGTATGACCACATAATATACTCTGGTGCTGCCTGGTAAGACCACGTAATATGCTAGGGGAACTGCCTGGTATAACACTTTAATATACTCTGGGGCTGCCTGGTAAAAACTACATAATATGCTCTGTGGCTCCTTTGGTATAACCACATAATATACTCTGGGGCTGCCTGGTATGAACACGTAATATACTTTGGGGCTGTCTGTTATAACCACATAAATTACTCGGGGTTTTGCCTGGCATGCCCACATAATTACTCTGGGCTGCCTGGTATGAACCACATAATATACTCGGGGGGCTGCGGGAAAATGACCACGTAATATACTCTGGGGCGGCCTGGTATGATCCATAATATTCTCTGGGGCTCCCTGGTATGACCACATAATATACTCTGGGGCTCCCTTTGTATGACCAGATAATGTACTCTAGGGCTGCCTGGTATGACCACATAATATACTGTGGGGCTGCCTGGTATGACCACATAATATACTCTGGGGCTTGCCTGGTATGACCACGTAATTTTACTCTGGCATGCCTAGTATGACCAAAAAATTTATACTTGGGGCTGCCTTGCATGCCCAAACATAATATACTCTGGGGCTGCCTGGTATGACCACGTAGTATACTCTGGCGTGCCTAGTATGCCCAAATAATATACTTTGGGGGCCTGGTATGACCAATAATATACTCTGGGGGGCTGGCCTGGTATGACCACATATTCTCTGGGGCTTACCTGGTATGACCACATATATACTCTGGGGCTGCCTGGTATGACCACATAATATACTCTGGGGCTGCCTGGTAGGGACCACATAATATATCTGGGGCTGCCTGGTATGAACACACAATATACTCTTGGGCTGCCTTGTATGACCACTTAATATACTCTGGGGCTACGTGGTATGACCATATAATATACTCTGGGGCTGCCTGGTATGACCACACAATATACTCTGGGGCTGCCTGGTATGACCATACAATATACTCTTGGGCTGCCTGGTATGACCACATAATATACTCTGGGACTGCCTGATATGACTACATAATATACTCTTGGGCTGCCTGGTATGACCACATAGTGTACTCTGGGGCTGCCTGGTATGACCACATAATATACTCTGGGGCTACCTGGTATGACCACATAATATACTCTGGGGCTACCTGGTATGAACACATAATATACTCTGGGGCTGCCTGGTATGACCACATAATATACTCTGGGGCTGCCTGGAATGACCACATAAGAAACTCTGGGGCTGCCTGGTATGACCAAAATAAATACTTGGGAATTTGCCTGGTATTACCTGGAGTTTACCTGGAGAGAGTTCCGGGGGTCAACGCCCTGGCGGCCCGGTCTGTGACTAGGCCTCCTGGTGGATCAGAGCCTGATCAACGAGGCTGTTACTGCTGGCTGCACGCAAACCAACGTACGAGCCACAGCCCGGCTTGGTCGGAACCAAACTTTAGGTGCTTGTCCAGTGCCAGTTTGAAGACTGCCAGGGGTTTTGTTTGTAATCCCCCTTTTATGTATGCTGGTAGGCAGTTGAACGGTCTCGCGCCCCTGACACTTATTGTATGGTCTCTTAACGTGCTAGTGACCGCATAAAATACTCTGGGGCTGCCTGGTATGACCACTTCATATACTGGAAATATAAACACATATGCAGTATAATGTGATCCTTTATTGACAACGTTTCACCCACACAATGGGCTTTTTCAAGTCACACACAGTTTCTGTGTGTGACTTGAAAAAGCCCACTGTGTGGGTGAAACGTTGTCAATAAAGGATCACATTATACTGCATGTGTTTATATTTCTACTGTGTCGGTATTTGATACCATTTATTTCTACTTAATATACTCTGGGGCTACCTGGTACGACCACATAATATACTCTGGGGCTATCTGGTATGACCACATAATATACTCTGGGGCTATCTGGTATGACCACATAATATACTCTGGGGCTGCCTGTATGATCACATAATATACTCTGGGGCTGCCTGGTATGACCACATTACATACTCTGGGGCTACTTGGTATGACCCCGTAATATACTCTGGTGGTGTCTGGTATGACCACGTAATATACTCTGGGGCTGCTTGGTATGATCACATAATATACTCTGGGGCTGCCTTGTATGGCCACATAATATACTCTGGGTCTACATGGTATGACCACATAATATACTCTGGGGCTGCCTGGTATGACCACACAATATACTCTGGGGCTGGAAATATAAACACATATACAGTATACTGTGATCCTTTATTGACAACGTTTCACCCACACAGTGGGCTTTTTCAAGCCACACACTGATCTACCTGGGGTGGAAGGTACGGGAGTATTTATAGTCATGTTCAGAATGTTGAGGTCAGGTGGAGAATGCTGCATCTGATGATCTACCGGGTGTGGTTATAGAGTCTTGGGTAGCTTGGCAGGGGTATTGGACAAGTTGTGAGTAGACCTTCTGCAGTGTTCTATGTTCTTATGTGGGATAGCGATGAAGAAATTTCTTGGCGAGTGGTTCAGCTATGTTATAGAAGCCGTTGCTCTGGTTGAAATTGTTGGTTATAGAGATAAGCGATGATTCCAGGATTCTTCGGTATTTAGTGTTGTCTTCTGTGGCGATAAGTCTTGATTTCTGTAGTTAATTTAAATGGTTGGTGTGAATTGCGAATGTTGTACACAGTAATCTTTGTATCGTCAGGATACAAAAGAATTACAGGGAATCCTGATATACAACATCGCAATTCACACACCATTTAATTAACTACAGAAATCCAGACTTATCCGCCACAGAAGAAACCACTAAATACCGAATAAACCGAATCAACGCTTATCTCTAAAACCCAACAATTTCAACCAAGCAACGGCTTCTATAACATAGCTGAACCACTCGCCAAAAATTTTCTTCCTCGCTATTACCACATAAGAACATAGAACACTGCAGAATGTTCTACTGCACAACTAGTCCAATACCCCCTGCCAAGCTACCCAAGACTCTATAACCACACCCGGTAGATTCATCAATGCCAGCATTCTCCACCTGTACCTCAAACAATCTGAAACATGACTAAAATTAACTCCCGTACCTTCCACCCCAGGTAGATCATGTGTGCTTGAAAAAGCCCACTGTGTGGGTGAAACGTTAGTCAATAAAGGATCACAGTAAACCTGCATATGTGTTTAATTTCCACTGTGTACGGTATTTAATAACCATTTATTTCCCAATACTCTGGGGCTTGCCCTGGTATGAACCACATTATATACTCTGTGGCTAACCTGGTATGACCACGTAATATTACTAGGTGGCTGCCTGGTAAGACCACATAATACTCTGTGGCTCACCTGGTATGAACCACATAATATACTCATGGGCTACCTGTATACCATATAACTTACTTGTGGGGCTGCCTTATGACTACTCTAATATACTCTGGGGCCTGCCTGGTATGACCCACTTAAAATACTCTGGGGCTGCCTGTGACAACTTAATATACTCTGGGGCTGCCTGGTATGACCACTTAATATACTCTCGGGGCAGCCTGAGGTAAGAACCTCTTAATATACTCTGGGGCTGCCTGGTATACCAACTTAATTACTCTGGGCTTTGCCCTGGTATGAACCACTTAATATACTCAGGGGCTGCCTGGTATGACCACACTTAATATACTCTGGGGCCTGCTGGTAATGACCACATAATTTAATACTCTGTGTGGCTGCCAGGTGCGACCGCACATATACTCTGGGGCTGCCTGGTAATGACCACTTAATATACTCTCTGGGGGCTACCTGGTATGACCACATAATATACGCTTGGGCCTGGCCCTGTACGACCGTGCCACAAAATCCTCTGGGGCTGCCTGTATGATCACATAATAAACTCTGAGGCTGCCAGGTATGACCACTAATATATCTCTGGGGCTTGTCCTGTAAATGACACCACTTAATATACTCTGGGGCGCCTGGTATGAACCAACTTAATATACCTGGGGCTTCCTGTAATGACCACTTAATATAACTCTGGGTCTGCCCTGGATTGACCACAAAATATACTCTGGGTTGCTGCCTTGGTAGGACCACTTAATAAACTCTGGGGCTGCCTGGTACCGACCGCACAATATACTCTGGGCTGCCTGGTATGACCACTTAATATACTCCTGTGGCTGCTGGTATGACCACTTAATAATACTCGGGGCTGCCTGTGTGGAGAACCAAAAAATAGGGTACCATGTGTCTGGGGCCGAGAGTTACGACCGCACATATACTTCTGAGGGCTGCCTGGTGGAGCGACCGCACAATAACTACTGGGGCGCCTGGTATGACCACTTAATATACTCTGGGGCTGCCTGGAATGACCACATAATATACTCCTGGGGCTGCCTGTAATAGACACATAATATACTCTGGGGCTGCCTGTAATGAAACCACATAATATACTCTGGGGCTGCCTGGAATGACCACTTAATATACTCAGGGGCTGTCCTGTAAGACCACTTAATATACTCAGGGGCTGCCTGGGATATGAAACACATCAAATACTCTGGGCTGCCTGGAATGACCACGAAATAAATACTCTGGGGCTGCCTGGTATGTGACCACATAATATACTCTGATATCTCTTGGGGCTGCCTGTAATGACCGCTGAAAAATACTCTGGTGCTGCCTTGTATGAACCACTTAATATACACTCTGGGCTGCCCTGGTACGACGTCACAAATATACTCATTGCTGCCTGGAACGACCGCACTACTACTCTGGGGCTGCCTGGTACAGAACCGTCCACAATATACTCTGGGGCTGCCTGGTATGACCACTTAATTACTCTGGGGCGCTGCTGGTATGACCACATAATATACTGCTGGTGGGCTGCCTGTAATGAAGACATAATATTCTCTGGGTCTACTACCTGGCATATCACGTAAAATATAACTCTGGGGCTGCCTGTGTAATCGAACCAGACATAATAATACTCTGGGCAGCCCTGGTATGACCACATAATAAACTCAGGGGCAGCCTTTGTATTGACCACATAATATACTCTGGGGCTGCCTGGTATGACCCATAATATCTCTGGGCTGCCTGGTATTACCACATAATATACCCTGGGCAGCCTGGTATGACCACATAATATACTCTGGTGCTGCCTGGGATGACCACATAATATACTCTGGGGCTGCTTGTATGACCACATAATATACTCTGGTGCTGCTGGTATGACCACATAATTATACTCTGGGGCTGCCTGAGTAAGACCACATAATATACTCTGGGGGCTGCCTGGTATGACGTCACATAATATACTCTGGTGGGACTAGCCTGTATGACCACATAAAAATACACTGGGGACTGCCTGTTATGACCACTTAATATACTCTGGGCTGCCTGGAATGACCCTTAATATGCTTGCTAAGTTACATGATATTTAAACATGTATTTATTGTACAGTTATAACGTTTACAAATGGTCATATATATTTTGTGGCAGATAGTATATGAATGTTTTGGCTGTGTGTGGTTCACTGTGTCGCGGCCACACCCAGGGAAGGAATCAATGATATGAAACAGGTTGCTAAACCAGGTCAGCTCTCGTCCTATTACCTGTTGAAATCATTGAAATATGTTATGAGATGATCCTCTTTACGTAAAAATTATGTTTGCCTTTTATTAGCAAATCATAGATAAGGATATTGTGTTTCGTAATGAGATAAAATTAGATAAAAAATTTCAATGTCATACACTGGAAGCAACTAATTATTGAAAAGTAAGACACATGTCCAACACTTTAAATATTCTGCCTTTCCCTTTTCCGGGGGGTTTGGGGGTATCCCAAAATATCTTGGGCTCCGGGTTCATAATTTTTTTTTACCCATTCCAAAATATACTCGGGGCCCTTTTATACCAAAAATTCTCCCCCCTTTACCAAAAATCTGGGGCCCTTTTTCCCCCTTTTCTCTCGGGGTATCCCATTATCTCTCTTTTTTCCCAAAATTTTCCCTTTTCCCTTATACCCCTTTATTTTTTGGGGGGATGCCCCCTTTCTGGGGGGCTCTTACCCAAAATTACTCCTTTATCCACAAAAATTTGGGGGGGTAAACCACTAATTCCTTCTGGTTCCACTTAAAAACTTTTTTCTCCTTTCCCTAAATAACTCTCCTGAACCCCTTTAAATTTACTTCCCCCAAACCCTTAAATATTTTTTAGCTTTTTTTTTTCCCCCTTTTTTTGGTTTTTTTTTTTTTTTTTTCCCCCCCCCCCCAAAAAAAAAGGGGGGGCCTGGGGGGCCTTTTTTTTTTTCCCCCCTTTTTGGGGGGTTTTAAAAAAAAAGTTTTTTTAAAAAAACCCCCCGGCCCCCCGGGGGAAACCCCCAAAAAAAGGGGGGGAAAAATTCCCCCTTTTCCCCCCTTAAACCCCCAAAAAAAAAAAAACCCCCCCCAAAAATTTTTTTTTTTTCCCATTTTTTTAAAAAACCCCCCCCCAAGGGAAAAAACCCCAAAAAACCCCCCCCCCCTTTTCCCCCAAACCCCCCCCCCCCCCTTTTTTTTCCCAAAAAAAAATTTTTTCCTTTAATTTTTTAAAAAAACCCCCCCCCCTTTTTCACCCCGGTTCCCGGGTTTTTTAAAAAAAATTTAAAAAACCCCCTTTTCCCTTTATTTTTTTAAAAATTTTTTTGGGGGGGGGGGGGAAGGGGGGGGGGGGGGTTTTTTTTCCCCAAAACCCCCGGGGGGGGGGGGGGTTTTTTTTTTTTTAAAAAAAGGGGGGGGAAAAAATTTTGGGGGGTTTTTTAAAATAAACCCAAAAACCCCCCCCTTTTTGGGGGGGGTTTTTTTTTTCCCCAAACCCCCTTTCCCGCTTTTTTTTCCCCCAAATTTTTAAAAAAAAAAAATTTTTTTTTTTGAAAGGAAATTTCCCAAAATTTTTTTTTTTCCCCCCCTTTTTTTTTTCCCCCAACCAAAACCCAAATTTTTCCAAAAAATTTTTTTTTAAAACCCCCCCCTTTTTTTAATTTTTTTTTTTTTAAACCCAAAAAGGGATTTTCCCCCCTTTTTTTTTTTTGGAAAAAACCCGGGTCCCCCAAAAAAAGGGGAAACCCCCAATTTTTTTTTTTTTTTGGGGTTTCCCCCCCCCCCCCTTTTCCCCCCTTTTTTTTTTAAACCCCCCGGGGAAAAATTTCCCCAAAAACCCCAAATCATTTTAAAAACCCCCCTTCTTTTTAAATTTTTTTCCTTTTTTAAAAACCCCCTTTTTTTTCCCCCCCCCCTTTTTTTTCCCCCCCCCCCCCCCCCGGGGAAGGCCCCCCCCAAAAAAAACCCCCTTTTTTAAAAAAAACCCCCCCCTTTTTTTTTCCCCCCCTTTTTTTTTTTCCCCCCCAAAAACCCCCAAAAATTTTATTTTTCCCCTTTTTCCCCCTTTTTAAAAAATTTCCCCCCCTTTTTTTTTTTCAAAATTTTTTTAAAAACCCCCCCTTTTCCCCCCCAAAAAAGGGTTTTTAAACCCCTTTTTCCCCCCCCCCCCCTTTTTTTTTTTTAAAAAAAAAAAACTTTCCCCCCCCCCTTTTTTTCCCCCCTTTTTTTTTCCCCCTTTTTTTTCCCCCCTTTTTTTCCCCTTTTTTACCCCCCCCTTTTTCCCCCCCTTTTTAAATTCCCCCTTTTTTTCCCCCCTTTTTTTTAAAAACCCCTTTCAAAAAAATTTTTTTTTCCCCCCCCCCTTTTTTTCCCCCTTTTTTTTTCCCCCCCTTTTTTGGCCTTTTTCCCTTTTTTAAAAGGGCCCCCAAAACTTTTTTTTTTTTTTTTTTAAAAAACCCAAAAATTTTCCCTTTTTTTTCCCGGGGGTTTTTTTTCCCCCTTTTTTTTAAAACCCCCCCTTTTTTTTTTTTTTAAAATTCCCCCTTTTTTTTCCCCCTTTTTTTTAAAAAAATTTTTTTTTTCCCCCCCCCCCCCCAAAAAAAAAAAAGGCAAAATTTCCCCCAAAAAAACCCCCCAATTTTAAAATTTTTGCCCTTTTTTTCCCCCAAAAAAAAAATTTTTTCCCCCGGGCCTTTTTTTAAAAATTTCCCCCTTTTTTCCCCGGGTTTTTTTTTTTTAATTTTATCTTTTTTTTTGGGGGAAAACTTTTTTGGTTTTTTCCCCCTTAAAAAAAACCCCGGGGGGCCCCCCTTTTTTTAAAATTTAAAACCCCAAAACCCCCCCCCCCCCTTTTATAAAACCCTTTTTCCTTTTTTTCCCCCCCCCTTTTTTTTGAAAAAAAATTTTCCCTTTCCCCTTTTTTTCCCAAAAATTAAAAAAAAAAATTTTTTAAAGCCCCCCCAATTTTTTTTTCCCCCTTTTCCCCTTACTTCCCCCCCCCCCTTTTTTAAACCCCCCAAAAAAAATTTTTTCCCCCAAAATTTTTCTTTTTTTTTAAAAAAAAAATTTTTTTGGGGTTTTTTTCCCTTTTGTTTTTTAATTTTTTCCCCCGGGGGGAAAAATTTAACCCCCCCTTTTTAATTTTTCCGGTTTCCCCCCCCTTTTTAAAAATTTTTTTTTAAAATTTCCCCCTTTTTTAACCCCCGGGGGTTTTTTTCCCAAAAAAAACCCCCCCCCCCAAAAAAAATTTTTGGGGTTTTTTTCCCCCCCTTTTGGGGGGGGGCCCCTTTTTGGGTTTTTAAAAATTTTTTTTTTTAAATTTAAAAAAAAAAAAAAAAAAAATTTTTTAAAATTAAAAAATTTTTTTTGGGGGTTTTTAAATTTTAAAAAGAAAAACCAAAAAAATTTTTTTCCAAAAAGGGGGGGGGCCCCCCCTTTGCTTGCCATCTGTGGGTCAGTGGTTCCTAGATATGTAGGGAATTTTTAAACCCGTGACCACAAATTGACATAAACTCAGAGAGAGTTTTGGGTCTGCCCAAAAGATACAACTGTATAGGGAAAAGACACCCCCGTTAAAAGATAAGAACACCAAAAAACATCCTTTTTTGAAAGCATGTCAGCAAAAGTATGACAGCTGGGAAAATTCGATGGGTGGAAAGGGTTTGGGGGTTCTTGGAACAGTTTCTCCTGAGGGGCTAGTGTTGTCCGGGGGACAGTGCTCCAGAGGGGTTTTAGTGATTTCCCGGAAGAACAATTCTTGTGGGGTTACTAGTTTCGTTCTGGAGGAAGTTTAAGACAAATTTTTTTTTCCTCCAAGAGGTTCCCAAAAAGAGATTTCGGGTTTGGGGATGGACCAAAAGTGGGTGATGCCTTTAGGGAATAAAAAGTGTCGACACCCTACCAGCAAAACCCGGGGGAAACACTGAAAAGCCTTACAAGGGTGAAAAATAAGGGAAAAAAAAGGAAAAAAAAATGCACCCCAGCGATTGCAGCTAAAAAAATCCTAGGAAAATGAAATTTTCCCAAACTATGTAAAAAGTTTTTTTTCTTTCAGGCACCCCAGGAGGGAGGGCCCGATGAAAATTCCGCCACAACGAACTAAAAAATCTCTACACCCAAAAAACACCTTAATTTAGCAAATAGTAAAAGGGCCACGATAGAAAAACCGGTAATTTTTAAACCAAAATCAAAGACAAAATTAACCCCTTTAAAAAAATCCCCCAAAAAAAAAGGTACAGACATGTATGCACGGGTCCCTACCAGAAAAAAGTGGGGCGTCATGAAGGGTCCTTCAAATTTTAAAAAACAAAAACAAAAAAATTGGGGTCAAGTAAAAACCCTGTTTCCCAAATGAAACAAACTGGGAAGATAACCTAAAAAAACACGGACCCCCAACATCTGCCTTTTAAAAAATGAATTCGGGGGTTTTGAGATTTGCTCAAGACACAATTCCCTTAAGAAAAAGAAAGAAAAAGATTTTATTAGAAAAGAGAGACGTTCCCATACAGACAAAGGGAAAAAAGTCCCCAAAAGGCTGAGTGGGGGTTAAAAATTTCTCAAAAACAAAGGGAGGACAAAATCAAGAAATTGGAAAAACCGAACTTAACGAAAAGGAAAACCCTTTCAGGAGACCAAAAAAAACAAGAAGGAAATAAAGGCCCTTTAAAGGGAAATTTAAAAAAAAAAAACTTCTTTCTTTACCAAATCTAAGGGGAAAAAAAAAACATCCCTTTTGTCCCCCGCTTAGGGGGGATGGGACTTTCACAGATGTAGCCAAAAAATGAGTGTTCAGCTATCCACGCCCCCTCTAAAAGGGGGGACAATCCCAAAAAAAAATTCTTTATGAACGAAACCCAAAATTTGGGGCATCCCAAAAATTTGAATATTATTCTTACTCCAAAAGACTTAGAAGAGGCAATTAAAGAAGCCCACACTCCCGCCTCAGGCCCAGACCTGGGAAATCCGTGTTTTAACAAGTTTGCAAGAAACCCCTATAAGTGCTTTTTAGCATTTTTTTGGAGAGGGAACATGGACCTTGGGGGCATCCGCCACACTAAAAACAACAGGGCCCTAGCCCCACTCCACAAAAAGTGGCATAAAAACAATTGCCCAAAAAACTACCCACCCATAGGGACAACATCCCAATAATAAAAATCTTTGAAAAAGGGGGTTAAGAAAACAAAATAGCCAATACCTAGATTTCTCATCAGGTTTTCACAACCCGGGCAACACGGCTTAAAGCAGGTCGCCCCGTCTGTCCCAGTTACCGGGCCACTATGGAAAAAGGGCCCGGATGCTATAAAGGGTAAACAAAAACAGTGTAGTATACACCGACTTTGGGAAAAAACTTTCAACAAGTGTGACCAGGGGGGAATTTGCACACAAAAATTTCGTCATAAAAAGGGAAAACGGGGAAAAAGGGGGAAAATGGATCCCAAAAAAATTCCCGACAAAAAAAAAACACAAAAAGGGAATTTGTAAACAGAGAAAAGTCCCAGGCAGCCATTGTAAAAAGCTCTGTTCCACAAGGCACAGTACTCTCTCCCATTTTATTCCTCATCCTCATTTCTGACATAGACAGAGATGTGAGCCACAGCTCCGTGTCTTCCTTTGAGGATGACACCCAGATCACCATGGCAGTGACCTCCATCGAAGACACCGTAAGACTCCAAGCGGACATCAACCAAATCTTCAAATGGGTCACTCAAGACATTATGAAGTTCAACGAGGAGAAATTTCAACTACTCATATACGGAAAACTTGAAGAAATTAAAAATGTGTCAGGATATACCACAAATTCTAAACATGCAATACGCGGAAGAGTAATGTGAAGGACCTGGGAGTAATAATGTCAGAGGGTCTCACCTTCAAAGAGCACAACAATGTATCTACATCATCTGCTAAGAAAATGATAGGATGGATACTGAGAACCTTCAAAACTTTTTTTTTTATTATATTTTTATTAAAAACGAAACTACATACAAAATTTGAATATAAACTGATAATCATACAAAAGTGAACTCCACACCATAACCATTATATACATGTCCTCCTGCGGACGGTTATGCCTTCAAACAATGTCTAAAAACCGTAAAGATATTCCCTCCATCTTACAACATACAGTATGACCTAAGAATATTACATCATTTCATGTATCAACTAAAGTTTTCTACCTTCAATTAAAATTTAAATTCAAACTCATCCAATTGATGACAGTTGCCATTGTTATCAATGACCAGATCCTCTCATACATATGTCGTTTCGTATTTCTCTTAATATACAAACAATACAAGATATTCCCTAAATAGTTGCTTCATTCAGTATATATATTCCTACTATACCATGGAAAAATCCCTCTGATAAGATGACCACTTCCCATATTATATATCCTCTGACATTTTGAACAATATGTATGACATGGACAACCATGGTTAACAATATGAACTTAAAAAACTTCAGTTATAATTATCCCCCATAAACCTTTCTCTTCCTGACAACACACAATCTCCCCCTCTATGTTAGGTTCTAAATTCCCGGTGTATGTTACATATTACTAACTAACACTAGTGAGTACCTTATATCTCACAAGAACATTATATGCACTTGCTAAAAAGGTCGCCTTACATAGAAGGCAAACTTTTAAAAATTGGTAACATACATCCCTATACTCTTACATATATATACATTTGCGTATATACTCGATCACACGTACCCACACCGACTCATACACTTTAACGCAACAACAGATAAGACTTTTACAACCTTATATTTTAATCTTTTATTAGGAAAAAAGCTAGACAATTGAATAATTTTGAGAAAAACATGATTACTCTGTATCCTTTATACCAAAATGTTAACAATGCTTTGATTGTTCCCTCTTGTAGTTGTCTCACTTACAACAAAGATCATTTACCTTATTAAAACTATGGTCATCAATGACCTCTTGTCTTTCAACACATGACTAAACTAAAACATTCACTCACAAGAAAACTCTCCACTTATACCACATCTGACATGTCATCCCTCCCATACAACTCTCATGACAATCCTACCACATTTACATATCCTTCATTATGCTCATATTCACTCTCGAAAAGGAAAATGGTCCCTTAGGACTTAAGTAGCCAAATTACCGAGTCCCTTTACCGTTATATTTCTATATGCCTCCGGGAACGCAGTTACCCACCTTTTACCATAAATTATTTTATTTCTACATACTGTGCGATAAATTCCTGCCGCAGTTGCCCCTTATCCTAATCCCCCCGCCTTTTTCCTTCAAGCCCCAGGAATAAAACAAGAAATCTGCCACAATGTACAGAATGGCTCTTTTACAACCTCAGACACCCCCTTACCTCTAAAGTTAGGGCACGCAGGAGCTCTACATTGCCCCCACCCATTAACTTGAAGACTCTAGCCAGCCACACCCTTACCTGCCCCAACTCCCTACAAAAATATACGGCATGAAAAGCTGTTTCCAATTCCTCACAATGTTCGCATTTCGCCTCCTTTACCAAACCCATCACACACAAAGCCTGCTTTGTCGCTAAAATTCCCATTACAAACCTATAAACTAACTCCATTACCCTCGGCATTAATCTAAGTTTCTGGAAATCATGCCAAATCGTACCCCAATCATACAAAGGGGTATACCGCCACCCTTGCATAACTTCTGGTTTCCTACTCATCTCTACCAACCTTCCCACCTTGAGCTTGTTTACCTCACCTATTACTAACATAACCCTTAGCATATTTTCACATTCCATTAAGTCATTTCCTCCCCACCATCGTCGTACATCCCCCATCACCCTCCCAACCCTCACCCCTTTTACACCCCCCCCCTCCCTTACATACTTCTGTTTAACATACATGGCGTTTACCCTCGGCCCTAGCATCAAAAGCCCTACTCCCCCTCTGCTCACATTCGTCATAACCACCTCTTTACTTAGCCATGCTCGTCCAAAACCCCATATATAACGAAGCACCCTTCTCTGTATCTCCTTTATCTCCTGTTCCCGTAAAGGATACACCACTGCCACGTTCCACACTTTACTATAAACCAATGAATTTATTATTATTGCCCTTTGCATTAAAGTAACGTCCTTCGCTCTTAGGTTCGTAATCCGTTGTACAACTTTCTCTCCCACCAATTCCGAATTCTTCCGTCTAGCCTCTTGCTCATCTGCCATATAGATAATCCCACAAATTTTCATCTATTCAGTCACATCCCATCCAAACTCCACCCCCATTCTGCCCCCCCACCCAATCTCCTATCTCTAATAATTTCGATTTAGCTCTGTTGACACGCATGCCTGACGCCTCTCCAAAAAACCTCATTACTCTCTCCACCTTTCGCAAACCTTCGACATCATTGATCAGTATTGTTGTGTCATCTACATAACCAACTGCCTCTGTGAACCCCGACAGGGCCTCCTGTAATGTTGTTGCTTCCTCAACCATTCCACAAAACGGGTGTTGCATACATTCAAACAGAATTTGAGACATAGGACACCCTTGTCTCAAACCTTTCTCTATTTTCAACACGCTACCCAACCTACCATTAATTTGCACCTGAATCGTGGCTTCTGCATACAAGGTCTTCACCCATTTTACTATTCCCTCCCCAAAACCCATAAGCCTTAGTGTCAACCATGTACTCCCTATTCACACCGTCATAAGCATTCTCCCAATCAATGCCCAAAATTCCACCACCCTTACAACCCTGCAAAAATTCCCTAATACGACTATGTCCATCCCTCATACTACGACCCGGAATTCCCAACTGACCCTTGTGCACAATACCACCTATTACCTTCTTCATCCTGTTCCCTAGAATCTTCGCAAAAATCTTATAATCCGTACACATTAAAGATATGGCCCTGTACGTGCTCAGTGTTCTTCCCTCACTTTTTTTCTTTACAAGCACGACCACACCCGTCCTCTGTGACATTCACAATTTCCCTTCCTTCAGCATACTATTGAATACCTGAACCAAACAAACATTTATGGTTTCCCAATGCACTCTGTAAAAATCATTGGAAAGCCCGTCGATTCCAGGTGCTTTCTCCTTACTTAAATTGAACACCGCCTCTTTCACTTCTTCCATACTTATTATTCCCTCCAATCCCCCTCTGTCCTCCCCACCTTTCCTCAAGGCCTTCACCCCTCCTCTTTCTTTATTAACTATCCCCACGTTACCCTTTTCCCATTTCCTTTTAAACCAATAGTCCGCATAATTACTTATCCCCTCAGTTGTCACCAACATTTGCCCCTTAGTATAACCTTCCAAATCGTCACTAACCTCTAAAAGTATTATAGTGGACTCCTGTTGTCTAATGCGAAAACTTCTTAACACACTACCCGACGGTTTATCTCCCCATAGCACGGCATCCATACCTGCCCTTACCCTTAATTCATCAAATCTTTCATTATGTATGTCCCTTAGTCTCCCTCTTAGCCCTGATATTTCTTCAAAAGACTTTCCCCTCATCCGCATAACACTCATTAAGCTGCTGTTACAAATAATTCTGTAAACCATACCTCCACCTCGCCTCCTCCCTTCCTTTATATTTATAAAAACCCCCGATACCAGGTTTAGCCCTATTTTCCCACCAATCCAAAATACTCCCTACCCCATCCCTTGCCCTCCACAATTGTCTCCAACAGTCTCTAAACTCTGCATTCACCACCTCACTCCTCACCAACCTCGCATTTAACTTCCAGAAACTTGAATATACCTTTATGACACCCTCCCAGTCCAGCTCTACCAAAACTGCCCTATGATCCGAAAACCCTGCATCCACTGTTTTTACCCCTCCTACACTGACTGCTCCCGTTATATAAATCCTATCTAACCTCGCTGAATAATCTCTCCTAACAAAAGTAAAATCCACTCTCCAAGCCCCACTCCTCTCCACGACCATCACCCCTGCATTCTGTAAAACATTGCTTAACGACAGTAACACAGAACCCGCCCCCCTTGGCTCCACGTCCCCCCCCTTATAAACAGTTCCAGTCCCCCACAATTACAGTTACTAGAGGTAAACCCCTTAAAAAATACACCATAACGTCTCTCACAAAATCCTCTTACTTTGATTATATTCTCCGCTGGCATATAAACCCCAATGAAACATACTCGAGATGCTCCCCACTCACCATCCACCCTCACTACCCTCCCCCCCTTCTTTCCCACTTTATAATACGTAAGGGACTATTTTCCTTCACAGCCACTGCCACTCTCCCTTTTAACCTAACAGACCCACTTACATACAATTTATAACCTTTTAATGCCAAAGCACAGCCTATCTTATAATTATGTTCTTGTATAAAGCATACATCCACATTATATCTCCTCAAAAACCATTCCATCCATACTCGTTTCACTTCATTCCTCAATCCATTTACATTTACAGTTACTACCGTGAATTATTTTAAAAGTGGCGGTTTACCCTTTCTTCTTGGCACATATCCTCCTATACCGTCCTGCTGTATTGCGTCTTTCTTGACAGCCTGCTTATTCATCCCCCCTTTCCCTTCGTTATCCCTAGAACCATTAAACCCTTCGTTACCCCTTCCCTCTTTCCCCTTATGACATACATCCTTTCTCCAAGATTTTACTCCTGTTCTTTATCCTGGAGTAAGAACATCGTCCATCTCAGACGTTCCTGCAGTTCTCTTACGAGAACTCCAATCCCCACACACCTCGTCACCTTTCTTTTCTGCCCTATGGACCTCTGCCACAACGTTGTGCACATTAACATTAGTGCTCACAGTATTCCTAACCTCCTGATCTTGCTGCACTGTCGCCTGCACCAGGTTACACCCTTCATCCTCCTGTCCCTCCTCAACGTCATGCAAAAAGGAACTTAGTACTTCCTCCAGCAAGCCATCCTGTTGGCCCGTACCCTCCTCATCCTCCTCATCAGACGTCGATGTCGTCTGTCCCTTATCAACTGTTAGTGTTACACTTTCCTCCATAGCCGCCTCAGCCCTATCCACGTCTTCACTCCATCTGGAAGGATTCTTGTTTGGCCTTACTCCTTCCTCCAACGCCCCCATACCATTCCTCTGATGTAAGATCACTGGTACCTGTTCCCTCCCTCCAGATTTTTTATAGCATGGGCCGCCATATGTTCAAAAGAACCACATAATCTGCAAGTCTTCCGCTGCCCTGAGTAGTACACGTAGACCTGCGTCCGGAAGACCTCCATCAATACGTATGATGGAATTGGCTGCCTCAACGTCATTTTCAGCGTAAATGATCCTTCAGGAAGCCCCTCATAAGGTCCATTTTGCCACACCCCCATCTCAGCTGAGTGGATTTTTCCATCGCTGCTGAACACCGCCGTCACATCATGCTCTGTCGCCTCAAAAGGCATGTTTCGTACTTTCACCCACGTCACATAGCTGGACACATCATGTAAGCAGACTTCCACCATAGTGTTCACTGCCAGCCTCTTCTCTTGATATTTGTTGACTATGCTTGTGTAGAATCCTGCGTCTTTAAACTTGATGAAAATTCTCGACACACCATTTACTGCTACTCCATATAATTCTTCGGTCGGTATTCCATATACCTCACTGAGGATGGCAGGCAGTAACACCTGCAATGTTGTTCCTGTAAGCGTGCCACGCACCAGTTCCACACAAACAGTGCTCACCCGGCGTCCAATGCGGTCCGCCATGTTGTATGCACAAAACAGAAAAACTGCGCAGTAAACCAGTTGTATCAGGAGCCACTGCGCAGCCTGTCCGCACGGCCCAAGAGCGACGAGGACAATGACCTTCAAAACTAGGGACGCCAAGACCATGATGATTCTCTTCAAATCGCTTGTGCTCTCTAGGCTGGAATACTGCTGTACACTAACAGCCCCCTTCAAGGCTGGCGACATTGCAGACCTGGAGAGTGTACAAATAACTTTTACGGCACACACAAGTACGATAAGGCACCTAAACTACTAGGAACGGTTGAAGGTCCTTGATCAGTATTTCCTAGAAGGCAGGCGAGAGAGATACATGATAATATACACTTGGAAGGTCTTGGAGGGATTGGTACCAAACTTGTACACTAAAATCACTCCATACAAAAGCAAAAGACTCGGCAGGAGATGCAACATTTCCCCGATGAAAAGCAGGGGCGCCACGGGTACACTTAGTCAACACAATAAGTGTCCAGGGTCCAAGACTGTTCAGCTGTCTCCCAGCATACATAAGAGGGATTACCAATAGACCCCTGATTGTCTTAAAGAAGGCACTGGACAGGCACCTAAAGTCAGCACATTACAACCGGGCTGTGGTTCGTACGCTAGCTTGCGTGAGGCCAACAGTAACAGCCTGGTTGATCAGACCCTGATCCACCATGAGGCCTAGTCTCCAGAACCGAGCCGTGGGGGCACGTTGAACCCGAAACCCCTCTCCAGGTTTAGCTCCATAACCATATATGTATGGGCCCCCTTTCCGTAGCTAAGCAAATGATTCCCCCATACCCCATACCCCATGTTCCCCACATACCCATACCCATGTTCATGTCATACCCCTACCTCCATGTCCCCGGTTATCCATACTTAAACCCCATGTTCCCTCATACCATACCTCTATCCCTTCATACCATAACCTCAAGTTTCCCTCATTCCCATACCTCATGTTCCCACAATCCCATACCCCATGTCACCGAATTCCCATACCCCATGTTCCCTCATTTCCCATCACTATTTCCCGAATTCCCATATTCACCATACCCCATGCTCCTCATACCCATAAACTCATGTTTCCCTCATTCCCATAAAACATGTTCCCTTCATTCCCATACCCCATGTTTTCCTCATTCCCATAACCCAGTGTTCCCTCGACCCTTAACCCCATATTCCTCATTCCCATAAACCCCATGTTCCCGTCAATCCCATACCCCATGGTCCCCCTCATTCCCATACCCCATGTCCCTCATTCCCATAACCCAATTTCCCTCAATCCATACGCCATGTCCCTCATACACTTACTTAACCCCATATTCCTCATCCCATACCCCAGGTCCCTCATTCCATACCCCATGTTCCCACATTCCCATAACCCCCATGTTTCCCTCATTCCCATACCCCATATTCCCTCATTCATATACCAAATTCTCTCATTCCCATAACCCATGATCCCTAAATCCAATATCTCATGTTTCCTCATTTCCATACCCCATGTTCTCTCATTTCCATCCCCATGTTCACATCAATCCATACCCCAAGTTCTCTCCATTTCCACAACCAAAAGCTTCCCCTCATAATTCCCTACCACATGTTCCCTAATTCCCCATACCGCCCATGTTCCTCCTTCCATACCCCATGTTTCTCATTCCCCATCCCCATGTTCCCCACATTCCAATATCTCATGTTTCCTCAATTTCCCTACCCCATGTTCCCTCATTCTCAAACCCCATGTCCCTCATTCCTCATACCGCCATGTTCCCTCATTCCAATATCTCGTTCCCTCATTCCATACCCATGATCCATCATTCCCATACGCCATGTTTCCCTCATACCCTTACCCATGTTCCCCCTCATTCCCATACCTATGTTCCTTCTCCATTCTCTTACCCCCATGTTCCCTCATTCCCATACCCCATGTTCCCTCATTCCCCATACCCCCAGTTCCCTCATTCCCATACCCAATGATCCTCATTCCCATACCCTATTTTCCCTCATTCCCATTCCCCCTATGTTCCCACACATTCCCATACCCAATTTCCCTCATCCCAAACCCAATTTTCCCTCATTCCCATTACCCCATGTTCCCTAATTCCTAGATCTCATGTTTCCTCATTTCCATCCCCATATTCCCTCATTTTCCGAACCTCCATGATCCCTCATTCCAATAACCCCATGCTCCCCTAAATCCAATATCTCTTTTTCCTCTTTCCATGCCCCATTTCCTCAATTCCCCACCCCAAGTTCCCTCATTTCCATAACCTCAAAATCCCCATTACAATTCCCCATTTCCCTGAATTCAATATCTCCAATGTTCCCTCATTTTCCATACCCCATGTTCCTCATTCCCATACTCGATGTTCCCTCATTCCACTATCTCATGTTTTTCTTCCTCATTTCTTCTCCATGTTCCTCCATTTCCATTCTCCATGTTCCTTCTCCTCCCATTCCCATACCCCATGTTCCCTTATTCCCATACCCAACTAGTTCTTCCCTCATCCCATACCCATGATTCCGTCATTCCAATATCTCATGTATTCCTTATTTCACACTCCCCATGATCCCTCATGTCCCCATACCCCATTTTCCCTCATTCCATAAACCCCATGTCCCTCATTCCCATACTCGCCATGTTCCCTCCTTCCAATATCCATGTTTCCTTATATCCACACCCCATGGTCCATCATTTCCCATACCCCAAGTTCCCCTCCATCCCCTTACCCTATGTTCCCTCATTCCCATAGCCCATGTTCCCTCATTCCCAAATCCCTGTTCCTCATATTCCCATACCCATGATCCCTCATTCCAATAACCTCATTTCTCCTCATCCCAAACCCCATGTTCCCTCAGCCCCATACCCCATGTCCCTCTCCCCATACCCAAAGTTCCCTCCATTCAGATACCCTAGTTTGCCCATTCCCAGTAACTCATGTTTCCTCTTTTCCATACCCCATTTCCCTTCATTCCCATACCCCATGTTCCGTCATTCCCATAACCCCATTTCCCTCAATCCCATACCCCATGTTACCATTCATTACCAAACCCCAAGTTCCCTCAATCCCCTACCCCAGTTCCTCTCATTCCCAACCAAAAGTCCCTCATTCCCCATACCGCCATGTCCCTCATTCCCATACCCCATGTTCCCTCATTCAGATACCTACCCCATGTTCCTCATTCCAATATCTAATGGTTCCTCCTCTTTTCCCATACCCCATGTCCTCATTTCCTTACCCCATGTTCCCACATTCCATACCCCATGTACCCTCCTTCCAATTCACATGTTTCCACATTCCATACCCCCATGTTCCCTCATTTCATTCCCTGAATGTATTCCAACCCCTTGATCCCCCCCATTCCATACTCCATGTTCCCACCCTTCTTCCAATATCTCATGTTCCTCATTTCCATACCCCATGTTCCCTCACTCCCATACCCCATGTTCCCTCATTCAAATACTCATGATTTCTCAATTTCCTTACCCCTGATCCCTCATTTCATGCCCATGTTCCCTGTCATTTCCCCTACGCCAATGTTCCCTCATTCCCATACCCATGTTTCCTTCATTATAATATCTCATGTTTTCTCAATTTTCCATACCCCATGTACTTTCATTTTCCATGCCCCAATTTCCTCATTCCCCTCCCCAATGTTCCCTTCATTCCAATATCTCACGTTTCCTCATTTAAATACCCCATGTTCCCTCATTCCCATAATACCCCCGTGTTCCCTCATTCCCAACCCCATGTACCCTCATTCCCCATACCCATGTTTCCCTAATCATTTCCATACCCCATGTTTCCCCTCATTTCATAACCCATTGTTCTGCTCATTCCCAACCTTATGTTCCCTCATTTCTAATATCTCATGTTTTCTCAATCCATACCCCCAGTTCCCTCATTTTCAGTCCACAATGTTCCTTCATTCCCGTGCCCTATGTTTCGCTAATTTCCATACCCATGTTCCCCCAATAATGGTAAATAGAAATTTCCCACCCCCCTTTTTGTCCAAAGTTTTCTGCCAACGTTCAATCTTTATTGAGGAGTTTTAAACTCCATCTCGCAGTAATATATTAAGCGTATTTACTAGTAATAATTCAGAGAATCAGTTATCATTAGCTTTTAAAATTGTTCTTAGCTTCACATACTAAACTTTTATGTGTTTTTTCACTACTTTATAAAATATTTGTCTAAATTCAGACTCAACATTTATAGTGATCATCTTAACAACATCTTGAGTCACTTCTTAAAATACCAACATTTTCGCCTAAATATCTATTCTTCAACATTTTCCAGCAAAATTTGTGGGTGTAAATTACCCGGGTTTATAACACAATTTAAACTGTTGCACCTGACAAGATATAAAACTAGAAGCGATGTACACTTAACTTGTTTAACTTCAGTATCAGGAGGAAGGTTAACAACTACATTGTTAGGAGGCAGGTTAAAAACTACAGTATCAGAAAGGTTAAAAACTACAGTAACAGGAAGGTTAAAAACTACGGCATCAGCAGCCAGGTTAAAAACTACAGTATTAGAATTCAGGTTAAAAACTGCAGTATCAGGAGGCAGATTAAAAACTACAGCATCAGGAGGCAGGTTAGAAACTACAGTATCAAGAGGCAGCTTAAAACTACAGTATCACGAAGGTTAACAACTACCTTATGAGGAGGCAGTTTAAAAATTACAGTATCAGGAAGCAGGTTAAAAACTATAGTATTAGGAAGCAGGTTAAAAACTACAATATCAGGAGGCAGGTTAAAAACTACAGTATCAGGAAGCAGGTTAAAAACTACAGTATCAGGAAGCAGGTTAATAACTACTGTGTCAGGAGGCAGGTTAAAAACTACTGTATGAGGAAGCAGGTTATAAACTACAGTATCAGGAAGCAGGTTAAAATCTGTGTCAGGAAGCAGGTTAAAAACTACAGTATCAGGAAGCAGGTTAAAAACTACAGTATCAGGAGGCAGGTTAAAAACTACAGTATCAGGAGGCAGGTTAAAAACTACAGTATCAGGAAGCAGGTTAAAAACTACAGTATCAGGAAGCAGGTTAAAAACTACAGTATCAGGAAGCAGGTTAAAAACTACAGTATCAGGAAGCAGGTTAAAAACTACAGTATCAGGAAGCAGGTTAAAAACTACTGTGTCAGGAAGCAGGTTAAAAACTACAGTATCAGGAAGCAGGTTAAAAACTACTGTCAGGAGGCAGGTTAAAAACTACTGTGTCAGGACCTCTTCAAGGGGGGCTCCTTGGCGTGGTGAAGAGGCTCTTGGTCTGAGGAATTAGACCTATCGGTCTTCTTCCTCAGACCGAACCTAATTACCCCCCAATCTCCCCTCCCCTATCCCATCCTCCCCTTTTTCCTTTCCTCCTCCTCCTCCCCACCCCTCCCTTTTGCCCTTCCTCTTTTTGTCCTTTGGGATTTCTCCCACAGGCGCGCTAGTTCCTAGGTAGGGGAAAGGATACCGGGGTCCATCCCATTCCATTGAGGTTCTTAGCGGTGGCGTATTTTTGCCGTGGAATCGGGATCGCCTGGGATGTCCCGATCCCTCTCCGGTATCCCGGAGTAGCTTTGGGTGCCTTTCGGGCGACGAGTGTATCTCTGTAAGCCACCTTTCGGATTCCGGGGGTGGTGGCCGAAGGAGTATGCTTTGTGGCGGATACCCGGGCCGCCCTCTCTTTTTGTCCACCGAGGTAGCTCGGCAGATGTGAGGTTGCTATCCCGGGATTGTTAGTTTACTAGCATGATGGGTAGGGTATGGCACGGGTTCCATGCTGCATCTGCGCTATTTGGGCGGTGCTGGGGTCCTCTTGGGCGCGGAGGGAGATTTCTGGCCCTTCATTCCTCCTAGGACCAAATCCCCCCCAGTCCCCCCTTTTTCTTTTTTTTTTTTTATTTTCTTTTCTTTCTTTTTTTTTTTAAAAAAACAAAAAGAAAGAAGTAACCTAACCATGGCAGCCCTAGTCCATGAACCGGTACCCCCGGCCCCTTCTTGTTTACCGCACCCTGTTCTGCCCCCGCCTCTCTTTGGACCACTCTTCAGGCATTCCTCATGCCTCTGTACCTATTGCCGGTGCTCTTTCCTCACCCGCTTCAGGTACTGAGGCCTCGACTGACTCCTTCGATTTATCGGACCTTCGCTCTCCTCTGACTATGCTTCCGGGCCTCTCCCTCTACGGTGCGGAAATTTTTCAAATCGCCGACCCGTTCCACGTCGGACCAACTCTGTCCCACGGCTAAAACGCCAACGACAATTACCTGCTGATGATACTTCTCCCCCTTCTCGTTTTTCCAGAAACGATCAACACGTCCTTCACTACCTTTCCACGCTCAGTTTCAGACTGAACAGTGGACAAATTCTTCACTTTACGACCAACTTCCTCTACTGCCTATCTTTCTGACCATATTATTGGCAAGGCACTCCTACGCCATGTGGTAAGATATTTCTTTTCATGCTCTTAAGAGTGGTAACGTGCATCATTACCGTACAAAAAATGCTACCCAGGCTCATGAGCTCTCTCGTCTTTCCCATATCGATAACTTTTCCCTGTCACTCTTGAAAAACATCATTCCCTCAATTCTTGTAGTGGTACCGTCTTTCTGCCCATAACATAGTTCAACAAAATTTCCAGACATGTGGCCACTGACATTCTAGATAGCTGGAACTCCAAGATCTCCCAATCCTCAAGGTAGACACTTACGTTCTTCCTGCCCGTGGGCAGAGACGATACCCTAGCAATGTGGCTCATTTAACTTTGGACAGCCGAGAACTCCCATCCTCGTTTAATAGCGGGACATCGTTACAAGTTCGAAAGGTGATCCCTACACCACAACAGTGTAGAAATTGCTGGCGATTTGGCCATCCAGCGAAAAAATTGCAGATCTATCGCCGAATGCCCAGTCTGTGGTGCCGATGACCTTTCAAATACGTCTTGCAATCGATCTCCCTCTTCCCTTAACTGTCATGAGGCCCCACCCTTCGTACTCTCGCCGTTGTCAGGTCTATTTAAACGAGCAGGAAATCCGTTACCTCAAAGAGAAGAAGGTCTCCATTATCCCATGGCAGTTTCTCATCTCCGCCTCCAAGGGAGACTCCCAGTGTTTCTTTTTCCCCGTGTTTCAAAACGCCCCCCCCACTTCAGTATCCCATCTTCTACACCCACCTCTGTGGTTGCCTCTCCCATAATTCACTCCTGTATCTAACCCTTTTGCTGTCCTCGACTTCAGACGTCCCTACTTCAACGCCTCAGTCTAATCTCGCTTCTTCGAGTTCTCTCTCACAAGCCTCAGTATCGACGAGACCTCGTACGACACCCCCCAACGTCCCTATACTTCTCAAAAGTCAAAAAAGGTCCGAAAACACCTCCTACCCATCTTCCACTCCTCATTTTACCCTCCCTGTCTCGTCCCTAGTTCTTCCCCTCTCACTGGCTCAGTTACAAGTAGAGGTTCACCCTCCTCCTCGTAATGTACCTTCCTCCCCTGTTCCCTCCCAAGTTTCTTCCTCTTCTGCCCCCTCCCAGGTTCCTGCCTCTTTTGTCCCCTGCCACGCTTCTCCAGTTCCTCCACCCTTTCGCCCCCCCACCTTTGGTACAGTCCAATACAGTTCCAGTCTTTACTCATCCTTCCCCTACCATTCCCAATATTGTCTCCCATACGACATCTCTGAATTCCGAAACACTGAAGCAATCTCTGAATATATTGCAGAGACCAAACCATCAATGGACACTGATCCACCTTCCGCTCTCTCTCCCTCTGCTCCACTGCGCAACTCCTTTCTTCACAGCGCACCGTTCCTTCGCTGCTTGAACATTTTCCCCCTGCTCCGCTGTGGAGTTTTCTAACCCTTCTAGTCTGTAGGAACCCTTACCTGCGGATTTCAAGTAAACTTTATCATCGCCAATCATGGCCTATTTACAGTGGAATAACGCGGCCTCAGGGGTAATCGGGGGGTGAGCTTCAGATGTTTCTCTCCCAGTTTGCCCCGTGGGTTTTGCTTACAGGAACCAAATTACACTCTGCTGTTATTTCTCACATCTCAGGCTATAATTTATTGTATTCTTCAGATCCTTTTCCTGATGGGAACCTTTAATGAAAGTGCCCTTCTTCTCCGCCCCTGAATTCCGTACCATCATATTTGTTCATACTTCGCTGCATTACACAGCAGCCCGTAACCACTTACATAGGTTATACACTCTGTTCTTTATATCCCCTCTCCTTCTCGGCATTATCTATTCCGGGTTTGCCTTCCTTGTTTCATCATTTCCGCCACCGATTCTGTTTCTTGGTGATTTTTAATGCCCACCATTTTCCTCTGGGGGGGGGTCTCACTGTGATTCCCGTGGAAAATTTAGTTAGAGGGTTTTCTTGCCACCCACCCCCTCCAGTTTTAAATACAGGTAAATCACACCCATTTTGATCCTCGGACTCATACTCTCTTTGCATCGATCTCTGTCTGCTCTTCCTCCGCTTTCATTTTGACTTCACTTGGTCTGTTTCCCGGACTTACATGACAGTGATCATTTCCCCAAACATTCTTATTTCCCCTTCATATTCGCCACCTCTTCGCACCCCACGCTAGCAATTTAATCGGCAAATTGGAACCTTTTCTCACACCTAACTATTTTAAAGAGGTTCCTTCTTCGTCCTCCATCGATGAGCTTTTACACCTCTTCTCGTCCTCCGTTTTCCACCGCAGCTTCTCATTCTATTTCCCCAAAAATTCGGGCAGGGATTCTCAGAAATGCGTGCCTTGGTGGTCTCCTGCTTGTGCTCGTGTAGTACGTTTGAAACGCGCTGCATGGGGCAGGTACCCGGTACAATAGAACCACAGAGCGACTCCTTGATTTTAAACAGAAAACGTGCTCGCTCGCCGTGTCATCCGTGACGCTAACGCACCCTTTCTGGCGAGATTGTCTCCACCATCACCCTGCTTCCTCTATGATGCAGTCTGGAAAAAAGTACGAAAACTGAGTGGTAAATATTCTCCTGACCCGGCTCCTGTTCTGCGGGGTTGCCGGTGTTGATATAGCAAACCCACTAGATGTGCCAATGAAATTGGCCAATCATCTGGTCCGTATTTCTCAGGGACTCCACTATGCCCCTCATTTCTTTCCTCAAAGTCTGCCAGAGAGTTGGCACCCTTGGACTTTTCTTCTCTCAGAGAAGAACAGTATAAAAGTTGCCTTTTACACTTCAAGAACTGGAGGCCAAAAACTCTCAGCTTGTCGATCATCGGCAGCTGGGCCCGAGGACATTCAATTCGTATGCTACAACATTTACATCAGTCAGCCCTTGCAGTCTATTACGCCTTTACAATCTTATTTGGTCACAAGGAGTTCTTCCACAGCTGTGGAAATCCGCAATTGTTCTCCCTTTCCGCAAACCAGGCACTACGGGACATGAAACCTCCCACTATCGTCCCATTGCTCTTACCAGTGCAGTTTGCAAAATAAGGGAAAACGCCTAGTAAATAGACGTTTAGTGGTGGTATTTAGAGACACACAACAGTCTCTCCACTCGTCAATATGGCTTTCGAAAGGGGACATTCTACCATAGACCCTTACTACGCTTGGATACGTATGTTCGTAATGCCTTTGCGAATAACCACTCAGTTATTGCCATATTTTTTGACCTTGAGAAGGCATATAAACACAACTTGGAGGTATAAATATTTTAGCCCAAGCCCACCCTTAGGCCTTCGAGGCAATCTACCATCCTTCCTTAAGAATTTTTTAACTGACAGGCATTTCCGTGTTCGGGTTAATAAGTGCTCTCCCAGGACTTTATCCAAACTGAAGGTGTCCCCCAGGATGTGTTCTGAGCACAACACTTTTCTCCTTGCATTAAGATTTGGCCTCTAGTCTTCCATCAAATATTTGGTTATCACTCGTTGATGACTTCGCTATGCCTGTGCAGGGGCTGACTGTCACCTCCTTACAGTTTTCTCTCCAACATGCAGTCGACCGAGTTTCAATTGGGCCACCACACGTGGGTTTAAATTTTTCCAGCACTAAAACCCACCAAATCACTTTCACTAGACGCTCTGTCATCTCCGATCATCCTTTGTAAACCCCTATGGCTCCCGTAACCCTGAACGTGGGTAAAAGCAAGTTTCTGGGCCTCCTCTTTGATCGTAGGTTATCCTGGAAACCTCACATTACCTCTCTGAAGGCAACTTGTCACAGCCGGCTGAACCTTCTTAAAAAACCCTTGCCCATCTTTCGTGGGGAGCTGATCGCGAACCCTCCTTCGCCTACATTCCACCCTTATTTTATCGAAACTTGATTATGGTGACCAATCATTCAGGGGGCATCTCCTGCTACTCTCTCTACCTTAACCCCATTCATCACCAAGGGTTCGTTTTAGCCTTGGTGCTTTTCGCGCTTCCCCTGTCGAGAGCCTCTATTCAGAAGCGAAAAGTTCCATTTTTTATCCAATCGCCGTGATGCCCATTGCCTGCGCTACTATGTACGGGACTCATGACCTCCGCAATCCTTCCAAATTTTTAGAATGGTCACTGATATTAGTAACATTCTTTATTTGTTCGCCGCCCCTGTTTACTCCGTCCCTTCTCTCTTCGCTTCATTCGCTCTTGTCTTCTCTTCAACTACCACCTTTCTATGTACATGTAGCATCTCACTTTTCCCTACCCCCCTGGGAAATTCCAGGTGTTCGAGTCTGTTTTTTCTCCCTCCCCTTTCTCGAAAGCCCAACTGTCTACGGTCGCTTCCCGCTCTCTTTTTCTTGACCACTTCACTCTCATTCTCATCCATTGCTGTGTACACAGATGGCTCTAAGTTTCTGACGGCGTAGGATTCGCAGCAGTGTTTCGGACAGCGTCGTACAAGGGCATTTACTATCTTCGCTAGTATTTTTACTGCTGAATTATATGCCATCCTTACAGCACTTATCCGTATTGCATCTATGCCTGTGTCATCATTTGTGGTTGTCTCAGACTCCCTTAGTGCTTTACAGGCTATACAAAAATTTGATACACCTCACCCCTTAGTCTTCCGTATCCAACTTTGGCTACGTCGCATCTTTACCAGGCATAAAGATATTGTTTTTTGTTGGGTCCCTGGTCATGTTGACGTACAGGGCAATGAACAGGCAGACACTGCTGCGCGGTCAGCAGTACATGACCTACCAGTTTCTTATAGAGGTATTCCATTTACGGACTATTTTGCTGCAATATCTTCCCACCTTCACACCCGTTGGCAAGAACGTTGGTCTACTATGCTCGGCAGCAAACTTCAGTCTATTAAACCGAGTATAAGTTACTGGCCGTCTTCTTATCACCAGTGTCGAGGTTGGGAGACTACTCTCTCCCGTCTTCGCATTGGCCATACTCGTCTTACTCATGGATATCTCATGGAGAGGCGTCTTGCTCCTCTCTGTGAGAATTGCCAAGCTCCATTATCAGTCAGCCACATTCTGTTGGACTGCCACTTTTCAACGAGCACGCAGATTTACCTCTGTCGTCGTCTTCGCTCCGCTGCTCTCTCTTTCCCTTTCCCCTTCTCGCTGATGGACCCACCTTTCATCCGGATCCCTCATTGACTTTTTTGACAACGACTGACTGACTTCACAAATTCTGATACCTTCAGCCCTTTCTACTTCAATCTCTTGCTACCCTCTACCCCCGTACTATCCCCTGCCCCGCTGTTTTCTGTAACCTGCTGATCATCCCCCCTCCCTTCTGCCATCCAATTCCCTTGCTTCTTTCCCTACCCTGCAGCGCTGTATAGCCCTTGTGGCTTAGCGCTTCTTTTTGATTATAATAATAATACTGTGTCAGGAGGCAGGTTAAAAACCAATTTTGGGAGTGGACTATAGTATTTTTAATCTTAATTCCTATTATTTTCTTTTTAGTTCTTATGAAGCAATATCTGTTTTGTGGCTTCTGTGCCGTATACTGTTTCGTAAATTGTTCATAACACATGGAACACATCTATTACACTTCTGACAGTAGACATGTTTTACACTTCTGACAGTAGACATGTTTTACACTTCTGACAGTAGACATGTTTTACACTTCTGACAGTAGACATGTTTTACACTTCTTATACAAGACATGTATTACACTTCTGACAGTAGACATGTTTTGCACTTCTGACAGTAGACATGTATTACACTTCTCACAGAAGACATGTTTTATACTTCTGACAGTAGACATGTTTTAAAAACTTTGACGTAGACATGTTTTACACTTCTTATACAAGACATGTATTACACTTCTGACAGTAGACATGTTTTACACTTCTCACAGAAGACATGTTTTACACTTCTGACAGTAGACATGTTTTACACTTCTGACAGTAGACATGTTTTACACTTCTTATACAAGACATGTATTACACTTCTGACAGTAGACATGTATTACACCTCTGATAGTAGACATGTATTACACATACCCAATGTTCCCTCATTCCATACCTCATGTTCCCTCATTCCCATACCCAATGTTCCCTCATTCCCATACCCCATGTTCCCTCATTCCCATATCCCATGTTCCTCATTCCCATATCCCATGTTCCCTCATTCCCATACCCCATGTTCCCTCATTCCCTTACCCAATGTTCTCTCATTTAGTTACCCCATGTTCCCTCATTCCAATATCTCATGTTTCCTCTTTTCCATACCCCATGTTCCCCCATTCCCATACCCCATGTTCCCTCATTCCCATACCCCATGTTCCCTCATTCCCATACCCCATGTTCCCTCATTCCCATACCCCATGTTCCCTCATTCCCATACCCCATGTTCCCTCATTCCCATACCCCATGTTCCCTCATTCCCATACCCCATGTTCCCTCATTCCCATACCCAATGTTCCCTCATTCAGATACCCCATGTTCCCTCATTCCAATATCTCATGTTTCCTCTTTTCCATACCCCATGTTCCCTCATTTCCTTACCCATGTTCCCTCATTCCCATACCCCATGTTCCCTCATTCCAATATCTCATGTTTCCTCATTCCTATACCCCATGTTCCCTCATTCCCATACCCCATGTTCCCTCATTCCAATATCTCATGTTTCCTCATTCCTATACCCCATGTTCCCTCATACCCATACCCCATGTTCCACTAATGGTATGAGGAAATCTTGTCCAAAGTTTTCTGCCAACGTTCAATCTTTATTGAGGAGTTTTAAACTCCATCACGCAGTAATATGTTAAGCGTATTTACTAGTAATAATTCAGAGAACCAGTTATCATTAGCTTTTAAAATTGTTCTTAGCTTCACATACTAAACTTTTATGCGTTTTTTCACTACTTTATAAAATATTTGTCTAAATTCAGACTCAACATTTATAGTGATCATCTTAACAACATCTTGAGTCACTTCTTAAAATACCAACATTTTCACCTAAATATCTATTCTTCAACATTTTCCCTCAAATTGTGGGTGAAATTACCCGGGTTTTTAACACAATTTAAACTGTTGCACCTGACAGATATAAAACTAGAAAGCGATGCCACCCTAACTTGTTTTACTTCAGTATCAGGAGGAAGGTTAACAACTACAGTGTTAGGAGGCAGGTTAAAAAATACAGTAACATGAAGGTTAAAAACTACGTAACAGGAAGGTTAGAAACTACGGCTTCAGCAGCTGGTTAAAAACTACAGTATCAGGATTCAGAGTTAAAAACTGCAGTATCAGGATCCCAGATTAAAAACTACAGCATCAGGAGGCAGGTTAATAAAATACAGTTGTGTGGTGGCAGGTTTTAAAAATATAGTATCAGGAAGGTTAAAAACTACATGATCAGGAGGCATCGTAAAAACTACAGTATCAGGAAGGGCCAGCGTTAAAAAACTTCAGTATACAGGATCAGGTTAAAAACTACAGTATCAGGAGGCAGTGTTTAAAAAACTTACAGTATCAGCGACGCAGGTTAAATAATACAGTATCAGGAGGCGGTTAAAAACTACAGTATCAGGAAAGCAGGTTAAAAAACTACTGTGTCAGGGGCCAGGTTTTAAAAATACTGTGTCAGGAGGCAGGTTAAAGAACTGTGTCAGGAGGCAGGTTAAAAACTAGATGTCAGGAGGGCCCAGGGTTAAAAACTGTGTCAGGAGGCGGTTTATATGAAAACTGTGTCGGAGGCAGGTTAAAAACTACTGTGTCAGGAGGCAGGTTAAAAACTACTGTGTCAGGAGGCAGGTTAAAAACTACTGTGTCAGGAGGCAGGTTAAAAACTACTGTTATGTCAGGTGGAGGTTAAATAACTACAGTGACAGGAGCAGAGTTTAAAACTACATGTGTCAGGAGGCTGCAGGTAAATAACTACTGTGTCAGGAAGGCAAGGTTAAAAACTACTGTGTCAGGAGGCAGGTTAAAAACTACTGTGTCAGCGAGGCCAGAGCGTTAAAAACTACTGTGTCAGGAGGGCATGGTTATAAAAATACTGTGTCAGGAGCAGGTTAAAAAATACTGTGTAGGAGGCCAGGTTAAAAAATACTGTGTCAGGAGGCTGGTTAAAAACTACTGTTGTCAGGAGGCGGGCAGGTTTAAACTCACCAGTGTCAGGAGCAGGCAGGATTAAAATACTGTGTCAGGGGGAGCCAGCGTTAACAAACTACTGTGTCAGGAGGCAGGTTTAAAAACTTACTGTGTCAGGAGCAGGGTTTAAAAAACTCTGTGTCAGGAGGCAGGTTTAAAAAACTGTGTCAGGAGGCAGGTTAAAACCTACTGTGTTTATTCAGAGGAGGTTAATACTACTGTGTCAGGAGGCAGGTTAAAAACTACTGTGTCATGAGGCGGTTACAAAACTACTGTCAGGAGGCAGGTTAATTAAAAACTACTGTGGTCAGGAGGCAGGTTAAAAAACTACTGTGTCAGGCGGAAGAGTTAAAAATACTGTTGTCAGGAGGCCAGGTTTTAAAAACTACTGTGTCAGGAGGCAGGTTAAAAACTACTGTGTCAGGAGGCAGGTTAAAAACTACTGTGTCAGGAGGCAGGTTAAAAACTACTGTGTCAGGAGGCAGGTTAAAAAAATACTGTGTTCAGGAGGCCAGGTTAAAACTACGTGTCAGGAGGGCAGGTTAAAAACACTGTGGTCAGGAGGAAGGGTTAAAAACTACTGTGTCAGGAGGACAGGTTTAAAAACTACTGTCGTCAGAGGCAGGTTTAAAAATACTGTCTCAGGAGGAAGCGTTAAAAAACTACTGTCTCTGCGGAGGTTTAAAAACTATATGTGTCAGAGCAGGTTAAAAACTACTGTGTCAGGAGGCAGGTAAACCATCTTACTGTGTCAGAGCAGGTTCAAAAATAACTGTTGGGTCTGGAGGCAGAGTTAAAAACTACTGTGTCAGGAGGCAGGGTTAAGAACTACTGTGTAAGAAGGCAGGGTTTTAAAAAATATGGGTAGGAGGCAGCGTTTAAAAACTACTGTGTAAGGAGGCAGGTTTTAAAAATACAGTGTCAGGAGGCAGGTTAAAACTACTGTGTCAGGAAGGCAGGTTAAAAACTACTGTGTCAGGTGGCAGGTTAAAAACAACTGTTGTCAGGTAGGCAGGTTAATAAACACTACTGATGATAAGGAGGCAGGTTAAAAACTTCTGTGTAAGGAGGCGGTAAAAACTACTGTGTCAGGAGGCAGGTTAAAAAACTACTCTGTGTCAGGAGGCAGGTTAATAAAAACTTCTGTGTGGTCAGGGAGGCAGGTTAAAAACTAGTCTGTGGCAGGAGGCCAGGGTTAAAAAACTACTGTGTCAGGAGGCAGGTTAAATAACTACTGTGTCAGGAGGGCGGTTAAAGATAAACTACTGTGTCAGGAGGAGGTTGTATAAAAACTACTGTGTTCAGGAGGCAGGTCAAAAACTACTGTGTCGAGGAGGCAGGTTAAAAACTACTGTGTCAGGAGGCAGGTTGTTATTAAAACTACTGTGTCAGGAGGGCAGGTTTTAAAAACTACCTGTGTAAGAGGCAGGTTAAAAAAAATACTGTGTTCAGGAGGCAGGTTTAAAAACTACTGTGGTAAGGGAGGCAGGTCTAAAAAACTACTGTGTCAGGCAGGCAGGTTAAAAACTACTGTGTCCAGGAGGCAGGTTATAAATACTACTGTGTCAGGAGGCAGAGTTAAAAACTACTGTGTCAGGACGCGGCAGGTTAAAAACTACTGTGTCAGGAGGGCAGGTTTTATAAAACTACGGTGTCAGGAGGGAGGTTAAAATCTACTGTGTCAAGGAGCAGGTTAAAATCTACTGTGTCAGGAGGCAGGTTAAAACTACTGTGTCAGGAGGAGGCAGAGTTAAAAACTACTGTGTCAGGTGGCAGCAAGTTAAAACTACTGTGTCAGGAGGCAGGTAAAAACTACTGTTGTCAGGAACGGCTGGTTAAAAACTACTGTGTCAGGTGGCTGGTTAAACTACTGTGTCAGGAGGCAGGTGTTATAAAAAACTACTGTGTCAGGATGGCAGGTTCAAAAACTACGCTGATGTCGGAGGCAGGTTAAAAACTACTGTGTCAGGAGGCAGGTTAAAAACTACTGTGTCAGGAGGCAGGTTAAAAACTACTGTGTCAGGAGGCAGGTTAAAAACTACTGTGTCAGGAGGCAGGTTAAAAACTACTGTGTCAGGAGGCAGGTTAAAAACACTACTGAGTCAGGAGCAGGTGTTAAAAACTCATGTGTCAGGATAGCAGCGTTTTAAAAACTACTAGTGTCAGAGGCAGGTTTAAAAACTATCTGTGTTCGGAGGAGGGCAGGTTTGAAAACTACAGGTGTCAGGACGGCAGGTTAATAAAAAACTACTGTGTCAGGAGGCAAGACAGTTAAAAACTACTGTGTCAGGAGCAGGTTAAAAAACTACTGTGTCAGGAGGCAGGTTTAAAAACTACTGTGTCTGGAGGCAGGTTAAAACACTACTGTGTCGTGGAAGGCTGGTTTAGAAAACTACTCGAGTCAGGGAGGGCAGGTTAAAATCTACTGTGTTCATGACGGCAGGGTTAGTAAAATACTGAGAGAGAGAAGGCAGGTAAAAACTTCTGTGTCAGGAGGCAGGGTAAAAATACTGTGTCAGGAGGCAGGTTAAAAACTATACTGTTGTCAGGAGAAGGGTTAAAAACTACTGTGTCAGGAGGAGGTTTAAAAAACTACAGTGTCAGGAGGCAGGTTTTAAAAAACTACTGTGTGTCAGGAGGCAGGTGAAAAAAACTATGTGATCAGGAGGAGGTTAAAAACTACTGTGTCAGGAGGCAGGTTAAAAATTACTGTTGTCAGACAGGAAGGCAGGTTAAAAAACTACTGTGTCTAGGAGGCAGGTTAAAAATACTGTGTCAGGAGGCAGGTTAATACTCTGTTGTCAGGAGATGGGATGGTTAAAAACTGACTGTGTCAGAGGCAGGTTAAAATACTACTGAGTACAGGAGGCAGGTTTAAAAAACTACTGTGTAGGAGGGCAGCGTTAAAACCTATCTGCTGTCAGGAGGACAGGTTAAAAACTACTTGTGTCAGGAGGCAGTGTTAAAAACAACTGTCGTGTCAGGAGGCAGGTCAATATTCTACAGATTCATGGACTTTGGCAGCCGTTAAAACTTACTCAGTGTCAGGAGGCAGGTTAATAAAAACTAATCTGGGAGAGTGGACTATAGTATTTTAATCTTAATTCCTATTATTTTCTTTTATGTTCTATGGAAGCGATATCATGTTTTGTGGCTTCTGTGCCGTATTATGGTTCGTAAAATTGTTCATAAACACATGGGAACACATCTATTACACTTCTGACAGTAGACATGTATTTCACTTCTGACAGTAGACATGTTTTACACTTCTTAAACAAGACATGTATTACACTTCTGACAGTAGACATGTTTTACACTTCTGACAGTAGACATGTTTTACACTTCTGACAGTAGACATGTATTACACTTCTGATATTAGACATGTTTTACACTTCTGACAGTAGACATATTACAAACTTCTAATACAAGACATGTATCACACTTCTCACAGTAGACATGTTTTACACTTCTGACAATAGACATGTTTTACTCGTCTGACAGTAGACATGTTAGATAAGATAAGATTTCGTTCGGATTTTTAACTCCGGAGGGTTAGCCACCCAGGATAACCCAAGAAAGTTAATGCGTCATCGAGGACTGTCTAACTTATTTCCATTGGGGTCCTTAATCTTGTCCCCCAGGATGCGACCCACACCAGTCGACTAACACCCAGGTACCTATTTGCTGCTAGGTGAACAGCACAACAGGTGTAAGAAACGTGTCGAATGTTTCCACCCGCCGGGAATCGAACCCAGGCCCTCAGTGTGTGAAGCGGGAGCTTTACACTTCCATACCCCATGTTCCTCATTCCCATACCCAATGTTCCCTCACTCGTATACCCAATGTTCCCTCATTCCCATACCCCATGTTCCCTCATTCCAATATCTCATGTTTCCTCATTTCCATTCCCCATGTTCCCTCATTTCCATACCCGATGTTCCGTCATTCCCATACCCAATGTTCCTTCATTCCCCTACCCCATGTTCCCTTATTCCAATATCTCAAGTTTCCTCATTTCCATACCCCATGTTCCTTCATTCCCAAACCTCATGTTCCCTCATTCCCATGCCCCATGTTCCCTCATTCCAATATCTCATGTTTTCTCATTTCCATACCCCATGTTCCCTCATTCCCGTACCCCATGTTCCCCTCATTCCCATACCCAATTTTCCCTCCTTCCAATATCCCATGTTCCCTCATTCCCATTCCCTATGTTCCCTCATTCCCATACAGTATGTTCCCTCATTCCAATACACCATGTTCCCTCATTCCCATACCCTATGTTCCCACATTCCAATATCTCATGTTTCCTCATTTCCATCCCCATGTTCCCTTCATTCCCATTACCATATGTTCCCTCATTCCAATACACCATGTTCCCTCATTCCCATACCCTATGTTCCCGCATTCCAATATCTCATGTTTCCGCATTTCCATTCCCCATGTTCCCTCATTCCCATACCGTATGTTCCCTCATTCCAATACACCATGTTCCCTCATTCCCATACCCTATGTTCCCGCATTCCAATATCTCATGTTTCCTCATTTCCATTCCCCATGTTCCCTCATTCCCAAACCCCTTGTTCCCTCATTCCCATGCCCCATGTTCCCTCATTCCAATATCTCATGTTTCCTCATTCCCATACCCCATGTTCCCTCATTTCCATGCCCCATGTTCCCTCTTTCCCCTACCCCATGTTCGCTCATTTCCATACCCCATGTTCCATTAATGGTATCAGGAAATCTTCTGCAAAGTTTTCTGCCAACGTTCAATCTTTATTGAGGAGTTTTAAACTCCATCACGCAGTAATATGTTAAGCGTATTTACTAGTAATAATTCAGAGAACCAGTTATCATTAGCTTTTAAAATTGTTCTTAGCTTCACATACTAAACTTTTATGCGTTTTTTCTCTACTTTATAAAATATTTGTCTAAATTCAGACTCAACATTTATACTGATCATCTTAACATCTTGAGTCACTTCTTAAAATACCAACATTTTCACCTAAATATCTATTCTTCATCATTTTCCATCAAAATTTGTGGGTGTAAATTACCCGGGTTTATAACACAATTTAAACTGTTGCACCTGACAAGATATAAAACTAGAAGCGATGTACACTTAACTTGTTTAACTTCAGTATCAGGAGGAAGGTTAACAACTACATTGTTAGGAGGCTGGTTAAAAACTACAGTATCAGAAAGGTTAAAAACTACAGTAACAGGAAGGTTAAAAACTACGGTATCTGGAGCCAGGTTAAAAACTACATTATCAGGAGGCAGGTTAAAAACTACAGTGTCAGGAAGGTTAAAAAGTACAGTATCAGCAGGCTGGTTAAAAACTACAGGATCAGTAGGCAGGATAAAAACTACAGTATCAGGAGGCAGGTTGGAAACTACAATATCAAGAGGCAGGTTAAAACAACAGTATCAGAAAGGTTAAAAACTACGGTAACAGGAGGCAGGTTAAAAACTACGGTAACAGGAGGCATGTTAAAAACTACGGTAACAGGAGGCAGGTTAAAAGTACACTGTCAGGAGGCAGGTTAAAAACTGCAGTATCACCAAGGTTAAAAACTACAGTATCAGGAGACAGGTTAATAACTGCAGTATTAAGAGGCAGGTTAAAAACTACAGTATCAGGAAGCAGGTTAACTACTACAGTATCAGGATGCAGGTTAAAAACTACAGTATCGTTAGGCAGGTTAAAAACTACAGTATCAGGAGGCAGGTTAAAAACTGCAGAATGAGGAGGCAGGTTAAAAACTGCAGTACTATGAGGCAGGATAAAAACTACAGTATCAGGAGGAAGGTTAAAAACTACAGCATCAGGAGGCAGGTTAAAAACTACAGTATAAGGAAGCAGGTTAAAAACCGCAGTATCAGGAGGCAGATTAAAATCTACAGCATCAGAAGGCAGGATAAAAACTACAGTATCAGGAGGCAGGTTAAAAACTGCAGTATCAGGAAGGTTAAACTCTACAGTATCAGGAGGCAGGTTTAAAAACTACAGTATCAGGAAGCAGGTTAAAAACTACAGTATCAGGAAGCAGGTTAAAAACTACTGTGTCTGGATGCAGGTTAAAAACTACAGTGTCAAGAGGCAGGTTAAAAACTACAGTATCAGGAAGCAGGTTAAAAACTACAGTATCAGGAAGCAGGTTAAAAACTACTGTGTCAGGAGACAGGTTAAAAACTACTGTGTCAGGAGGCAGTTTAAAAACTAGTGTCAGAAGGCAGGTTAAAACTAGTGTCAGGAGGCAGATTAAAAACTACAGTATCAGGAAGCACGTTAAAAACTACAGTGTCAGGAGGCAGGTTAAAAACTAATCTTGGGAGTGGACAATAGTATTTTTAATCTTAATTCCTATTATTTTCTTTTTAGTTCTTATGAAGCGATATCTGTTTTGTGGCTTCTGTGCCGTATACTGTTTCGTAAATTGTTCATAACACATGGAACACATCTATTACACTTCTGACAGTAGACATGTTTTACACTTCTGACAGTAGACATGTTTTACACTACTGACAGTAGACATGTATTAAACTTCTGACAGTTGACATGTATTACACTTCTGACAGTAGACATGTTTTACTCTTCTCATTCAAGACATGTATTACAGTTCTTATACAAGACATGTATTACACTTCTGACAGTAGACATGTATTACACTTCTGACAGTAGACATGTATTACACTTCTGACAGTAGACATGTATTACACTTCTGACAGTAGACATGTTTTACACTTCTGACAGTAGACATGTTTTACACTTCTGACAGTAGACATTTTTTACACTCCTGACAGTAGATATGTTTTACACTTCTGACAGTAGACATGTTTTACACGCCTGACAGTAGACATGTTTTACACGCCTGACAGTAGACATGTTTTACACTTCCATACCCCATGTTCCCTCATTCCCATACCCCATGTTCCCTCATTCGTTTACCCAATGTTCCCTCATTCCAATACCCCATGTTCCCTCAATCCAATATCTCATGTTTCCTCATTTCCATTTACCATATTCCCTCATTTCCATACCAGATGTTCCGTCATTCCCATACCCCATGTTCCCTCATTCCCATTCCCAATGTTCCTTCATTCCCATACCCCATGTTCCCTCATTCCAATATCTCATGTTTCCTCATTTCCATTCACCATGTTCCCTCATTTCCATACAAGATGTTCCATCATTCCCATACCCCATGTTAGCTCATTCCCATACCCAATGTTCCTTCATTTCCATACCCCATGTTCCTTCATTCCCAAACCCCATGTTCCGTCATTCCCATACCCTATGTTCCCTCATTCCAATATATCATGTTTTCTCATTTCCTACCCCATGTTCCCTCATTGCCATACCCCATGTTCCCTCATTCCCATACCCCATGTTCCCTCATTCCCATACCCTATGTTCCCTCATTCCCATACCACTATTTCTCATTCCCATAAACATGTTCCCTCATTCCCATACCCTAATTCCCTCATTCCCATTTCCCCATGTTCCTCATTCCCATCCCCCATGTTCCCTCATTTCCTTTACCCATGTTCACTCATTCCCATACCCAATGTTCCCTCATTCCCATACCCCATGTTCCCTCATTCACATACCCCATGTTCCCTCATTTCCATACCCCATGTTCCCTCATTCCCATACCCCATGTTCCCTCATTCCCATACGCCATGTTCCCTTATTCATATATCCAATGTTCTCTCATTCCCATAGCTCATGTTCCCTCATTCCACTATCTCATGTTTCCTCATTTCCAAACTCCATGTTCCTTCATTTCAATATCCCATGTTTCCTCATTTCCATACCCCATGTTCCCTCGTTCCCAACCCATGTTCCTCTTTCATACCCATGTTCCCTCATTCCAAGACCCCACGTTTCCTCATTTCCATCCCTTTATGTTCCTCACTCCCATCCCCAATGTTCCCTCTTCCCATACCCCATGTTCCTCATTAAACTACCCCATGTTCCTATTCCCATACCCCATGTTCTCTCATTCCCATACCCCATGTTCCCTCATTCCCATACGCCATGTTCCCTCATTCCCATAACCCATGTTCCCTCATTCCCATTCGCCATGTTCCCTCATACCCTTACCCCATATTCCCTCATTCCCGTACCCCATGTTTCCTCATTCCCATACCCCAGGTTAACTCATTCCCATACCCCATGTTCCCTCATTCCCATAACACATGTTCACTCCTTCCTATACCCCATGTTCCCTCATTCCCATACCCTATGTTCCCTCATTCCCATACCCCATATTCCCTCATTCCCATGCCAAATATTCTCTCATTCCCATACCCCATGTTCCCTAATTCCAATATCTCATGTTGCCTCATTTCCATACCCCATGTTCCCTCATTTCCATACCCCATGATCTCTCATTCCCATATCCCATGTTCCCTCATTCCAATATCTCATGTTTCCTCATTTCCATACCTCATGTTCCCTCATTCCCAAACCCCATGTTCCCTCATTCCCATACAACATATTCCCTCATTTCAATATCTCATGTTTCCTCATTTCCACACCAGAAGCTCCCTCATTCCCGTAAACCATGTTCCCTAATTCCCATACCCCATGTTCCCTCATTCCCATACCCAATGTTTCCTCATTTCCATACCCCATGTTCCCTCATTCTCAAACCCCATATTCCCTCATTCCCATACTTCATGTTCCCTCATTCCAATATCTCATTTTTCCTCAATTCCATACCCATGTTCCCTCACTCCAATCCCCAATGTTCCCTCATACCCTTACCCCATATTCCCTATTTCCCATAACCCATGTTCCCTCATTCCCATATCCCATGTTCCCTCATTCCAATTTCTCATGTTTTCTCATTCCCTACCCTATGTTCTCTCATTCCCATACCCAATGTTCCCTCATTCCCATACCCAATGTTCCCTCATTCCCATACCCCATGTTCCCTCATTCCAATATCTCATGTTTTCTCATTTCCATACCCCATGTTCTCTCATTCCCATACCCCATGTTCCCTCATTCCCATACCCAATGTTCCCTCATTCCCATACCCCATGTTCCCTCATTCCCATAACCCATGTTCCCCTCATTCCCATCCCCCATTTTCCCCTTTATTCCCATCCCCTATGTTCCCCTCTTCCAATCCCCCATGTTCAATCATTCCCATACCCCCATGTTTCCTCATTCCCTTTACCCCATGTTCCCTCATTCCCATAACCTATGTTCCCTCATTACCATACCCCATTTTCCCCTCATTCCCATTCCCATGTTCCTCATTCCCCTACCCCATGTTCCCTCTTTCCCCATACCCATGTTTCCTCATTCCCATTCCCCATGTTCCCTCATTCCCATACCCAATGTTCTCTCATTCAGATAGCCCATGTTCCCTCATTCCAATATCTCATGTTTCCTCTTTTCCATACCCCATGTTCCCTCATTCCCATACCCCATTTTCCCTCATTCCCATACCCCATGTTCCCTCATTCCCATACCCTATGTTCCTTCATTCCCATACCCCATGTTCCCTCATTCCCATACCCCATGTTCCCTCATTCCCATACCCATGTTCATTCATTCCCATACCCCATGTTCCCTCATTCCCATACCCAGTGTTCCCTCATTCAGATACGCCATGTTCCCTCATTCCAATATCTCATGCTTCCTCTTTTCCATACCCTATGTTCCCTCGTTTCCTTACCCCATCTTCCCTTATTCCCATACCCCATGTTCCCTCCTTCCAATATCTCATGTTTCCTCATTTCCATACCGCATGTTCCCTCATTCCCAAACCCCATGTTCCCTCATTCCCATACCCCATGTTCCCTCGTTCCAATATCTCATGTTTCCTCGTATCCATATCCTATGTTCCCTCATTCCCATACCCCATGTTCCCTCATTTCCATGCCCCATGTTCCCTCATTCCCCTACCCCATGTTCCCTCATTCCTATACCCCATGTTCCCTCATTCTAATATCTCATGTTTTCTCATGTCCATACCCCATGTTCCCTCATTTCCATGCCCCATGTTCCCTCATTCTCGTACCCTATGTTCCCTAATTTCCATACCCCATGTTCCACTAATGGTATGAGGAAATCTTGTCCAAAGTTTTCTGCCAACGTTCAATCTTTATTGAGGAGTTTTAAACTCCATCACGCAGTAATATGTTAAGCGTATTTACTAGTAATAATTCAGAGAACCAGTTATCATTAGCTTTTAAAATTGTTCTTAGCTTCACATACTAAACTTTTATGCGTTTTTTCACTACTTTATAAAATATTTGTCTAAATTCAGACTCAACATTTATAGTGATCATCTTAACATCTTGAGTCACTTCTTAAAATACCAACATTTTCACCTAAATATCTATTCTTCAACATTTTCCATCAAAATTTGTGGGTGTAAATTACCCGGGTTTATAACACAATTTAAACTGTTGCACCTGACAAGATATAAAACTAGAAGCGATGTACACCTAACTTGTTTTTCAGTATCAGGAGGAAGGTTAACAACTACAGTGTTAGGAGGCAGGTTAAAAACTACAGTAACAGGAAGGTTAAAAACTACGGCATCAGAGGTAAAAACTACAGTCATGAGGGTTTAAAAACTAGTATCAGAAGGTTAAAAATACAGTATCAGGGGCAGGTTAAAAACTCAGTATCAGGAAGGTTAAAAACTACATTAGAGGCAAAGGTTAAAAACTACAGTATCAGGGAAAGGGTTAAAAACTACAGTAAACAAGAGCAGGTTAAAACTACAGTATCAGGAAAGGGTTAAAAATACAGTTCAGGAGGCATGTAAAATACTTCAGGAAGTTAAAACTACAGTAAACACGAAGGTTTAAAAAATACAGTATCAGGAGGCAGGTTAATAACTGAGTATTATGAGGCAGGTAAAAACTACAGTATCAGAGGCAGGTTAAAAACTACAGTATCGGAGGCAGGTTTAAAAACTACAGTTCAGGGCAGGTTAAAAAATCAGTTTTCCAGGGGGCAGGTTAAAAACTACAGTATCAGGAAATTAAAAATTTCAGTATCAGGAGGCAGGTTAAAAACTATTATCAGGAAGCAGGTTAAAAAACTGCAGTATGAGAGCAGGTTAAAAACTCAGTATCAGGAGGCAGTATAAAACTACAGTATCCCGGAGGGAGGTTAAAACTACTTTAGGAAGGGAGGTTAAAAACCATTGGAGGCAATTAAATCTTAATTTCAACAGGTTTTTAAAACTTTTGCATCGGGTAAAACTTTTTAAAAGTTAACAACTACCATCGGGGGCTTTAAAAACACAGTGTCAGAGGGAGGTTAAACTTCTACAGAGGCAGGGTTTTTTTAAATTCAGACAGGAGGCAGTTAAAACTACTTTTCAAGGGAAAAGGGTTTTTAAAATCTATCAGGAACAGGTTAAAACTTCATATCAGAACAGTTAAACTTTATCAGGACAGGTTTTTGAAAATTCTAACAGAACAGGTTTTAAACTTCTGGCAGGAACAGTTAAAAAACTTTCAGAGGCAGGGTTAAAACTCGTATCAGAAGCCCAGGTTAAAGAACTCTGTCAGAGCAGTTTAAACATTTCAGAGCAAGTTATAAAATACAATTCAGAGCAGTTACACCCACAGTATCATTAAGCAGTTTAAAATACTTGTCAGAAGCACAATAACACTATCAGAACAGGTTCAAAAACTATTTTCAGGAGGCAGTTACTCCGTTATCAGAAGCAGGTTTTAAAACTCTTGTTCGACAGGTTAAAACCCAAAATCTTGAGTTCATAGTATTTTAACTTAATTTTCCCATTTAATCTTTCTTTTAGTTCATGAAGCAATCTTTTTGTGCTTCCTGTGCGTTACTGTTTTCCTAAATGGTTCCCTAATGATAGGGAGCACACTTTACCCAGTTTTCTGCAGTAACAATGTTCACTATCTACCAGTAGAACATGTTTTTAAAATTCAGCTTTTCTTTAGCTATTTAAAATGTTTTATTACCACTTTTTTCACCCCAATAATATCAATTTTTACCAACTTTAAGTAAAACATGTTTAAAAATCTGGTTCTACATAAAAAATTTGTTTTCTACTTCTAATTTACACATTTTTAACACTTCTTTTAAACATGTTTACACTTCTGACCCCATAATGGTTTTTCAACTTCTGACAGTAGACAGTTTTAACACTTCTGGACAGTAACATGTTTTACATTCACAGTAGAAATTTTTTACACTACTGACAGTTAAACATGTTTTTTACATTCTGACAGTAGACTGTTTTTACAATTCTGCAGTAACAGTATTACACTTCGACAGTAACATGGTTTTACACTTCTTGTACAAGGACAGTTTACACTTCACAGAGACATGTTTTCAACTTCTGAAGTAACAGTTTACAATTTTGACAGTAGAAGTTACTTCCCATTAAACAGTATTACATTTCGACAGAGACAGTTTACTGTGAAAGACATGTTTTACACTTCGACAGTATACATGTTTTACACTTTATAAAAATGTATTTCATTCAGACAGTAAACATGTATCATTTTGCGTGACATGTTACAACTTCTATTCAAGACATTAAAAATTTCATTTCTGACAGTAAATGTTTTTCCCCTTCTGACAGTAGACAGTTTTAAAACTGCTGACAGTAGACATGATTTAACCTTCTGACAGGAGGCAGGTTTAAAACTTCTATAAAGCTTAAAACCTCAGACAGAGGAATTAAATTACACTTCGGCAGTTAAAATTACACTTCTGGACAGGTTAAAACATTAAATTTCAACATTTACATAAAAGTATTAAACTTTAAAAAACAGTTGACATTCTCATAGAGCATGGTTTTTAAAACAACTTTTTCAGGGAAATGTAAAAACTCCTATAGGAGCAGTTTTAACTTCGATAAGAAATGTTTTAAAAAACTTCGAAAGCAGGTTTAAAATCTGATAAAGGCAGTTAAAACTCGTAAAAACAGGTTTAAAAAACTTCGGGAAAAAAACCAGTTTAACATTTGAAAAAACAGTTTTAAAGCATTAAAATTACCGTTCAGACATTAAAAGTGAAAGGAAAAACCACCGAAGTGTCAGGGGGAATAAAAAAAAATAGGAGAGGAAATAAGAATAAGATTTAAAATTTTCACAAAAAAATCAAAAGTTAAAAAAGTTTGGGCAAAATTAATACAGAAATAAACGGAAATACTGGTAGGAGGCGGTTAAGATCAACTTGGAAGTAGACTAAAGTACTGGCTAGGCAGTCTAATTACAGTTTCATTTTGACCAAGAAACACTGGAAAGTACTGTGCAGTACTGGTATTACATAAACTTGCAAATAACACTGGAAAAGTAACTGGCTAGGCAGTACTGTATTACAGTACAATTGACCAATTTTAACACGGAAAGTTTACTGTAGTAGTACTGGTTTATACAGTACGTTTACTTTGACCAGTTTTAACAACTGGAAAGACTGCTTTTCATTCTTATTAACAGTAACAACTTTGACGAAAGTTTTAAATTACAGGAAGTAAATTCTGGCAAATACTGGGTTTTTCAGTTTGACATAGACCCTGTAACACTGAAAAGACTGGTTTAAAGGGGTACTGAATTAGCAGTAAACTTGCAGTAACATGAAAGTTACTGCTAGCAGTACTTGTTTAACAGTACAACTTGACAAGTAACACTGAAGAAAGTACTGTCTGGCAGGGAAAATGGGTTTACAGACCAAAATTGACCCTGTTTTAAACCCTGGAAAGTACTTTGAGTAGACATGTTTTATTACAGTAAAAAACTTTGACAAAGTTTTAAACTGAAAGACTGCCTTTGGCAGTACTGGGATTAAACAGTAAAAAACTTGACCAAGATAACACTGGAACAGTACTCTGGCAGTAAAAATGGTAATTTACAGTAAAAAACCCCTTTTAACCAAAGTACACCTTTGGGAAAATATTCCTAGGCAGGACTGGGAAATTTCAGTAAACTTTTAAACCACAGTAACCTGGAAATTCTGGCTAGGTATTAAATTTATTAACAGTTTTCAACCCTTGACAAAGTAACACTAAAGTACTGGCAGGGCAGTTTAAACTGGTAATTTACAGTTTTCAACCCTTTGACAAGTTTTAAAACTGGAAAGTACTGGCAGGCAGTAACTGTATTACATACAACTTGACCAATAACACGGAAAGTACTGCCTAGGCAGTACTGGTATTACAGACAAACTTGGAAAGTAAACTGAAGTACTCAGGCTACTGGGATTACAGTACAATTTTAAAAAGTAACACTGGAAAGTACGGCTAGGAGTACTGGTATTACAGTACAACTTGACCATGTAGCACTGGAAAGTACTGCCCAGGCAGTACTGGTATTACAGTAACAACTTGACCAATAACCACTAGAAAGTACTGGCTAGGCAGTACTGGTATTACAGTAACCACTTGACCAAGTAACACGGAAAGTTCTGGCTAGGCAGTACTTTTATTACAGTACAACTTGACCATGTAGCACTGGAAAGTACTGGCTAGGAGTACTGGTATTAACAGTACAAACTTTACAGTTTAAAACTAAAAGTAAATGGCTAGGCAGTACTGGTATTACAGTACACTTGACCATGTAACACTGAAAGTACTGGGTAGGCATACTGTAATTACAGTACAAATTGACCAAGTAACACTGGAAATAACTGGCTAGCAGTACTGGTATTACAGTACAACTGACCATGTAACACTGGGAAAGTACGGCTAGGCAGTACTGGGATTACAGTACAACTTGACCATGTAACACTAAAAGTACTGGCTAGGCAGTACTGTTTTTACAGTTTCAACTTGACCCCTGTACCCCTAGAAAGTACTGCTAGGAGTACTGGTATTACAGTACAACTTGACCATGTAACACTGAAAGTACTGCTAGGCATTCTGGTTTACAGTACAACTTGACCAAGTAACTCTGGAAAGTACGGCTAGGCAGTATGGGATTACAGTACAACTTACCAAGTACACTGGAAATACTGCTAGGCAGTACTGGTATTACAGTACAACTTGACAATAAAAACTGAAAGTACTGCTAGGCATTACTGGTATTACAGACAACTTTACCAAGTAACACTGAAAGTACTGGTAGAGTACTTTTATTCAGTACAACTTGACCAATAAACACTGGAAAGTACTGGTAGGCAGTACTGGTATTTTCAGTACACTTGACCAAGTAACACTGGAAAGTACTGTAGGCAGTACTGGTATTACAGTACAACTTGCCCAATAACACTGGAAAGTACTGGGCAGCGTACGGTATTACAGTACAACTTACCAAGTAACACGGGGAAAGTATGGGTGGGCAACTTGTTTACAGTACAACTTGACCAATAACAGGAAAATACTGGGTAGGATACTTGTATTACAGTAAAAACTTGACCAAGTAACACGGGAAATACGGGAGGCAACGGTATTACAGTACAACTTTCCCAGCAGGCAGGTTTACTCTGTTTAGGTAAAAAGTACAGATGTTCACAATGCGACATTTTTTTTTGTGGAAACTTTCGCTTTTGGACTGCAAGCTCTGGCTCGGCACGTACCCAGCTCTAAAGACGGGCATGGTGTCGATCCATCCCATTCAACCTCTGTATACCAGGTAACAAACTGCTAACAAATTTTTTCCCCCCCTTTATCCCAAAAGCAAAGCCATTTCCCAGATTAGAAAGAATCTTTCCCTAATTTTTTCATTTTTCATTATCATAATTGCCTTAAACCCGCCCTGTATACCATATTTTCATTTTTCACTTTTTAACATATTTTTCCCGTCTTCTTATAAAAAACGGGGATTTTTCCATTTTTAAACTCAACACGATCATTCTCCTAAGCCCTTTTAAAGTACTGTTCCAGGGGACGGTGGCTATTTTGATGCGGAAGGAGTGCTTGTTGACACTGAAAATACAAAGACAAAATGGAAACTCAAGGACCATTTGGAGAAAACAAATGTTTGGCAAAAGGTAATTTTTTTTGAGATCACTATTTCTGCTTGGAAATTTATCTTTTGATCATATTTGTAATGATGAAATTATAAATAGCAGTAGAAGGGTTACAGACGAACATCCCTGCGGTCCCCGTTCCCCGGTGCCCCGCGATCCCCCCTTGGGGGAGGGGAAATTTTTTTCTTTACATACAACGTCACTTTCCCGGGTTTTTCACTTAAACGTGTGAAGATCAAACCCCCAAACGGAACAATGACTCAACCAAACTACATTATGGTAGGTTTTTTTAACCAAATTCTCGGATCTAACCCAAACCTTTCACATTTTTGGGCTAAGTCTTAACCCTGCTAGCTAAGGATAGGGTCAAAAACTCTACTGCTTTTGGCCTAAGCCAGATTTTTTAACATATCAACTGTTGCAAGTAATTTTCTATCTAAAAAGCCTCTTCTCCTACTAAGTTTTTTCCCCTTTTTGCAAAGGGGGTGAAACCCCCCGTTTTGGCTTTCTTCTGGAGTTTACCTGGAGAGAGTTCCGGGGGTCAACGCCCCCGCGGCCCGGTCTGTGACCAGGCCTCCTGGTGGATCAGAGCCTGATCAACCAGGCTGTTGCTGCTGGCTGCACGCAAACCAACGTACGAGCAACAGCCCGGCTGATCAGGAACTGACTTTAGGTGCTTGTCCAGTGCCAGCTTGAAGACTGCCAGGGGTCTGTTGGTAATCCCCCTTATGTGTGCTGGGAGGCAGTTGAACAGTCTCGGGCCCCTGACACTTATTGTATGGTCTCTTAACGTGCTAGTGACACCCCTGCTTTTCATTGGGGGGATGGTGCATCGTCTGCCAAGTCTTTTGCTTTCGTAGTGAGTGATTTTCGTGTGCAAGTTCGGTACTAGTTCCTCTAGGATTTTCCAGGTGTATATAATCATGTATGTCTCCCTCCTGCGTTCCAGGGAATACAGGTTTAGGAACCTCAAGCGCTCCCAGTAATTGAGGTGTTTTATCTCCGTTATGCGCGCCGTGAAAGTTCTCTGTACATTTTCTAGGTCAGCAATTTCACCTGCCTTGAAAGGTGCTGTTAGTGTGCAGCAATATTCCAGCCTAGATAGAACAAGTGACCTGAAGAGTGTCATCATGGGCTTTGCCTCTCTAGTTTTGAAGGTTCACATTATCCATCCTGTCATTTTTCTAGCAGATGCGATTGATACAATGTTATGGTCCTTGAAGGTGAGATCCTCCGACATAATCACTCCCAGGTCTTTGACGTTGGTGTTTCGCTCTATTTTGTGGCCAGAATTTGTTTTGTACTCTGATGAAAATTTAATTTCCTCATGTTTACCATATCTGAGTAATTGAAATTTCTCATCGTTGAACTTCATATTGTTTTCTGCAGCCCACTGAAAGATTTGGTTTTTGTCCGCCTGGAGCCTTGCAGTGTCTGCAATGGAAGACACTGTCATGCAGATTCGGGTGTCATCTGCAAAGGAAGACACGGTGCTGTGGCTGACATCCTTGTCTATGTCGGATATGAGGAAGAGGAACAAGATGGGAGCGAGTACTGTGCCTTGTGGAACAGAGCTTTTCACCGTAGCTGCCTCGGACTTTACTCTGTTGACTACTACTCTTTGTGTTCTGTTAGTGAGGAAATTATAGATCCATCGACCGACTTTTCCTGTTATTCCTTTAGCGCGCATTTTGTGCGCTATTACGCCATGGTCACACTTGTCGAAGGCTTTTGCAAAGTCTGTATATATTACATCTGCATTCTTTTTGTCTTCTAGTGCATTTAGGACCTTGTCGTAGTGATCCAATAGTTGAGACAGACAGGAGCGACCTGTTCTAAACCCATGTTGCCCTGGGTTGTGTAACTGATGGGTTTCTAGATGGGTGGTGATCTTGCTTCTTAGGACCCTTTCAAAAATTTTTATGATATGGATGTTAGTACTATTGGTCTGTAGTTCTTTGCTGTTGCTTTACTGCCCCCTTTTGTGGAGTGGGGCTATGTCTGTTGTTTTTAGTAACTGTGGGACGACCCCCGTGTCCATGCTCCCTCTCCATAGGATGGAAAAGGCTCGTGATAGGGGCTTCTTGCAGTTCTTGATGAACACAGAGTTCCATGAGTCTGGCCCTGGGGCAGAGTGCATGGCATGTCATTTATCGCCTGTTCGAAGTCATTTGGCGTCAGGATAACATCAAATAGGCTTGTGTTAATCAAATTTTGTGGCTCTCTCATAAAAAATTCATTTTGATCTTCGACTCTCAGTCTGGTTAGCGGCTTGCTGAAAACTGAGTCATATTGGGACTTGAGTAGCTCACTCATTTCCTTGCTGTCATCTGTGTAGGACCCATCTTGTTTAAGTAGGGCCCAATACTGGACGTTGTTCTCGATTTTGATTTGGCATAGGAGAAGAAATACTTTGGGTTTCTTTCGATTTCATTTATGGCTTTAGTTCTTCCCGCGATTCCTGACTCCTAAAGGATTCTTTTAGCTTAAGTTTGATGCTTGCTATTTCTCTGACCAGTGTCTCTCTACGCATTTCAGATATATTGACCTCTTTTAGCCGCTGTTATTCTTTTCCGTCGCCTGTAAAGGGAGCGCCTGTCTCTTTCTATTTTACATCTACTCCTCCTTTTTCTTAGAGGAATAAACCTTGTGCATACATCGAGTGCCACCGAGTTAATCTGTTCTAGGCATAAGTTGGGGTCTGTGTTGCTTAGTACATCTTCCCAGCTTATATCGGTTAGGACTTGGTTTACTTGGTCCCACTTTGTTTTTGTTATTGAAGTTGAATTTGGTGAATGCTCCCTCGTGACTAGTCTCATTATGTCGGTCTGGGGCTCCACGCATACATGTCTGAACCTCAATTATGTTGTGATCTGAGTATATTGTTTTTGATATGGTGACATTTCTTATCAGATCATCATTGTTAGTGAAGATGAGGTCTAGTGTATTCTCCAGTCTAGTAGGCTCTATTATTTGCTGGTTTAAATTGAATTTTGTGCAGAGATTTAAAAGCTCGTGTGAGTGTGAGTTTTCATCAGAGCTGCCTCCTGGTGTTATTACTGCAACAATATTATTTGCTATATTCCTCCATTTTAGGTGCAGACTTGTGAGGGTAGAATTGTTAATTTTACATAATTCACATTAACTGGCGGTGATTGTCTCAAGGTCGAGCACCTGACAGGTTTCTAGACAACACTCTTTTTCTGCCATCACCTTGGGCTTGGGCTTAGTGTAACACTCCCATACATAAGTACTGCTCAGTGTGGAGTAATTAAAGCAACTCACACTCATGTACACCTTCCCAAAACATGACTACATTGGTCTGAACGGCTCTGGAGGTCCATGGTTTGATGTTCTTGCTGGAGACATCTCATGGGCATAATAGACCCAATATTTGATTTGGTCTTACTTGGGATAGTGGCTTTTCTGTTTCTTCTACATTCAGATAATAAAGAAAATATCTCAGCCTGTCAGTGATTTCCCGTGCCATAAAGCAGTAAGCCTGATAATTAAGCTGAAATTCATACAACGTGGGTGTAGCTAATTTCATCATAATGGCATAGCTTATGACCCAGTCATAGTTGTTCCAGTCATGCAAATCTTTGAGACTGCTTGTCAAATTTATAACCTCTGTACGGTTCATAAGCAATGTAACTATACACCAGCCATAAGCTAGAAATTCCTAGGTAAAGCTTTAATACCAACATACTATATGTTTGAAGCTGCAATTGTTAGATACATCCAGCTTCAAATGAGCTTCCTAGATATCCTTGGTTGTGAAGTAAAAATATACAGATTGCTTGGGGATAGTGTTAAACCTTAAATCAGAATCTAGACTGATTACTGCAGTGAGTTATTAACATTATTTAACTGTTCTGTTCCTGGGTAGAAACGATATTGTAGCTGGTCCTGTACCTATTAACATAATAGAAGGCAGGTTTTCACGACCAGGAGGAAGGTACGAAATCACCACCTAAGATTACAATCAAATTAATTGCTCTTTGTATTAATTTTAGGCTATAGCAAAGACTACGACCTTTGGCTACACTCAGTTAAACAGAGACGGTAGTGAATCCTGAGATACCATTGAATGCAGTGACGTAGATTGCAATGACGTAGAAGACTACAATGACGTAGAAGACTACAATGACGTAGAAGACTACAATGACGTAGAAGACTACAATGACGTAGAAGACTACAATGACGTAGAAGACTACAATGACGTAGAAGACTACAATGACGTAGAAGACTACAATGACGTAGAAGACTACAATGACTTAGACAACACAAAAATTATCCAGTACAAAAACAGTTTTTTCATAGATATTAAAAATTTACTTGATTGGCACCGAAAGATATTACAATCTCTCTTTGGAAGTTAGTAAATACTCTGATTTGTATGTAAATAACCTGGCCTGTCTAAACTAACTTTTCCAGTGTACTGCTACGTCACAGTAGAGCTTAGGTTCACTGGACTCACGCAGCATGTGCGCCCACACCACATGTGCCCACACCACATGTGCCCACACCACATGTGTGCTCACACATGTGCACAAACCACATAACATATGTGCCCACACCACATGTGCACAAACCACATAACATATGTGCTCACACCACATGTGCCCACACCACATATGTGCCCACACCACATGTGCCCACACCACATAATATATGTGCCCACACCACATGTGCATACACCACATAAAATATGTGCTCACACCACATGTGCCCACACATGTGCCAACACCACATAACTTATGTGCTCACACCACATGTGCCCACACCACATAACATATGTGCTCACACCACATGTGCCCACACATAAAATATGTTCCCACACAACATATGCCCACACCACATAACATATGTGCTCACACCACATGTGCCAACACCACATGTGCCCACACCACATAACATATGTGCTCACACCACATGTGCCAACACCACATAACATATGTACACACACCACATCACATATGTGCCCACACCACATAACATATGTACCCATACCACATCACATATGTGCCCACGCCACATATGTGCCCACACCACATAACACATGTGCTCACACCACATGTGCCCACACCACATGTGCCCACACCACATAACATATGTGCCCACACCACATGTGCCCACACCACATGTGCCCACACCACATGTGCCCACACATAAAATATATGCTCACACCACATGTGCCCACACAACATGTGCCCACACCACATAACATGTGCTCACAGCACATGTGCCCACACCACATAACATATGTGCTCACACCACATGTGCCCACACCACATAAAATATGTGCCCACACATACGCCCACACCACATAACATGTGCTCACAGCACATGTGCCCACACCACATAACATATGTGCTCACACCACATGTGCCAACACCACATGTGCCCACACCACGTGTGCCCACACCACATGTGCCCACACCACGTGTGCCCACACCACATGTGCCCACACCACATAACATATGTGCTCACACCACATAACATATGTGCCCACACCACATAACATATGTACCCACACCACATCACACATGTGCCCACACCACATAACATATGTGCTCACACCACATGTGCCCACACCTCATATGTACCCATACCACATCACATATGTGCCCACACCACATATGTGCCCACACCACATAACACATGTGCTCACACCACATGTGCCCACACCACATGTGCCCACACCACATAGCATATGTGCTCACACCACATATGTGCCCACACCACATAACATATGTGCCCACACCACATAACATATGTACTCACACCACATGTGCCCACACCACATGTGCCCACACATAATATATGTGCTCACACCACATATGTGCCCACACCACATCACCACATAAATGTGCTCACACCACATGTGCCCACACCACATAACATATGTACCCATACCACATCACATATGTGCCCACAACCACATGTGCCCACACCACATGTGCCCACACCACATGTGCCCACACCACATGTGCCCACACCACATATATGTGCTCACACAACATGTGCCCACACATAACATATGTGCTCACACCACATGTGCCCACACCACATAACATATGTACCCATACCACATCACATATGTGCCCACACCAGATGTGCCCACACCACATGTGCCCACACCACATGTGCCCACACCACATGTGCCCACACCACATATATGTGCTCACACAACATGTGCCCACACCACACCACATATGTGCCCACACCACATGTTCCCACACCACATGTGCCAACACCACATGTGCCCACACCACATAACATATGTACCCACACCACATAACATATGTGCTCACACCACATGTGCCCACACCACATATGTGCTCACACCACATGTGCTTACACCATATAACATATGCACCCACACCACATAACATATGTGCCCACACCACATGTGCCCACACCACATATGTGCCAACACCACATGTGCCCACACCACATTACATATGTACACACACCACATAACATATGTGTTCACACCACATGTGCCCACACCACATAACATATGTACCCACACCACATAACATATGTGCTCACACCACATGTGCCCACACCACATATGTGCCCACACCACATAACATATGTGCTCACACCACATGTACCCACACCACATAACATATGTGCCCACACCACATAACATATGTGCTCACACCACATGTACCCACACCACATGTGCCCACACCACATATATGTGCTCACACCACATGTGCCCACACCACATATATGTGCTCACACCACATGTGCCTACACCATATAACATATGCACCCACACCACATAACATGTGCCCACACCACATATGTGCCCACACCACATGTGCCCACACCACATGTGCCAACACCACATTTGCCCACACCACATAACATATGTAACCACACCACATATGTGCTCACACCACATGTGCCCACACCACATATGTGCTCACACCACATGTGCTTACACCATATAACATATGCACCCACACCACATAACATATGTGCCCACACATGTGCCCACACCACATATGTGCCAACACCCACATGTGCCCACACCACATAACATATGTACACACACCACATAACATATGTGCTCACACCACATGTGCCCACACCACATGTGCCCACACCACATGTGCCCACACCACATAACATATGTACCCACACCACATATGTGCTCACACCACATGTGCCCACACCACATAACATATGTGCCCACACCACATAACATATGTGCTCACACCACATGTGCCCACACCACATAACATATGTACCCACACCACATAACATATGTGCTCACACCACATGTGCCCACACCACATGTGCCCACACCACATAACATATGTACCCACACCACATAACATATGTGCTCACACCACATGTGCCCACACCACATAACATATGTACCCACACCACATAACATATGTGCTCACACCACATGTGCCCACACCACATAACATATGTACCCACACCACATAACATATGTGCTCACAACCACATGTGCCCACACCACATAACATATGTGCCCACACCACATAACATATGTGCTCACACCACATGTACCCACACCACATAACATATGTGCCCACACCACATATGGTTCAAAGGACCAGAAAAAGAGATGTTGGACTCTCAAACAATCACCGCTGATACAACTGATGTAAAACAAACAAGTTTTCACTGCTTATTTTCCTTTGTTATTACTAATAGGACAAAAGACAAGCAGGTCCCAGTTCCTCATGAACGAAATGGAACAGACTTACTCTAGAGTGGAGGCTGACTCTAGTTAGTTTCCCTGGTGAGTATCTCAGGTTAGCTTGACTCGAAGGTTACGCGCAAGAGGAGAATGGTTTACCTGGAGTTTACTAGGAGAGGTTTGCCTGGTTTACCTGGAGAGGGTTTCGGGGGTCAACGCCCCTGTGTTGATATCCTACAAACAATTGATATCTTTGTGACTGTGGGTTAGGACCTTAATGGTACTTGATTACTGGGCCTACCCTAAGTTAGCAGTGACACATGTCTCAGCTGGTGCTCTCAGCTGGTACATAACTCACTGGTTACATCACTAAGCTAGCAGTGACACATGTCTTACCTGGTGCTCTCAGCTCGTACATAACTCACTGGTTACATCACTAAGCTAGCAGTGATACATGTCTCAGCTGGTGCTCTCAGCTGGTACACAACTCACTGGTTACATCACTAAGCTAGCAGTGATACATGTCTCAGCTGGTGCTCTCAGCTGGTGCTCTCAGCTGGTATATAACTCACTGGTTACATCACTAAGCTAGCAGTGATACATGTCTCAGCTGGTGCTCTCAGCTGGTACATAACTCACTGGTTACATCACTAAGCTAGCAGTGATACATGTCTCAGCTGGTACTCTCACCTGGCACATAACTCACTGGTTACATCACTAAGCTATCAGTGATACATGTCTCAGCTGGTACTCTCAGCTGGTACATGACTCACTGGTTACATCACTAAGCTAGCAGTGACACAAGTCTCAGCTGGTGCTCTCAGCTGGTACATGACTCACTGGTTACATCACTAAGCTAGCAGTGACACATGTCTCAGCTGGTGCTCTCAGCTGGTACATAACTCCCTGGTTACATCACTAATCTAGCAGTGATACATGTCTCAGCTGGTGCTCTCAGCTGGTGCTCTCAGCTGGTATATAACTCACTGGTTACATCACTAAGCAAGCAGTGACACATGTCTCAGCTGGTGCTCTCAGCTGGTACATAACTCACTGGTTACATCACTAAGCTATCAGTGATACATGTCTCAGCTGGTGCTCTCAGCTTGTTCATAACTCACTGGTTACATCACTAAGCTAGCAGTGACGCATGTCTCAGCTGGTGCTCTCAGCTGGTACATGACTCATTGGTTACATCACTAACCTGGCAGTGACACATGTCTCAGCTGGTGCTCTCAGCTTGTGCTCTCAGCTGGTATATAACTCACTGGTTACATCACTAAGCTAGCAGTGACACATGTCTCAGCTGGTGCTCTCAGCTGGTACATAACTCACTGGTTACATCACTAAGCTAGCAGTGATACATGTCTCAGCTGGTGCTCTCAGCTGGTACATATACTCACTGGTTTACATCACTAAGCTAGCAGTGACACATGTCTCAGCTGGTGCTCTCAGCTGGTACGTAACTCACTGGTTACATCACTAAGCTAGCAGTGATACATGTCTCAGCTGTGCTCTCACTGGTACATAACTCACTGGTTTACATCACTAAGCTAGCAGTGATACATGTCTCAGCTGGTACTCTCAGCTGGTACATAACTCACTGGTTACATCACTAAGCTAGCAGTGATACATGTCTCAGCTGGTGCTCTCAGCTGGTGCTCTCAGCTGGTATATAACTCACTGGTTACATCACTAAGCTATCAGTGATACATGTCTCAGCTGGTGCTCTCAGCTGGTGCTCTCAGCTGGTACATAACTCACTGGTTACATCACTAAGCTAACAGTGATACATGTCTCAGCTGGTGCTCTCAGCTGGTGCTCTCAGCTGGTACATAACTTACTGGTTACATCACTAAGCTAGCAGTGATACATGTCTCAGCTGGTACTCTCACCTGGCACATAACTCACTGGTTACATCACTAAGCTAGCAGTGATGCATGTCTCAGCTGGTACTCTCAGCTGGTACATGACTCGCTGGTTACATCACTAAGCTAGCAGTGACACAAGTCTCAGCTGGTACATGACTCACTGGTTACATCACTAAGCTAGCAGTGACACATGTCTCAGCTGGTGCTCTCAGCTGGTACATAACTCCCTGGTTACACCACTAAGCTAGCAGTGGTACGTCTCAGCTGGTGCTCTCAGCTGGTGCTCTCAGCTGGTATATAACTCACTGGTTACATCACTAAGCTAGCAGTGACACATGTCTCAGCTGGTGCTCTCAGCTGGTACATAACTCACTGGTTACATCACTAAGCTAGCAGTGATACATGTCTCAGCTGGTGCTCTCAGCTGGTGCTCTCAGCTGGTATATAACTCACTGGTTACATCACTAAGCTATCAGTGATACATGTCTCAGCTGGTGCTCTCAGCTGGTGCTCTCAGCTTGTATATAACTCACTGGTTACATCACTAAGCTAGCAGTGATACATGTCTCAGCTGGGGCTCTCAGCTGGTACATAACTCACTGGTTACATCACTAAGCTAGCAGTGATACATGTCTCAGCTGGGGCTCTCAGCTGGTACATAACTCACTGGTTACATCACTAAGCTAGCAGTGATACATGTCTCAGCTGGTGCTCTCAGCTGGTACATGACTCACTGGTTACATCACTAACCTGGCAGTGACACATGTCTCAGCTGGTGCTCTCAGCTGGTATATAACTCACTGGTTACATCACTAAGCTAGCATTGACACATGTCTCAGCTGGTGCTCTCAGCTGGTACATAACTCACTGGTTACATCACTAAGCTAGCAGTGACACATGTCTCAGCTGGTGCTCTCAGCTGGTACATAACTCCCTGGTTACATCACTAAGCTAGCAGTGATACATGTCTCAGCTGATGCTCTCAGCTGGTGCTCTCAGCTGGTATATAACTCACTGGTTACATCACTAAGCAAGCAGTGATACATGTCTCAGCTGGTGCTCTCAGCTGGTATATAACTCACTGGTTACATCACTAAGCTAGCAGTGATACATGTCTCAGCTGGTGTTCTCAGCTGGTATATAACTCACTGGTTACATCACTAAGCTAGCAGTGACACATGTCTCAGCTGATGCTCTCAACTGGTGCTCTCAGCTGGTATATAACTCACTGGTTACATCACTAAGCTAACAGTGATACATGTCTCAGCTGGTTGCTCTCAACTGGTATATAACTCACTGGTTACATCACTAAGCTAGCAGTGACACATGTCTCAGCTGATGCTCTCAGCTGGTGCTCTCAGCTGGTATATAACTCACTGGTTACATCACTAAGCTAACAGTGATACATGTCTCAGCTGGTGCTCTCAACTGGTATATAACTCACTGGTTACATCACTAAGCTAGCAGTGACACATGTCTCAGCTGATGCTCTCAGATGGTGCTCTCAGCTGGTATATAACTCACTGGTTACATCACTAAGCTAGCAGTGATACATGTCTCAGCTGGTGCTCTCAGCTGGTACATAACTCACTTGTTACATCACTAAGCTAGCAGTGATACATGTCTCAGCTGGAGCTCTCAGCTGGTGCTCTCAGCTGGTATATAACTCACTGGTTACATCACTAAGCTATCAGTGATACATGTCTCAGCTGGTGCTCTCAGCTGGTGCTCTCAGCTGGTGCTCTCAGCTTGTACATAACTCACTGGTTACATCACTAAGCTAACAGTGATACATGTCTCAGCTGGTGCTCTCAGCTGGTGCTCTCAGCTTGTGCTCTCAGCTTGTGCTCTCAGCTGGTGCTCTCAGCTGGTACATAACTCACTGGTTACATCACTAAGCTAGCAGTGATACATGTCTCAGCTGGTGCTCTCAGCTGGTGCTCTCAGCTGGTACATGACTCACTGGTTACATCACTAAGCTAGCAGTGATACACGTCTCAGCTGGTGCTCTCAGCTGGTACTCTCAGCTGGTACATGATTCACTGGTTACATCACTAAGCTAGCAGTGATACATCTCAGCTGGTACTCTCAGCTGGTACATGATTCACTTGTTACATCACTAAGCTAGCAGTGATACATGTCTCAGCTTTTGCTCTCAGCTGCCACTCTCAGCTGGTACATGTTTCACTAGTTACATCACTAAGCTAGCAGTGATACATGTCTCAGCTGGGGCTCTCAGCTATTACATGACTCACTGGTTACATCACTAAGCTAGCAGTGATACATGTCTCAGCTGGTGCTCTCAGCTGGTACTCTCAGCTGGTACATGATTCACTGGTTACATCACTAAGCTAGCAGTGATACATCTCAGCTGGTACTCTCAGCTGGTACTCTCAGCTGGTACATGATTCACTGGTTACATCACTAACAGACACTACTATAACCTACCCCATAATATTACTTATTTTCCTCGTTTATTATCCTCATTTCAAGTGAAGTTCAGACTCATAGCTTTATTTAAACAGTTGTTTTTAGCACAATTATCATCACATTCTCTTTTATCATACTTTCTTCCACATGCTTAAAACATGACCAAGATTGAATTTACATAAAACTTCAGTAACAGCAACACATGAATATGTTCCAATATGATGAGTCTTATTACTGTAATATTTGTAGTTTTTACAAACTATACTACTGGAATATTTACTTATATAATTTTCTGCTCAGGAAGTGAAGAAGACTGTGGCAAACTACTTCTGTGGTAAAGAAGGAACGGTGTTTATCTACCGTGTACTGTGAGCAACTCGCTTCCTCATCCCTTCCCTCTGCACTGTAATTCATAGATTTAGGCAACAGTTCTCTTTGATTTAGAATTATTTTATTTTACTGCAAAAGAACCACCACGATGGAATACAGGATTGAAAATACTGGTGCTCATGATGTCTTAAAATTAATCTACTTTCTGTCTATTTTCTCAACTCTAGAGACGGAATCTGAGTACAACCTTCCCCTGAAGGCCAAGTTATAGATAATATGAAACACTTCTACTGATGTATACCAGCTGGTTCATGCCACACTGTTATATCAGATGGTGTAAGGGGGCCGTCGGGCAAAATCTGTAACTCCGTTGTTTACTGTCCTATTTTCTCCAATTTTGGTACACAAGACAAAGTGGTTTCACTCTTTCTTGAAAATATTTATCAAAAATATACCTCAAACAACAACTGAGAAATGACTGATTTACTGAAAATGCCATAGTGTTCAACTTTTCTCCTATATGGGACTACGTAAGGTTGTTTGGACACTTGGTGCCGAGAGAACAATGCTTATTCTTATTTTCTGTGACTACTTTTCTTTAAATGAACGTATCTTTATTTCACAAAAAAATAAAGTTTGTTAGTTCCTGGAATATTGCAAAAACATCTGCCCTTTACTCCCACATAACTCCCAAAGTATTTGGAATATTTCCAAAATTTGGTCACAGACAAAAAGAGAAATCATTATTCTACAACTTTTGTGAGTATTATATTCCATTTAATTCAGTAATAAAGGGAGATTCTTGAACAATTGTTGAATAAGTTACTTCCGAGATATCGGCCGAGAGCGCCGGCCGGCCCCCGTCTCAAAAAAAAAAAAAAAATTTCGCGAAAATCGCGTTTGTTTGGGTGTATTTCTTAGTAAACTGATGTTCTAGTGCAGTTATCCTCCTAACATCGTTTTCTTTACTCAGAGACGACAGGGTGACCAGTTACACTTTTATATCGAGATATTCCCGATAATCTCTGGGCCATATTATGGCCTATTTTATTCAGTCTAGAGTATATAACATGTTTGTATGTTATTTAGAGTGTTTATTATATCATATTAGATCAATTCTGATAGACAAATAAGCCGTAGAGTTGATATATAAGCTGATATAAGCGTAATAATGGGCGATTCCTGGCTGGCACCTCGAGCGCGGGAACACTGCCGACCGTTCCCATCTGGTTCCCAGCTGTCGCTCAGTCTGTGGATAAGTCCCGCCTACTGTTTTATGATGCCAAATAGTCAGTTATTATATTAGAAAGAATAATGAAAGAAAAGGCGATAAAAAACAAGGAAACAATTCCAAAAAATATATGGGCCGTGAGCAGACTCGCTACCAACATCGCCGTCACCATACCTGATATAAATGACTATAATTTCTTGTAGAAACGTCGTAGAACATTCATTCTGGTACCATTGTGTTGCCAAAGAGTTGAGCTATTTTTCAGTATATATAACTCAATTTCCATATTTTTTCGATTTTTGGGTGAGCGCGCGCGGAAAATTGCCCTATAGCACCCGTGTAAGGCATTCCACACTACCTTGCCAGCTTTTTCATTAACATCAATAGGCTCTAACGTTCAGGTAAACCTTTTCGTAATTCATGTAATAACTAGTGCACAGCTTCGGGTTCACTAGAGACACTAGAATGTTGGAAAGAATTACAGCTCTTACTTAATGAATTCACACCACCCAGTCATGATTCTCTTACTGCCCAAAATATATTTTATAAGTTCTGAGTCAGGTGGTAACTCGTGGGAAGATTTTGAACCTCAGTCGTGACTGCACAAGTCTCATCACACAGCTTTTAAAATATATTAGTATTCCTTTTCTTTGGCATCTACAGAAAACGAGTTTAAGTGTATTGGAGGAACCTGATGTGAAATGAAGTGTAGAAAGTCGCAGTGGAATAGCATAATTAATAAATTACTTTCATTACCAAGACAAACCTTCCTACAACCATTGTCTGGCAGATAAAGACAATGTTGTCCAGGAGATCATTAATGTCATTACAACTTCAGACGTTGATTATAGTTACACAGACACATCATGGCCAGCTGATCCACTTTACTACAACATTCATTATATACAAATATTCTAGCTCACTTACCAAGTTAATTTCACGATAAAACATTGTATTTCGAAATCACTTGACCTTAACAGAAACAGAAAAATATATAATCAGAAAAGTGAAATATAGTTCAAAAATATTGACCAGCTTGATGACCCGTCTGTTCTTCGTCCAGCTTCTTAGTGTTATAATAACAAAGAAGAACAGCTTCTTAGTGTTATAATAACAAAGAAGAACAGCTTCTTAGTGTTATAATAACAAAGAAGAACAGCTTCTTAATGTTATAATAACAAAGAAGAACAGCTTCTTAGTGTTATAATAACAAAGAAGAACAGCTTCTTTAATGTTATAAAACAAAGAACAGCTTCTTAATGTTATAATAACAAAGAAGAACAGCTTCTTAATGTTATAATAACAAAGAAGAACAGCTTCTTAGTGTTATAATAACAAAGAAGAACAGCTTCTTAATGTTATAATAACAAAGAACAGCTTCTTAATGTTATAATAACAAAGAAGAACAGCTTCTTAGTGTTATAATAACAAAGAAGAACAGCTTCTTAATGTTATAATAACAAAGAAGAACAGCTTCTTAATGTTATAATAACAAAGAAGAATGTCAAACATAATTCCTTCTTGGTCAATAAAAATTTAGCCCAACCATCTTTGTTATTACAATCCTCAGTAAATACACAAGTCTTCTTGAATATAGTTTCATTTCTGCCTACTTGTGCGTTTTAGGTAAATTGGTCAATTATCAAGAACTCGTTTAAAATTAAGTCCCTTCTAAATTTTTCTCTTATATGTTTAAAGATATATTTTTTCAATTATGTTAATATAAAAATTAATTAATTTTTACCAAAAAACTTAGATATTAGATAACATAAATTTCAGGACCTTGAGTTTACCTGGAGAGAGTTCCGGGGGTCAACGCCCCCGCGGCCCGGTCTGTGACCAGGCCTCCTGGTGGATCAGAGCCTGATCAACCAGGCTGTTACTACTGGCTGCACGCAATCCAACGAACGAGCCACAGCCCGGCTGGTCAGGTACCAACTTTAGGTGCTAGTCCAGTGCCAGCTTGAAAACAGCCAGGGGTCTATTGGTAATCCCCCTTATGTATACTGGGAGGCAGTTGAATAGTCTCGGGCCCCTGACACTTATTGTATTGTCTCTTAACGTGCTAATGACACTCCTGCTTAGCATCTCTAGTTTTTAAGGTTCTCATTATCCATCCTGTCATTTTTTTTCTAGCAGACGCGATTGATACAATGTTATGGTCCTTGAAGGTGAGATCCTCCGACATGATCACTCCCAGGTCTTTGACGTTGGTTTTTCGCTCTATTTTGTGGCTGGAATTTTTGTACTCTGATGAAGTTTTAATTTCCTCGTGTTTACCATATCTGAGTAATTGAAATTTCTCATTGTTGAACTTCATATTGTTTTCTGCAGCCCACTGAAAGATTTGGTTGATGTCCGCCTGGAGCCTTGCAGTGTCTGCAATGGAAGACACTGTCATGCAGATTCGGGTGTCATCTGCAAAGGAAGACACGATGCTGTGGCTGACATCCCCTCTGTCAGACATGAGGATGAGAAACAAGATGGGAGCGAGTACTGTGCCTTGTGGAACAGAGCTTTTCACCGTAGCCGCCTCAGACTTTACTCTGTTGACTACTACTCTTTGTGTTCTGTTTGTGAGGAAATTAAAGATCCATCTTCCAACTTTTCCTCTCATTCCTTTAGCACGCATTTTGTGCGCTATTACGCCATGGTCACACTTGTCGAAGGCTTTTGCAAGTCTGTGTATATTACATCTGCATTCTTTGTCTTCTAGTGCATCTGGGACCTTGTAGTGATCCAGTAGTTGAGACAGACAGGAGTGACCTGTTCTAAACCCATGTTGCCCTGGGTTGTGTAAATGATGGGTATCTAGATGGGTGGTGATCTTGCTTCTTAGGACCCTTTCAAAGATTTTTATGATGTGGGATGCTAGTGCTATCGGTCTGTAGTTCTTTGCTATTGCTTTACTGCCCCCTTTGTGGAGTGGGGCTATGTCTGTTGTTTTTAGTAACTGTGGGATGACCCCAGTGTCCATGCTCCCTCTCCATAGGATGGCAAAAGTTCGTGATTGGGGCTTCTTGCAGTTCTTGATGAACAAGTGCAATTTAATTAAGACTAATCGAGCTAAATATATTTTATATAAGATTATAATTTAATAATAAACAAACACAATGAAATATATTTTTTTCTTTAGGGTCAGAATGATTTTTGCAAAATTATTGTATACACAAATTTTCACTTGCCAAATTCGGCAAGAAGTGCGTTGCTAATAATAATAATAATTATTAATTTATTATTATTATTATTATTATTATTATATTAATAATAATAACAATTATTATTATTATATTAATAATAACAATAATTATTATTATTATTATTATTATTATTATTATTAGCAACGCCAATAGCCAGTTGTGAGTGTGGGGGAAGTTCGCGAGGCAGTAGGTAAAATGAAAGGGGGTAAGGCAGCCGGGATTGATGGGATAAAGATAGAAATGTTAAAAGCAGGTGGGGATATAGTTTTGGAGTGGTTGGTGCAATTATTTAATAAATGTTTGGAAGAGGGTAAGGTACCTAGGGATTGGCAGAGAGCATGCATAGTTCCTTTGTATAAAGGCAAAGAGGACAAAAGAGAGTGCAAAAATTATAGGGGGATAAGTCTGTTGAGTATAGCTGGTAAAGTGTATGGTAGAGTTATTATTGAAAGAATTAAAAGTAAGACTGAGAATAGGATAGCAGATGAACAAGGAGGCTTTAGGAAAGGTAGGGGGTGTGTGGACCAGGTGTTTACAGTGAAACACATAAGTGAACAGTATTTAGATAAGGCTAAAGAGGTCTTTGTGGCATTTATGGATTTGGAAAAGGCGTATGACAGGGTGGATAGGGAGGCAATGTGGCAGATGTTGCAGGTGTATGGTGTAGGAGGTAGGTTACTGAAAGCAGTGAAGAGTTTTACGAGGATAGTGAGGCTCAAGTTAGAGTACATAGGAAGAGGGAAATTATTTCCCATTTAAAAGTAGGCCTTAGACAAGGATGTGTGATGTCACCGTGGTTGTTTAATATATTTATAGATGGGGTCTTGACAAGATGCGTGGAGTTAAAAGATAAGGAATCACACATAAAGTGTGAGTTGTCACTGTTGCTCTTTGCTGATGACACTGTGCTCTTGGGAGATTCTGAAGAGAAGTTGCAGAGATTGGTGGATGAATTTGGTAGGGTGTGCAAAAGAAGGAAATTAAAAGTGAATACAGGAAAGAGTAAGGTTATGAGGATAACAAAAATATTAGGTGATGGAGACGAATGGTTTTTAATACTTGACGTGCTGTTGGAGTGTGAGCAAAGTAACATTTATGAAGGGGTTCAGGGAAACCGGCAGGCCGGACTTGAGTCCTGGAGATGGGAAGTACAGTGCCTGCACTCTGAAGGAGGGGTGTTAATGATGCAGTTTAAAAACTGTAGTGTAAAGCACCCTTCTGGTAAGACAGTGATGGAGTGAATGATGGTGAAAGTTTTTCTTTTCGGGCCACCCTGCCTTGGTGGGAATCGGCCAGTGTGATAATAAAAAAAATAGTTATATATATAATATATATAATATTATATATATATATATATATATATATATATATATATATATATATATATATTATATATATATATATATTATATATATATATATATTATATATATATATATTATATATATATATATATATATATAAGTAGTCAAAAATGCGGCTGAGCGGTGTATCCGGTTTTAGGGGCCTTATACAGAGCGCACCCTTCCGGTTTAGGGGTGCGGCTGAGCGGTGTATCCGGTCTAGGACCAGCGGCTGGAGGGTCCCCTTTTCACACCTAGGTGTTACTTCCGGTTTGACCTTGACCTCGCCCTCGAGACTACCTCCCCTTGACCCCCAACCAATACCCCCGCCCACGACCCCCCTTCGCGACCCCCCGTCGCGCCGTGCGCCCGCCTGCCCGCCCTTCGCGACCCCCGCCCGCACCTTCTGCTGCGCCTTCTGCTGCGCCTTCTGCAGCGTCGTCCGGATCGCCCCCGCGCCTCGAATTTTTTTCCGATTCTTTTCGAATTTTTTTTGAATTTCATTTTCTTGTGCTCTCCATCTCCTCGGATCAAGTTTTTAAGGTTTCCCCCCCTCCGACTTTCACCCCCCAACCCCAAAAATTTCTCGATAATACAAGTTTTTGGATTCCCCCCTATGGGGTTTTCGAAATTCCCCCCGCCCCACTTTCACCCCCCAACCCCCAAAAATTTCTCAATATTACCAAGTTTTTGGATTCCCCCCTCTGGGGGTAAGCATGCTTACTACAGGTCTAAACAAGTCAAATGAACTAAGAAGGGTGTTTACTCGGCGGTCAGTGACGTCACGCACACACAGGTTGAATCAGGTCGAGCCTTTTAGTTCATTAAAGTTAATAAGGGGATATAGTACCTACATCATAGGGAAAACATTTTCATCATCAGAAAGACACATTTCAGGATAACACTAATACACATTATTTTTTTTTTCATTATTTATTATACAGCCATTACATTTCTGGTAATACAAACAAATACAATTTCATTGAAAAAAGCTACAATTCATTGACTAAAATCAACGTAGAGTAATTTTTCTTCTCTTGTAGAATTTCTGTGCATTTTGTTCAGGGTCGTCGTCTTCTTCCTCATCTGTTATACAATAAAATTCTGGGGGGGAAGCTGGTGGATAATAAATGGGGGAATCTTCATCCATACATGAAGTAGGTTGGGAATTTGTCATAAAATATTCCATCTCGCTCCATACGCATTTTGACTTAAGAAATCGTAATGACACGATTGCAAATAAACCATACCCCCGGCCGGGATTGAACCCGCGGTCATAGTCTCAAAACTCCAGCCCGTCGCGTTAGCCACTAGACCAGCTAGCCACAATAAGATTCATCCAACTAGGTATATTTCTACACCATAGGAAGGTTAGCACAGGCACCACTGTGACCACAAATGCAAGTTTTTACAGACGAATCTCCAGCTAGCGTGGTCATGACGAACTCTAGCTCAAGTCCCTTCACTGCCGTCAACATGACTTAAGAAATCGTAATGACACGATTGCAAATAAACCATACCCCCGGCCGGGATTGAACCCGCGGTCATAGAGTCTCAAAACTCCAGCCCGTCCGGGCTGGAGTTTTGAGACTCTATGACCGCGGGTTCAATCCCGGCCGGGGGTATGGTTCATACGCATTTTATCGCAATAACAACTACTAACACATTCTCCACTCATAGCAGCACCCACATGAGACTTGGGAGAAGGTGCGATCTCAGCATGGGTAGGAGTTACAATATCCTGGATAAAATCATTAACATCAACCCCATGGGTAGGAGGGGCAGCAGCATCTCCATATGGATGGGTAGGAGGCTGGGTGGATCTCGCTCCTAACAATCCCATCAACTCGCAAATCATTTGCTCCTGTCGGATTTGATTTGCGCGAATAAGTTCCAACAACCGCATTATATTCGCATCTGGCAAAGAAAAAAAATTTCTCGATTAGAAGAAGAATAAGGCATATCTTTAAATGTATTAAAAAGTTTTATTGGTTAATACATTACACTTCTAAAATCATTTATGTGTAAAAAAGATTTTTTCAATATTCACTTACCAGGGGTGGTAGTGTGTCAGCGTGCCTCGTTGTGCTCCCGGTTTTTCTGGTGTTTTCACGGTCGCTCTTACGTGCTAGAACTTTAATTTGTGTCATCAATCCTATACGATACATCCCTCTAGCGCCTGGAACCAATCTTGGGCGGAAAACATTATATACTGAGTAAAAAAAGGAGAATTAGTGTGCACTTCCTAGCAGAGTTTACTGCCAGAGGGGAATCATAGGCCTGTCCCGTGTGGAAAAATAATAATATTGAACTTTGTGTCAGAGGAAAGAAAGTCTCCCTGAAAGCATTGAGTATACATAGTGTATAGTGTATACTACAGTGGCTCCCTAGTATATTGATGATAAAGGCTAAAGTGTCATTTGAAAACAGGTGAAATTGTAAATGAAGTGATAAGCCTATAGAGGCAGGTGCCAGCTTCTCGAGGGCCGAGAAAAACTAATTTTGGGTGTGATTTACAGGGCCCCAAATCTTGATAGGGAGTGCAGTAAACTTCTATGGGACGAAATTCGTAAGGCATCTACATACGAAAATGTTGTGCTAAGGGGAGATTTAAAACTATAGACAGATTGACTGGAGCAATTTGACAGGAAATTTAGAGTCGGGTGACTTTCTTGATACGTTTCCAGGATTGTTTTTTAAAACAGTTTGTGACAGAGCCAACTAGGGGAAATAACCTCCTTGACTTGGTTCTTCCCAGTAGGGAAACACAAATTAATAATCTTGAGGTTAATGATGAGTTTGGGGGAGAGTGATCACAAATCACTCAGTTTTTAACATATCATGGAATTCCCCTAATAATGGCAATCAAGTCTCCGTCCCTGACTTTCGCTTGGCTGATTTCATAGGACTGAAAAAATTACTTAGGTGGGCTGAACTGGAATGACCTGACTGGGGGTCAGGTAGGTGGTGATGGTTGCCGATATGATGCTTTCCAGGGGCATAGTTCTAGCTGCTCAGTCAAATTATGTTCAAATAGGGAAATCAGACCCAAACAAAAATGATCCTAAATGGATGAACAATAGATTAAATATCTGATTGGTCAAAAGAGAGGCATATATAGGCAAATCAAAAGAGGAGAGGGGCAAATTAAGAAATCGATATATTCAGTTAAAGAGAGAAAAAAAAAAGGGGAAATTAGAAAAGAAAAAAAGAGATTATGAGGTTAAAGTTGAAAGAGAATCGAAGACAAAACCCAAAAGGATTCTTTCAGGTATACAAAAGTAAGATCGGGGACAAGATAGGCCCACTCAAAAGTTCCTCGGGTCAGCTCACTGACAGGATAAGGAAATGTGTAGAATTTTTAACACATACTTCCTCTCAGTTTTTACACAGGAGGATACCAGCGATATTCCAGTAATGATAAATTATGTAAAAACAGGCGAAAATTAAACTGTGCACTATTAGGGTCACAAGTGACATGGTCCTTAGGCAAATAGAAAAATTAAAACCTAACAAACCCCCAGGCCCTGATGAACTGTATGCAAGGGTTCTAAAGGAATGTAAAGAGGAGCTTAGCACACCTTTGGCAAATCTTTTCAACATATAAACTACAAACTGGCATGGTGCCAGATAAGTGGAAAATGGCAAATGTGATACCTATTTTCAAAACAGGTGACAGGTCCTTAGCTTCGAACTATAGACCAATAAGCCTAACCTCCATAGTGGGAAAATTTATGGAATCAATAATTGCCGAGGCAGTTCGTAGCCACCTTGAAAAGCATAAATTAATCAACGAATCTCAGCAGGGTTTTTACAAAGGGGCGTTCCTGCCTTACGAATTTATTAACTTTTTCACTAAGGTATTTGAGGAGGGAATCATGGTAATGAAAATGATATTGTGTATATGGACTTCAGTAAGGCTTTTGACAGGGCCCACATCAGAGACTATTGAGGAAAATAAAGCACATGGAATAAAGGGGGAGAAATTTTTTTTCCCGGATAGAGGCATGGTTGACAAATAGGCAGCAGAGAGTTTGCATAAATGGGGAGAAAACAGAGTGGGGAAGCATCACGAGCGGTGTTTTCCCCAGGGGTCAGTGTTGGGCCCCCTGCTGTTCACAATCTACATAAACGACATAGATGAGGGCAAAAAGAGCGACATCGGCAAGTTTGCCGATGACACCAAAATAGGCGTCGAATTCATTCTGACGAGGACATTCGAGCACTCCAGGAAGATTTTAATAGACTGATGCAGTGGTCGGAGAATTGGCAGATGCAGTTTAAAATAGACAAATGCAAAGTTCTAAATGTTGGACAGGACAATAACCCTGCCACATATAAAACTAAATAATGTAGATCTTAATATTACGGATTGCGAAAAAGATTTAGGAGTTCTGGTTAGCAGTAATCTGAAACCAAGACAACAGTGCATAAGTGTTCGCAATAAAACTAATAGAATCCTTGGCTTTATATCAAGAAGCATAAATAATAGGAGTCCTCAGGTTGTTCTTCACCCCTATATATCCTTGGTTAGGGCCTCATTTAGATTATGTGCACAGTTTTGGTCACCGTATTACAGAATGGATATAAATTCTCTGGAAAATGTACAGAGGAGGATGACAAAGATGATCCCATGTATCAGAAACCTTCCCTATGAGGATAGACTAAGGGCCCTGAAACTGCACTCTCTAGAAAGACGTAGAATTAGGGGGGATATGATTGAGGTTTATAAGTGGAAGACAGGAATAAATAAAGGGGGTGTAAATAGTGTGCTGAAAATATCTAGCCTAGACAGGACTCGCAGCAATGGTTTTAAGTTGGAAAAATTCAGATTCAGGAGGGTTTTAGGAAAGTACTGGTTTGGTAATAGAGTTGTGGATGAGTGGAACAAACTCCCAAATACCGTTTTAGAGGCCCAGAACGTTGTGTAGCTTTAAAAATAGGGTTTGGGTAAAATACATGAGTGGATGTGGGGGGTGTGAGTTAGACCTGATAGCTTGTTGCTAACAGTCGGTTGCCGTGTTCCTCCCTTAAGTCAATGTGACCTGACCTGACTAGGGTTTGGGGGCATTTTGGGTTAAGCCCGGGAGGGACTTGGACCTGCCTCGCATGGGCCAGTGGGCCTTCTGCAGTGTTCCTTCGTTCTTATGTTTTTTATGTTCTTAATCGCCAGAAACTTACCACAAATCAGCTGTTTTTAATAATCTTCCTGGCCTGCTAGTGTACTCGCATATAATCTAGTGATACCAGTGAATAGCAGAATACGTGTTGTAGTAGCAACTAACCAGTATTATAATGGTACTTAGTGGAGTGGAGTGACTTTTATTAGTTTCTTTTTCTTGAAAACCAGACGTTACTGTGAATTTCATATAACTGTAGTTACCAGCGGTCGCAATATACACAACGAGAAGCAATTATTACTACAGAAAAAGCGCCCTCCTCCCAAAAATTTTCACCAAATCAACTATAGTGAAATATAGCATTATTGTGGTGGAGACGGAAAAAAAAAAAAAGAGAAGCTAGATACAGCGATTGATAAACAAAGGTGGAGGCTGGGACCCGTTCGTCATTGTAGGAGTGCCAGCAGTCACCGGCTCTTCAACCGCAAGTTATACTTTTGTATAAATTTCAAATCACATATTACTCGGGTAGAAATTTCCAGTAGATCCTTCATGTGTTAGCTCAAATCACCGACCAGTAGGGTTTTAAATAAGTGACCCACTGATCAGATCAGATAGACTGGTCCGAACCCTTGACTGGCCCGAACCCTTGACTGGTCCGAACCCTGGACTGGTTTCAACGGTTTCGTTGTGACCCCTACAGGTTATTAATAGAATATTCAAGAGGTTGCTAGTAGAATTGCAGTAAATCAACCATTCAAATCATTATGAAGCTGTGTGTAGTCTGTGGCCCAGTCAAACAAACGGGCTTCCACATGCAAAATTGTCATTTCTGTGAAAAGGGTTTGTCACGCCCCTTGTGCAGATATCCAAGAACTAGCTACAGCAGTTTTAAAAACAGGGAAGTGTTTTTGGGTATGCCAAATGAGTTTAAATCTGGGGAAACTAAAATTACAAGGGTATTAAAAGAGGTCAAAATCAAAGCTGCTTTCATAGAAAACCCGGAAGCTTTCTACAACGATGGGAACAAAAAAAAGTCCGGGCTGAATGGTACTGCCCTTTATACTGGCCATGTAGTCAGAAACTGTAAGGCTGGGAGATGATGTCCTGGTAGTCAGTAAATGGGGGGTGATAGTGCTGTCCTGGGAGACAGTAATGGGGAAGCTGGAGGTGCTGTCCTGGGGGACAGTAATGGTGAAGCTGGAGGTGCTGTCCTGGGAGACAGTAAGGGGAAGCTGGAGATGCTGTCCTGGGAGACAGTAATGGGTGAAGCTGGAGATTTTGTCCAGGTAGTCGGGAATTATACGCAGGAAGGAATACATATGAATGACCTCATAGGGGACAGGAGCCATAGAGGGAAACAAGTGTAGGGCAAAGATAAGATAAAACCAATATTGCAAACTAGAAAATACCGCAAAGGAAATAGCAAACAAGGGGGACTCCACTAGCAATAGTGAGGATATATTACCAAAAACAAATGGTGGGAGCTCCATGTTGGTGCTAGGGAGGATTTGAAGTAAGACAGGGAAACATGCACCAACAGGGAAATACAGTCACAGAAAAAAAAACCCAAGGCAAACGGAAACCAAGCCTGTGCACATACATGCACTCGGTATCTGCTGGCATGGGGAAAATTTGGGAAAAACAGATGGGACGTGCAACTATGACCACCCTAGGAAATGCCATGCCCATATGACAACAGGAAAATGCAAACTCCCTTCCTGTAAGCTTTTTCACCCTGAACTGTGTACCTCTTCAGTACAGGAAAGACTGTGCTATAACTTAAATTGCCAGGCATACCATCTAAAGGGGACAAAAGATACAAAACTTTCCAGGCCATGGGAAACCTGGGTAGCCACAGCCACTCAAGAGGGAGAGGTTTTTTAGTGCCGGGAAAGGGAAAAAAAAACTGGCGGGAAATGGCAGAAATCGTAAAACCAAATCCAGTCTTTCCCTGGAGTGGAACCACGTCGATGGCCTCCACTCCAAACCAACAGATACAGATACTAATGCCGGAAAAAAAACCCCCCCCCCAGTACCAACAATACCACCAGTCCGATAACATTCTTCTTTGCAAATATACGGGGTTTCTAAACCCAGCAACAAACAACAAAATACCTTTCATCCGTGGATTTGCTTGCAGAGGCAAAGGCAATGTTCGCGGCTTTCACTGAGACCCACTTTAAAGGATCAATTGGACAACGAATATGGATCCCAGGTTACAACCTATACAGTTTGTGACAGAGTGAACAGGCAAAAGGGGGGGGGGGTTGGCCTGTACATTGCAGAGTCACTTGTTTGCACAGAACTGCTAAATGCCTCAAATGATGTAGTGGAAGTTTTAGCAGTTAAAGGTCGAGAACAAAAAACCTAGCCCATTGTGATAGTCTACAAGCCTCCGGATGCAACATCCCAGCAATTCCAGGAACAGCTGTTAAAAATTGCCACTGTCTGGAAAACCTTCCAGTCCTGCACCCAACATCTTGCTCCTGGGGGATTTCAACTTAAGGCACCAAAAATGGAGGGAATATAGCAAATAATATTGTTGCAGTAATAACACCAGGAGGCAGCTCTGATGAAAACTCACACTCACGCGAGCTTTTAAATCTCTGCACAAAATTCAATTTAAACCAGCAAATAATAGAGCCTACTAGACTGGAGAATACACTAGACCTCATCTTCACTAACAATGATGATCTGATAAGAAATATCACCATATCAAAAACAATATACTCAGATCACAACATAATTGAGGTTCAGTCATGTATGCGCGGAGCCCCAGACCGACATAAGGAGATTAGTCACGAGGGAGCATTCACCAAATTCAACTTCAATAACAAAAACAAAAAGTGGGACCAAGTAAACCAAGTCCTAACCGATATAAGCTGGGAAGATATACTAAGCAACACAGACCCCAACTTATGCTTAGAACAGATTAACTCGGTAGCACTCGATGTATGCACAAGGCTTATTCTCTAAGAAAAAGGAGGAGTAGATGTAAAACAGAAAGAGACAGGCGCTCCCTTTACAGGCGACGGAAAAGAATAAAGAGCGGCTAAAAGAGGTCAATATATCTGAAATGCGTAGGAGACACTGGTCAGAGAAATAGCAAGCATCGAACTTAAGCTAAAAGAATCCTTTAGGAGTCAGGAATCGCGGGAAGAACTAAAAGCCATAAATGAAATCGAAAGAAACCCAAAGTATTTCTTCTCCTATGCCAAATCAAATCGAGAACAACGTCCAGTATTGGGCCCCTACTTAAACAAGATGGGTCCTACACAGATGACAACAGGAAATGAGTGAGCTACTCAAGTCCCAATATGACTCAGTTTTTAGCAAGCCGCTAACCAGACTGAGAGTCGAAGATCAAAATGAATTTTTTATGAGAGAGCCACAAAATTTGATTAACACAAGCCTATCCGATGTTATCCTGACGCCAAATGACTTCGAACAGGCGATAAATGACATGCCCATGCACTCTGCCCCAGGGCCAGACTCATGGAACTCTGTGTTCATCAAGAACTGCAAGAAGCCCCTACACGAGCCTTTTCCATCCTATGGAGAGGGAGCATGGACACGGGGGTCGTCCCACAGTTACTAAAAACAACAGACATAGCCCCACTCCACAAAGGGGGCAGTAAAGCAACAGCAAAGAACTACAGACCAATAGCACTAACATCCCATATCATAAAAATCTTTGAAAGGGTCCTAAGAAGCAAGATCACCACGCATCTAGAAACCCATCAGTTACACAACCCAGGGCAACATGGGTTTAGAACAGGTCGCTCCTGTCTGTCTCAACTATTGGACCACTACGACAAGGTCCTAAATGCACTAGAAGACAAAAAGAATGCAGATGTAATATATACAGACTTTGCAAAAGCCTTCGACAGTGTGACCATGGCGTAATAGCGCACAAAATGCGTGCTAAAGGAATAACAGGAAAAGTCGGTCGATGGATCTATAATTTCCTCACTAACAGAACACAGAGAGTAGTCGTCATCAGAGTAAAGTCCGAGGCAGCTACGGTGAAAAGCTCTGTTCCACAAGGCACAGTACTCGCTCCCATCTTGTTCTCATCCTTATATCCGACATAGACAAGGATGTCAGCCACAGCACCGTTGTCTTCCTTTGCAGATGACACCCGAATCTGCATGACAGTGTCTTCCATTGCAGACACTGCAAAGCTCCAGGCAGACATCAACCAAATCTTTCAGTGGGCTGCAGAAAACAATATGAAGTTCACGATGAGAAATTTCAATTACTCAGATATGGTAAACTGAGGAAATTAAATCTTCATCAGAGTACAAAACAAATTCTGGCCACAAAATAGAGCGAAACACCAACGTCAAAGACCTGGGAGTGATCATGTCGGAGGATCTCACCTTCAAGGACCATAACATTGTATCAATCGCATCTGCTAGAAAATGACAGGATGGATAATGAGAACCTTCAAAACTAGGGAGGCCAAGCCCATGATGACACTCTTCAGGTCACTTGTTCTATCTAGGCTGAATATTGCTGCACACTAACAGCACCTTTCAAGGCAGGTGAAATTGCCGACCTAGAAAATGTACAGAGAACTTTCACGGCGCGCATAACGGAGATAAAACACCTAAATTATTGGGAGCGCTTGAGGTTCCTAAACCTGTATTCCCTGGAACGCGCAGGAGGGAGAGATACATGATTATATACACCTGGAAAATCCTAGAGGGACTAGTACCGAACTTGCACACGAAAATCACCCACTACGAAAGCAAAAGACTTGGCAGACGATGCACCATCCCCCCAATGAAAAGCAGGAGTGTCACTAGCACGTTAAGAGACCATACAATAAGTGTCAGGGGCCCGAGACTGTTCAACTGCCTCCCAGCACACATAAGGGGGATTACCAACAGACCCCTGGCAGTCTTCAAGCTGGCACTGGACAAGCACCTAAAGTCAGTTCCGGATCAGCCGGGCTGTGGCTCGTATGTTGGTTTGCGTGCAGCCAGCAGCAACAGCCTGGTTGATCAGGCTCTGATCCACCAGGAGCCTGGTCTCAGACCGGGCCGCAGGGGCGTTGACCCCCGGAACTCTCTCCAGGTAAACTCCAGGTAAACCATTTACCGCAGGTGGATTATTCCGACATACACAGGGATGCAGTCTTCTGTCCTCCTCGCAGACACCTCCAATGGGTACTGAATTGGATTCATCCTTGGGCCCCACTTGAATGACAGTAGATGCAAAGAGTGACCCAGCACGGGGATTTATAGCGCGTTTTTTCCTTTTGCCGCCTCTAAAGCCCTTTTCCCACCCTATTTATAATTTTCCAATTTTTACACGATTTTTATAATTCCAGGTTGAAATTTTAGCAAATACACTTTAAAATGAGGGGATATTGAAAAACTCATATGCATTTTTCAATATAAATTGATCATTCTTTAAATTTATTTTACCAAAAACCCTTTAAACAAAAAGGTAAATTTTCTTTGTT
>NC_069400.1:53695115-53744905 GCF_026875155.1 Cherax quadricarinatus
AAAACCTTGGAAGGTCTTGCGGGATTGGTACCAACTTGTACACTAAAATCACCCCCCTACGAAAGAAAAAAGGCCCGGCAGGAGATGAAAAACTTTTTCCCCGATGAAAAGAGGGGCGCCTCGGGTACACTTGGTCACCAAAATAATTTCCCCCGGGGGCCCCAAGACTGTTCAGGGGTCCCCCAGATACAAAAGGGGGGATTCCCAAAAACCCCCCTGACTGTCTTAAAGGGCACTGGAGAGGCCCTAAAGTCAGCACATTAAAACCCGGGCTGGGGTTCGAGACAGCTTCGGGGGCCCAAAAGTAACGCCGGGTTGACAGCCCTGACCCACCATGAGGCCTAGTCTCAGACCGACCCGTGGGGGCGTTGCCCCCCCAAAAAACCCCTCCGGTAGCTCAGGAAACCCCAGTTGTATGGGCCCCTTTGCCGAAGTTAAGCGATTTTTCCCCCATACCCATCCCCCCCCATGTCCCCTAATCCCATACCCCAGTTCCCTCATCCCCATAACCTCTGTTTCCCTTTCCCTACCCCATGTTCCCTCATCCCCATCCCCATTTTCCCCCTATTCCCATACCTCATTTCCCCTAATTCCATCCCCCTGTTCCCTCTTTCCCCATACCCCAAGTTCCCGAATTCCCATACCCAGTTCCCTCTTTCCCCTATACCATGTTCCGAATTCCCATACCCCTGCTCCCTCATCCCCAACCCTTTTTTCCCTAAAATTCCAAAAACCATTTCCCAAATTCCCAACCCATGTTTCCTCATACCAATATCTTTGTTCCCTCAACCATAACCATGTTCCCTCATACCCATAACCCAATTTTCCCCCTCATCTCTTCCCCCCCTGTTCCCAAATTCCAATACCTCATGTTCCCTCTTTCCATCCCCATGTTCCCTCTTCCCATACCCTATGTTCCCCCATTCCAAACCCCATTTTCCCCTTTCCCCTACCCCCTTTCCCTTTATTCCGTACCCCATGTTCCCTCTTCCATCCCCCCTTTTCCCCTCATAGCCATACCTCATTTTCCCTCATTCCTATAAACCATTTTCCCCATTCCTACCCCTTCCCTCATCCCAATATTATGTTCCCTCATACCATACCCCAGTTCCCCTTTCCCCTACCCTATGTTCCTCATTCCCCCCCCTGTTCCCAACCCCATCCCCCAGTTCCCTCTTTTCCCATACTTATGTTCCCTATTTCTCCTTTTTCCCTCTTTCCCCTCCCCCATTTTCCCCTCATAATTTTATCATGTTCCCTCTTTTCCCTCCCTCATTTCCTATTTCCATACCAAAGTTCCCTCATTCCCTTCCCTATGTTCCCTCATTCCCATCCCTCATGCTCCCTCATTTCCGTCCCCCATTTTCCCTCTTTCCCTTTTTACCTCATACTCCCTCATTCCCAAACCCCATGTTCCCTTTCCAATACCCTATGTTCCCTCATTCCCATACCCATGTTCCCTCTTTCCCCCTTACCCATTTTCCCCCTTCTTTCCCCATACCCAATTTTCCCTCTTCCAATATCTCATTTTACCTCATTTCATACCTCAGTTCCCCATTCCCATCCCCCATGTTCCCTCTTTTCCCAACCCCATGTTCCCTATTCCCATACCAAATTTTCCCTCATTCCCTCCCCCATTTTTCCCTCATTCCCATGCCTATGTTCCCTCATTCCCATCCCCCATTTTCCCCCTCTTCCCCAAACCCCCATTTTCCCCTATTCCAACACCCATGTTCTTCTTTTCCCCCCCCCCAATTTTCCCCTCATTCCATACCCTTTTCCCCTATTCCCATACCCCATGTTCCCTCATTCCAACCCAAAGTTCCCTCTTTCCCTACCCAAGTTCCCTCATTCCAAATATCTCTTTTTCTCATTTCCATCCCCCATTTCCCCTCTTCCCTACCCAATTTTCCCCCTCATACCCTTCCCCCCATTTTCCCATAATTCCCATACCCCATTTTTCCTCATTCCATATCCCATGCCCCTCATTCCCAAAAACCAATGTTCCCTAATTCCCATCCCCCATTTTCCCCTTTCATTCCCTCCCCCATGTTCCCTGTTCCTACCTATTTTTTCCCTCTTTCCCATACCCCATGTTCCCTCAGTCCATCCCCCCATTTCCTAAAACCTTTACCAATGCCCCATTCCCTTACCCCATGTTCCCTCTTTCCATACCCCATGTTCCTCTTTCCGACACCCCATTTTCCCCTCATTCCAATATCCTTGTTACCAAATTTTTCCTGACCATGTTCCCTCTTCCCTTACCCCTGTTCCCCATTCCCATTCCCTTTTTTTCCCCTCATTCCCATCCCCCAGTTCCCTAATTTCCCATCCACATGCCCCCCAAATTCCCCTTACCCCATTTTCCCTCATTTGCAAACCCCATTTTCCCTTTTTTTCCCATAAAAAACATGTTCCCTCATTTCCTTTCCCCCCTTTTCCCAAAATTCCCAAAACCCCATTTTCCCTCATTCCGAAAACCCCCATGCCCCTTTTCCAAATTTTAAACATTTACCAAATTTTCCCCTTTAACCCCTGTTCCCTCTTTTCCATACCCCATGTTCCCTCTTTCCCAAAACCCCCCTTGTTCCCTCATTCCGGGTCCCCCCATTTTCCCCTTTTCATTCCAATACCCTCAGGGTTAAACCAAATTTTCCATAGCCCCTTTTCCCCTCTTTCCCCCATCCCCCCATTTTCTCCCTTTTCCCCATTCCCTATTTTCCCCTTAAATTCCCATACCCCATTTTCCCCCTCATTCCCTTACCCCATGTTCCCTCTTTTCCCTTTCCCAAATTTTCCCCTCTTCCCAAACCCTTTTTCCCCTCATTCCCCTCCCCCAAATATTCCCTCATTCCCATACCCAATGTTCTTTTCTTTCCCCATACCCTTTGTTCCCTAATTCCAATTTCTCATGTTTCCTCATTTCCATACCCCATGTTCCCCCCATTTCCATACCCAAATTTAACCCCCTCATTTCCCCCCCCCATGCCCCCTTTCATTCCTATATCTCATGTTCCTCTTTCCATACCCCATGTTCCCTCTTTCCCCCAAACCCCCCATGTTCCCTAAATTCCCAAAACCCCTTTTTTTCCCTCTTTCCCTATATTCCTCATTTTTCCCTCTTTCCATACCCCAATACCCCCTCTTTTCCCCCCCCATTTTCCCCTCAGTCCTTTTATCTCATTTTCCCTTTTTTTTCCTCCCCATGTTCCCTCTTTCCATACCCCCATGTTCGCTCATTCTCAAAACCCCATTTTCCCCCTTCATTCCCTTCCCCCATTTTTCCCTCATTCCCTTTCCCCCCTTTTTTTTCCTTCATTCCCAAAACCCCAGGTTCCCTCATTCCCTTCCCAATGTTCCCTCATTCTCTTTACCCCATGTTCCCCCCATCCAATATCCATTTTCCCTAAATTTCCATACCCCATTTTCGCTCTTTTCTAACCCCATTTTTCCCTCTTTCCAAATTATCCATTTTTCCCATTTCTGCCCCCATGTTCCCCTTTCCCCAAAACCCCATTTTTCCCTCATTCCAATATCTCTGTTTCCTCATTTCCGTACCCCATATTCCCTCTTTTCCCATCCCCCAATTTTCCCCTCTTTTCCAAACCCTCATGTTTTCTCATTTCCCATGCCCCATTTTCCCACCCATTCCCTTTCCCCCATTTTCCCTCACCAAATATCATGTTTCCTCCATTTCCTACCCCCTTTTTCCCCTTTTTTTCCCCCAAACCCCCATTTTCCCCTTTCCATTCCAATATTTTCAGTTTTCCCCTCTTTTTCCAGGGGCCCCATTTCCCCCTCTTTCCCAAATTCCCCATGTTCCCCCCTTTCCCCCAACCCCCATTTTCCCCTCATTTCCATACCCCTTTCCATTAATGGTATGAGGAAATCTTCTGGAAAAGTTTTCGGCCAGCTTTTAAATCAAAAAGGGGGTTTTTTTTAAAACTCCATATGCAGAAAAATTTAAACGAATTTACTAGTAAAAATTTCAGAGAACCCATTTTATCATTAATTTTAAAATTTTTCTTAGTTTAAATCTACAAAAACTTTTATGAAATTTTTTCACAACTTTGTAAAATATTTGTCTAAATTCAGACTCAACATTTATAGTGATGATCTTAACAACATCTTGAGTCATTTCTTAAAATTCCAACATTCTCACCTAATTATCTATTCTTCAACATTTTCCATCAAAATTTGTGGGTATAAATTACCAGGGTTTATAACACAATTTAAACTGTTGCACCTGACAAGATATAAAACTAGAAGCGATGTACACTGGACGTGTTTAACTTCAGTATCAGGAGAAAGGTTAACAACTACAGTGTCAGGAGGCAGGTTAAAAACTACTGTATCAGAAATGTTAAAAACTACAGTAACAGGAAGGTTAAAAACTATAGTATTAGGAGCCAGGTTAAAAACTACAGAATCAGGAGGCAGGTTAAAAACTGCAGTATCAGGAGGCAGGTTAAAAACTACAGTATCAGAAATGTTAAAAACTACAGTAACAGGAAGGTTAAAAACTACAGTATCAGGAGGCAGGTTAAAAACGGCAGTATCAGGAGGCAGATTAAAAACTACAGTATCAGGAGGCAGGTTAAAAACTACAGTATCAGGAAGATTAAAAACTACAGTAACAGGAGGAAGGTTGAAAACTACAGTATCAGGAAGGTTAAAAACTACAGTATCAGGAGGAAGAATAAAAACTACAGTATCAGGAGGCAGGTTAGAAACTACAGTATCAAGAAGCAGGTTAAAACTACAGTATCAGGAAGGTTAAAAAGTACAGTGTCAGAACGCAGGTTACAAACTACAGTATCAGGAGGCAGGTTAAAAACTGCAGTGTCAGGAGGCAGATTTAAAACTACAGTATCAGGAGGCAGGTTAAAAGCTACACTGTCAGGAGGTAGGTTAAAAACTACAATATCACGAAGGGTAAAAACTACAGTATCAGGAGGCAGGTTAAAAACTACAGTATTAGGAAGCAGGTTAAAAACTACAGCATCAGGAGGTAGGTTAAAAGCTACAGTATCAGGAAGGTTAAAAACTACAGCATCAGGAGGCAGGTTAAAAACTATAGTATCAGGTGGCAGGTTAAAAACTACAGTATCAGGAGGCAGGTTAAAAACTACATTACCAGGAGGCAGGTTAAAAACTACAGTATCAGGAGGCAGGTTAAAAACTACATGATCAGGAAGGTTAAAAACTACTGTATCAGGCGGCAGGTTAAAAACTACAGTATCAGGAAGCAGGTTAAAAATTACAGTATCAGGAGGCAGGTTAAAAACTACAGTATCAGGAGGCAGGTTAAAAACTACAGTATCAGGAGGGAGGTTAAAAACTACAGTATCAGTATGCAGGTTAAAAACTACAGTATCAGTATGCAGGTTAAAAACTACAGTATCAGTAGGCAGGTTAAAAACTACAGTATCAGGAGGCAGGTTAAAAACTACATGATCAGGAAGGTTAAAAACTACTGTATCAGGCGGCTGGTTAAAAACTACAGTATCAGGAGGCAGGTTAAAAACTACAGTATCAGGAGGCAGGTTAAAAACTACAGTATCAGGAGGCAGGTTAAAAACTACAGTACCAGGAGGCAGGTTAAAAACTACAGTATCAGGAAGGTTAAAAACTGCAGTATCAGGAGGCAGGTTAAAAACTACAGTATCAGGGAGGTTAAAAACTACAGTATCAGGAAGGTTAAAAACTGCAGTATCAGGAGGCAGGTTAAAAACTACAGTATCAGGGAGGTTAAAAACTACAGTATCAGGAAGGTTAAAAACTGCAGTATCAGGAGGCAGGTTAAAAACTACAGTATCAGGAAGGTTAAAAACTTCAGTATCAGGAGGCAGGTTAAAAACTACAGTATCAGGGAGGTTAAAAACTACAGTATCAGGAAGGTTAACAACTACAGTATAAGGAGGCAGTTTAAAAACTAGTGTCAGGAGGCAGGTTAAAAACTACCGTGTCAGGAAACAGGTTAAAAACTACAGTATCAGAAGGCAGGTTAAAAACTACAGTATCAGGAAGCAGGTCAAAAACTACTATGTCTGGATGCAGGTTAAAAACTACAGTATCAGGAAGCAGGTTAAAAACTACTATGTCTGGATGCAGGTTAAAAACTACAGTATCAGGAAGCAGGTTAAAAACTACAGTATCAGGAAGCAGGTTAAAAACTACAGTATCAGGAAGCAGGTTAAAAATTACAGTATCAGGAAGCAGGTTAAAAAATACAGTATCAGGAAGCAGGTTAAAAACTACAGTATCAGGAAGCAGGTTAAAAACTACAGTATCAGGAAGCAGGTTAAAAACTACAGTATCAGGAAGCAGGTTAAAAACTACAGTATCAGGAGGCAGGTTAATAACTACAGTATCAGGGAGGTTAAAAACTACAGTGTCAGGAAGCAGGTTAAAAACTACTGTGTCAGGAGGCAGTTTAAAAACTACTGTGTCAGGAAGCAGGTTAAAAACTACAGTGTCATGAAGCAGGTTAAAAACTACGGTATCAGGAAGCAGGTTAAAAATTTCAGTATCAGGAGGCAGGTTAAAAATTACAGTATCAGGAAGCAGGTTAAAAACTACTGTGTCAGGAGGCAGGTTAATAACTACAGCATCAGGAAGCAGGTTAAAAACTACTGTGTCAGGAGGCAGGTTAATAACTACAGCATCAGGAAGCAGGTTAAAAACTACTGTGTCAGGAGGCAGGTTAAACACCAATCTTGGGAGTGGACTCAAGCCTTTTTAATCTTAATTCCTATTATTTTCTTCTTAGTTCTTATGAAGCAATATCTGTTTCGTGGCTTCTGTGCCGTATACTGTTTTGTAAATTGTTCATAACACATAGAACACATCTAGTACACTTCTGACAGTAGACATGTATTACACTTCTGACAGTAGATATGTTTTACACTTCTGACAGTAGACATGTTTTACACTTCTGACAGTAGACATGTTTTACACTTCTTATACAAGACATGTATTGCACTTCTGACAGTAGACATGTTTTACACTGCTGACAGTAGACATGTTTTACACTTCTGACAGTAGACATGTTTTACACTTCTGACAGTAGACATGTTTTACACTTCTGACAGTAGACATGTTTTACACTTCTGACAGTAGACATGTTTTAAAACTTCTGACAGTAGACATGTTTTACACTTCTGACAGTAGACATGTTTTACACTTCTAACAGTAGACATGTTTTACACTTCTTATACAAGACATGTATTGCACTTCTGACAGTAGACATGTTTTACACTTCTGACAGTAGACATTTTTTTACACTTCTGACAGTAGACATGTTTTACACTTCTGACAGTAGACATGTTTTACACTTCTGACAGTAGACATGTTTTACACTTCTGACAGTAGACATGTTTTACACTTCTGAAAAGTAGAATGTTTTTACACTTCTGACAGTAGACATGTTTTACACTTCTGACAGTAGACATGTTTTACACTTCTGACAGTAGACATGTTTTACACTTCTTATACAAGACATGTTTTACACTTCTGACAGTAGACATGTTTTACACTTCTGACAGTAGACATGTTTTACACTTCTTATACAAGACATGTATTGCACTTCTGACAGTAGACATGTTTTACACTTCTGACTGTAGACATGTTTTACACTTCTGACAGTAGACATGTTTTACACTTCTGACAGTAGACATGTTTTACACTTCTGACAGTAGACATGTTTTACACTTCTGACAGTAGACATGTTTTACACTTCTGACAGTAGACATGTTTTACACTTCTGACAGTAGACATATTTTACACTTCTGACAGTAGACATGTTTTACACTTCTGACAGTAGACATGTTTTACACTTCTGACAGTAGACATGTTTTACACTTCTGACAGTAGACATGTTTTACACTTCTGACAGTAGACATGTTTTACACTTCTGACAGTAGACATGTTTTACACTTCTGACAGTAGACATGTTTTACACTTCTTATACAAGACATGTATTGCACTTCTGACAGTAGACATGTTTTACACTTCTGACAGTAGACATGTTTTACACTTCTGACAGTAGACATGTTTTACACTTCTGACAGTAGACATGTTTTACACTTTTGACAGTAGACATGTTTTACACTTCTGACAGTAGACATGTTTTACACTTCTGACAGTAGACATGTTTTACACTTCTGACAGTAGACATGTTTTACACTTCTGACAGTAGACATGTTTTACACTTCTTATACAAGACATGTATTACACTTCTGACAGTAGACATGTTTTACACTTCTGACAGTAGACATGTTTTACACTTCTGACAGTAGACATGTTTTACACTTCTGACAGTAGACATGTTTTACACTTCTGACAGTAGACATGTTTTACACTTCTGACAGTAGACATGTTTTACACTTCTGACATTTAGACATGTTTTACACTTCTGACAGTAGACATGTTTTACACTTCTGACAGTAGACATGTTTTACACTTCTGACAGTAGACATGTTTTACACTTCTGACATTTAGACATGTTTTACACTTCTGACAGTAGAACTGTTTTACAATTCTGACAGTAGACATGTTTTACACTTTGACAGTAGAATTGTTTTACACTTCTGACAGTAGACATGTTTTACAATTCTGACAGTAGAATGTTTTACACTCTGACAGTAGACATGTTTTACACTTCTGACAGTAGACATGTTTTACACTTCTCATAGGAGACATGTTTTACACTTCTGACAGTAGACATGTTTTACACTTCTCATAGGAGACATGTTTTACACTTCTGACAGTAGACATGTTTTACACTTCTGACAGTAGACATGTTTTACACTTCTGACAGTAGACATGTTTTACACTTCTGACAGTAGACATGTTTTACACTTCTGACAGTAGACATGTTTTACACTTCTGACAGTAGACATGTTTTACACTTCTTATACAAGACATGTTTTACACTTCTGACAGTAGACATGTTTTACACTTCTTATACAAGACATGTTTTACACTTCTGACAGTAGACATGTTTTACACTTCTGACAGTAGACATGTTTTACACTTCTGACAGTAGACATGTTTTACATTCTCATAGGAGACATGTTTTACACTTCTGACAGTAGACATGTTTTACACTTCTAGTAGGAGACATGTTTTACACCTCTCATAACAAACATGTTTTACACCTCTCATAGCAGACATGTTTTACACTTCTCATAGCAGACATGTTTTACACCTCTCATAACAAACATGTTTTACACTTCTCATAGCAGACATGTTTTACACATCTCATAACAAACATGTTTTACACTTCTCATAGCAGACATGTTTTACACCTCTCATAGCAGACATGTTTTACACCTCTCATAGCAGACATGTTTTACACCTCTCATAACAAACATGTTTTACACATCTCATAGCAGACATGTTTTACACATCTCATAGCAGACATGTTTTACACATCTCATAACAAACATGTTTTACACATCTCATAGCAGACATGTTTTACACCTCTCATAACAAACATGTTTTACACATCTCATAACAAACATGTTTTACACATCTCATAACAAACATGTTTTACACCTCTCATAACAAACATGTTTTACACTTCTCATAGCAGACATGTTTTACACATCTCATAACAAACATGTTTTACACTTCTCATAGCAGACATGTTTTACACTTCTCATAGCAGACATGTTTTACACCTCTCATAGCAGACATGTTTTACACATCTCATAGCAGACATGTTTTACACTTCTCTAACAATTACCTCTCACTGACATATTTAAAAGTGAAAGGAACAAGAGCCACCAGGAAAGATGTCAGGCATAAATAAAGAAAATAAATAGAGGAAATAAGTATATAATACTGATAATATTTATCTCACAAAAGAAATCTAAATATGTATGAAAGTTGGGCAAATTTATATACAGAAATACCACTGGAAAGTACTGGCTAGGTAGTACTGGTATTACAGTACAACTTGACCAAGTAACACTGGAAAGTACTGGCTAGGTAGTACTGGTATTACAGTACAACTTGACCAAGTAACACTGGAAAGTACTGGCTAGGCAGTACTGGTATTACAGTACAACTTGACCAAGTAACACTGGAAAGTACTGGCTAGGTAGTACTGGTATTACAGTACAACTTGACCAAGTAACACTGGAAAGTACTGGCTAGGTAGTACTGGTATTACAGTACAACTTGACCAAGTAAAAACTGGAAAGTACTGGCTAGGCAGTACTGGTATTACAGTAAAAAATTGACCAAGTAACACTGGAAAGTATGGCTAGGCAATACTGGTATTACAGTACAACTTGACCAAGTAACACTGGAAAGTACTGGCTATGCAGTAGGTATTACAGTACAACTTGACCAAATAACACTGGAAAGTACTGGCTAGGCAGTATGGTATTACAGTACAACTTGACCAAATAACACTGGAAATTACTAGGCTAGGCAGTACTGGTATTACAGTACAACTTGACCAAGTAACACTGGAAAGTACTGGCTAGGCAGTACAGGTATTACAGTACAACTTGACCAAGTAACACTGGAAAGTACTGGCTAGGCAGTACTGGTATTACAGTACAACTTGACCAAGTAACACTGGAAAGTACTGGCTAGGTAGTACTGGTATTACAGTACAACTTGACCAAGTAACACTGGAAAGTACTGGCTAGGCAGTACTGGTATTACAGTACAACTTGACCAAGTAACACTGGAAAGTACTGGCTAGGCAGTACTGGTATTACAGTACAACTTGACCAAGTAACACTGGAAAGTACTGGCTAGGTAGTACTGGTATTACAGTACAACTTGACCAAGTAACACTGGAAAGTACTGGCTAGGTAGTACTGGTATTACAGTACAACTTGACCATGCTAGACAGGTATTACTCTGTTAGGTAAAAGTACACATGTGCAACTAATGCGACATTTTTATTGTGGAAACGTTTCGCTCTTGTGAGCTGCAAGCTCTGGCTCAGGCACCTACCCAGCTCTAGAAGAGCTGGGCATGGTGTCGATCCATGCCATATCTAACCTCTGGACAAAATGCTGGTCATCCTCTCAGAAAAATCCAGATTTTAGTACCAGGTATACAAACTGCTAACAAATTTTTCCTCTCCTTATCCCAAAATGCAAAGACCATCTACCAGATTATCGAAATGAATCATTCCTATATTTTTATTATATGATTCATTATCATAATTGCCATTAACCGCCCTGTATGACCACTAGCTTTCATTCATCACTTTTTAACATAGTTTCCGCTCTTCTTTCTCTATAAAAAACGCGGATGCTTTACCACTTTTAAACTCAAGACGATCAGTTCTCCTAAGACTCTTAAGTACTGTTCCAGGTGGACTGGTGGTTATTTTGATGCGGAAGGAGTGCTTGTTGACAGCTGAAGAATACAAAGACAAACTGGAAGCTCATATGGACCATTTGCAGAAAACAAATGTTTGGCAAAAGGTAATTATTTTGAGATCACTAATACTGCTTGGAAATTTATCTTGTGATCATATTTAGTAATGATGATAATTATAAACAGCAGTAGAAGGATTACAGACAGAACATCCCTGCGTGTCCCTGCGTGTCCCTGCGTGTCCCTGCGTGTCCCTGCGTGTCCCTGTGTGTCCCTGCGTGTCCCTGCGTGTCCCTGCGTGTCCCTGCGTGTCCCTGCGTGTCCCTGTGTGTCCCTGTGTGTCCCTGCGTGTCCCTGTGTGTCCCTGCGTGTCCCTGTGTGTCCCTGCGTGTCCCTGCGTGTCCCTGTGTGTCCCTGCGTGTCCCTGCGTGTCCTGTGTGTCCCTGCGTGTCCCTGTGTGTCCCTGCGTGTCCCTGCGTTGTCCCTGTGTGTCCTGCGTGTCCCTGCGTGTCCCTGCGTGTCCCTGCGTGTCCCTGCGTGTCCCTGCGTGTCCCTGCGTGTCCCTGCGTGTCCCTGTGTGTCCCTGCGTGTCCCTGTGTGTCCCTGCGTGTCCCTGTGTGTCCCTGCGTGTCCCTGCGTGTCCCCGTGTTTTCCCTGCGTGTCCCTGCGTGTCCCTGCGTGTCCCTGCGTGTCCCTGCGTGTCCCTGCGTGTCCCTGCGTGTCCCTGTGTGTCCCTGCGTGTCCCTGCGTGTCCCTGTGTGTCCCTGCGTGTCCCTGCGTGTCCCTGCGATCCCTGCGTGTCCCTGCGTGTCCCTGCGTGTCCCTGTGTGTCCCTGCGTGTCCCTGCGTGTCCCTGTGTGTCCCTGCGTTTTCCTGCGTGTCCCTGCGTGTCCCTGCGTGTCCCTGCGTGTCCTGCGTGTCCCTGCGTGTCCCTGCGTGTCCCTGCGTGTCCCTGTGTGTCCCTGCGTGTCCCTGCGTGTCCCTGCGTGTCCCTGCGATCCCTGCGTGTCCCTGCGTGTCCCTGCGTGTCCCTGCGTGTCCCTGCGATCCCCGTTGGGGAGGGAAATTTTACTTCTACATTCAACGTCATCTTCCAGGATGTTTTACTTATACAGTGTGAAAATCAAACCCAGAAGCGGGACAATGACTCAATCCAAACTAGCATTATGGTAGGTTATTTAACCAAATTCTCAGTGATCTAACCAACCTTGCACCATTTGTGACTAAGTCTTATACCACTGCTAGCTAAGGGTAGGCTCAAGAATCTACTACTGCTTAGGTCCTAAGCCAGATTTCTTAACATATCAACTGTTTGCAAGTAATTTTCTATCTAGGAAAAGCCTCTTCTCCTACATAAGTTTCTTCCATTTTGTGCAAGGGAGGTGAAACCCTGTTGGTCTTTCTTCTCATTAGTACTAACAAAGGAAAATAAACAGTGCAGACTTGTGAGAGTAGAATTGTTAATTTTGCATAATTCACATTAACTGGCGGTGATTGTCTCAAGGTCGAGCCCCTGACAGGTTTCTAGACAACACTCTTTTTGTGCCATCCCCTTGGGCTTGGGATCAGTGTAACACTCCCATACATAAGTACTGCTCAGTGTGGAGTAATTAAAGCAACTCACACTCATGTACACCTTCCCAAAACATGACTACATTGGTCTGAATGGCTCTGGAGGTCCATGGTTTGATGTTCTTGCTGGAGACATCTCATGGGCATAATAGACCCAATATTTGACTGGTGAGCTTTAGATTTGGTCTTACTTGGGATAGTGGCTTTTCTGTTTCTTCTATATTCAGATAATAAAGAAAATATCTCAGCCTATCAGTGATTTCCCATGCCATAAAGCAGTTAGCCTGATAATTAAGCTGAAATTCATACAACGTGGGTCTAGCTAATTTCATCATAATGGCATGGCTGATGACCCAGTCATAGTTGTTCCAGTCATGCAAATCTTTGAGACTGCTTGTCAAATTTATAACATCTGTACGGTTCATAAGCAATGTAATATACACCAGCCATACTAGAAATTTCCCAGGTAAACTTTAATCCCAACACACTAATGTTTAAAGCGCAGTTTTGATACATCCAGCTTCAAATAGTTCCTAAATATCCGGGTTGTGACAAAAAAAATATACAGATTGCTTGGGATAGAGTTTAAAACTTAAATCAAAATCTAACGATTACTGCAGTGTTTTTATAACATTTTTTAACTGTTCTGCTCCTGGGTAAAACAATTGAGCGGGGCCCTGACCTTTTAAACCCAGTAAAGGCGGGTTTTTTCACGACCAGGGGGAAGGCCCAAAACCACCACCTAAGTTACAATCAAATTAATTGCATTTGTATTTTTTGGGCTTGGGAAAGACTACGACCTTTGGCTACTTTCATTAAACAGAAGGGGGCAGTGAATCCTGAATCCCATTGAATGCGTAGGATTGCAATGACGTAGAAGACTACAATACGTAGAAGACTACAATGACGTAGAAGACTAAAATGGGGAAAAAGATACAATGACTAAAAAAAATAAAATACGTGAAGACTAAAATCGGAGAAGTACAATACGTAAAAACTACAATACGGAAAAGGGACTACAATGACTAGAAGACTACAATACGGAGAACTTACAATGACGTAGAAGACACAATCGGAGAAGACTACAATTACGTAGAAACTACAATGCGTAGAAGACTACAATGACGGAGAAGACTACAATGCCCTAGAAGACTACAATGAGGGAGAAGACACAATGACGTAAAGATACAATGAGGGGAGAAGACTAAAATGAGGGGGAAAGACTACAATGAGGGAGAAGACTACAATGACGTAGAAGACTACAATGAGGAGAAGACTAAATGACTAGAAGACTACAATGACGTGAAGCCCAAAAATACGGGAAGACTACAATGACGAGAAGATAAATGACGGGGAAACTACAATGACGTAGAAACTACAATGACGGAGAAGCACAATGCGTAAAAGACTACAATGACGTGAAGACTACAATGACGTAGAAGACTAAATGAGGAAAAGACTACAATGGAGTAGAAGATACAATGAGGAGAAACTAAAATACTAGAAGACTACAATGAGGAGAAGATACAATGACTTTAGAAGACTACAATGACTAAAGACTACAATGACGGAGAAGACTACAATGACGAGAAGACTACAATGATAGAAGACTACAATGACGTGAAGACACAATGACGGAGAAGACTACCAATGACGTAGAAACACAATGACGTAGAAGACTACAATACGTAGAAGACTACAATGACGTAGAAGACTAAAAGCGTAGAAGCTACAAGAGGGAAAGACTACAATGATTAAAATACAATGACGTAGAAGATACAATGCGTAAAAAGACTCAATGACGAGAAGACTACAATGACGTAGAAGACTACAATACTTAAAAGATACAATACGTAGAAGACTACAATGACGTAAAGACTACAATGACTAGAAGACTAAAAGAGTGGAAAGACTCAATGACGTAAAAGACACAAGATTAGAAGCAAAAAAAAATTATCCATTACAAAAACATTTTTTTTATAGATATTAAAATTTTACATGTTTGGGCACTAAAAGATATTACAATCTCCTTTGGAAGTTAGCAAATCTCTGATTTGTATGAAATAACCTGGCCTGTCTAAACTAACTTTTTCCAGTGTACTGCTACGTAAAAGAGAGGGTTTGGGGACTAGACTCCGCACATTGTGCCCACACCCTAAAAAAATGTGCCCACACAACATAGCCCAACCACATAATATATGTGCTCACACCAATGTGCCAACACCACATGTGCCCACAACACATTGGGCCCCCACCACTAACTATGTCTCACACCCCCATGTGCCAACCCACATAACATTGTACCCACACCACATCATATATGGCCCCACCCAAAAAACAAAGTGCTCACACCACATAAATATGTGCCCACACCACATATTGTTCAAAGGACAGAAAAAAAGATGTTGGGCTCTCAGACAAACACCCCTGATAAAAAACTTTTAAAACAAACAAGTTTTCACTTTTTATTTCCTTTGTTATACTAATAGGAAAGGACGGCAGGTCCCATTCCCCGGAACGAAATGGGGACAGACTTATCAGAGGGAGCTACCCTTTTGTTACTTTTCCCTATTAATATCTCAGGTTAGCTTGATCTAGGTTACGCCAAAAGAGAATGGTTTAACTGGGGTTTACCCGGGGGAGGTTTGCCCGGTTTACCTGGAGAGGGGGTTTGGGGTCAACCCCCCGTGTTTTATATCCTACAAACAATTTAATCTTTGTGATTGTGGCTTAGGGGCCTTAAGGTACTTGATTACTGGGGGTACCCTAATTAGCATGACAATGTCTCAGCTGGTGCCTCAGCTGGTCATAACTCATGGTTAATCACAAAGCTACAGTGACACTGTCTCGCTGGTGCCTCACGTACAAAATCACTGGGTTTCTCACAAAATTGCATGACACATGCTCAGCTGGTGTCTCACTGATATATAACCACTGGTTAATCACTAAGCTAGCATGATCATGTTCAGCGGTGCTCTCGCTGGGTACTACTCATTGGTTTCATCACTAAGCTAGCAGTGACACATGTCTCAGTGGGGCCTCGCTGGTACATAACTCATGGTTACTCACTAACTAGCAGGACACATGTCTCGCGGTCTCTCGGGGTATTAACTCAGGGGTTACATCACTAAGCTAGCATGCACATGTCTCAGTGGTGCTTTAGCTGGTATATAACTCACGGGGTTTTCATCATAAGCCAGGGAGTGCACATGTCTCACTGGGGCTCTCACTGTATATAATCACTGGGTTTCATCACTAAGCTACAGTGACACATGTCTCAGCTGGTGCTCTCAGCTGGGATATAACCACTGGTTCATCACTTTGCTAGCATGACACATGTCTCAGTGGTGCTTCAGATGGTACATAACTCACTGGTTTCTCACAAGCATCAGTGATACATGTCCAGCGGTGCTCTCGCTGGTGCTCTCAGCTGGTACATAACTCACTGGTTACATCACTAAGCTAACAGTGATACATGTCTCAGCTGGTGCTCTCAGCTGGTACTCTCACCTGGTACATGACTCACTGGTTACATCACTAAGCTAGCAGTGATACATGTCTCAGCTGGTACTCTCAGCTGGTACATGATTCACTTGTTACATCACTAAGCTAGCAGTGAACATGCCCTCAGCTGGTACTCTCACTGGTACAAGATTCACTGGTTACATCACTAAGCTAGCAGTGACACATGTCTCAGCTGGTGCTCTCAGCTGGTACAAGATTCACTGGTTACATCACTAAGCTAGCAGTGACACATGTCTCAGCTGGTACTCTCAGCTGGTACAAGATTCACTGGTTACATCACTAAGCTAGCAGTGATTATGTCTCGCTGGTACTCTCAGCTGGTACATAACTCACTGGTTACATCACTAAGCAAAGCAGTGATACATGTCTCAGCGGGTTTGCTCTCAGCTGGTACATAACTCACTGGTTACATCACTAAGCTAGCAGTGATACATGTCTCAGCTGGTTCTCTCAGCTGGTACATAACTCACTGGTTACATCACTAAGCTAGCAGTGACACATGTCTCAGCTGGTACTCTCAGCTGGTACAAGATTCACTGGTTACATCACTAAGCTAGCAGTGACATATGTCTCAGCTGGTACTCTCAGCTGGTACATAACTCACTGGTTACATCACTAAGCTAGCAGTGATACATGTCTCAGCTGGTTCTCTCAGCTGGTACATAACTCATGGTTACATCCACAAACTAGCAGTGATACTGTCTCAGCTGGTTCTCTAGCTGTAAAGATTCACGGTTACATCACTAAGATAGCAGTGATACATGTCTCAGCTGGTTCTCTCAGCTGGTACAAGATTCACTGGTTACATCACTAACAGACACTACTATAACCTACCCTATAATATTACTTATTTTCCTCGTTTATTATCTTCATTTCAAGCGAAGTACAGACTCATAGCTTTATTTAAACAGTTGTTTTTAGCACAATTATCATCACATTCTCTTTTATCATACTTTCTTCCACATGCTTAAAACATGACCAAGATTGAATTTACATAAAACTTCTGTTATAGCAACACATGAATATGTTCCAATATGATGAGTCTTATTACTGTAATATTGAAGTTTATGCAAACTGTACTACTGGAATATTTATCTAATTTTCTGCTCAGGAAGTGAAGAAGACTGTGGCAAACTACTTCTGTGGTAAAGAAGGAACGGTGTTTATCTACCGTGTACTGTGAGCAACTCGCTTCCTCATCCCTTCCCTCTGCACTGTAATTCATAGATTTAGGCAACAGTTCTCTTTGATTTAGAATTATTTGATTTTACTGCAAAAGAACCACCACGATGGAATTCAGGATTGAAACTACTGGTGCTCATGATGTCTTAAAATTAATCTACTTTCTGTCTGTTAGGTAAGACACATATGCAACAGTTAGGTATCTTTATTTCGAAACGTTTCGCCTACACAGTAGGCTTCTTCAGTCGAGTACAGAAAAGTTGATAGAAGCAGAAAATACTTGAAGACGATGTAATCAGTCCATCACCCTTAAAGTTTTGAGGTGGTCAGTCCCTCAGTCTGGAGAAGAGCATTGTTCCATAGTCTGAAACAACAACTCTAAAGACGGAATCTGAGTACAACCTTCCCCTGAAGGCCAAGTTATAGATAATATGAAACACTTCTACTGATGTATACCAGCTGGCTCACGCCACACTGTTAGATCAGATGGTGTAAGGCATTCCACACTACCTTGCCAGCTTTTTCATTAACATCAATAGGCTCTAACATTCAGGTAAACCTTTTCGTAATTCATGTAATAACTAGTGCACAGCTTCGGGTTCACTAGAGACACTAGAATGTTGGAAAGAATTACAGCTCTTACTTGAAGAATTCAAACCACCCAGTCATGATACTCTTATGCCCAAAATATATTTTATAAGTTCTGAGTCAGGTGGTAACTCCTGGGAAGATTTTGTACCTCAGTCGTGACTGCACAAGTCTCATCACACAGCTTTTAAAATATATTAGTATTCCTTTTCTTTAGCATCTACAGAAAACGAGTTTAAGTGTATTTGGAGGAACCTGATGTGAAATGAAATTTTAGAAAGTCGCGTGGAATAGCATAATTAATAAATTACTTTCATTACCAAGACAACCTTCCTACAACCTTGTCCCGGCAGATAAAGACAATGTTGTCCAGGAGATCATTAATGTCATTACAACTTCAGACCTTGATTATATTTACACAGACACATCATGGCCAGCTGATCCACTTTACTACAACATTCATTATATACAAATATTCTAGCTCACTTACCAAGTTAATTTCACGATAAAACATTGTATTTCGAAATCACTTGACCTTAACAGAAAGAGAAAAATATATAATCAGAAAAGTGAAATCTAGCTCAAAAATATTGACCAGCTTGATGATCGGCCTGTTGTTCGTCCAGCTTCTTAGTGTTATAATAACGAAGAAGAATGTCAAACATAATTCCTTCTTGGTTAATGAAAATTTAGCCCAACCATCTTTGTTATTACAAACCTCAGTAAATACACAAGTCTTCTTGAATATAGTTTCATTTCTGCCTACTTGTGCGTTTTAGGTAAATTGGTCAATTATCAAGAACTCATTTAAATTAAGTCTCTTCTAAAACTTTCTCTTATATGTTTAAAGATATATTTTTTTCAATTATGTTAATATAAAAATTAATGAATTTTTACCAAAAAACTTAGATATTAGAAAACATCAATTTCAGGACCTTGAGTTTACCTGGAGAGAGTTCCGGGGGTCAACGCCCCCGCGGCCCGGTCTGTGACCAGGCCTCCTGGTGGATAAGACCCTGATCAACCAGGCTGTTACTGCTGGCTGCACGCAAACCAACGTACGAGCCACAGCCCGGCTGGTCAGGAACTGACTTTAGGTGCTTGTCCAGTGCCAGCTTGAAGACTGCCAGGGGTCCGTTGGTAATCCCCCTTATGTGTGCTGGGAGGCAGTTGAACAGTCTCGGGCCCCTGACACTTATTGTATGGTCTCTTAACGTGCTAGTGACACCCTTGCTTAGCATCTCTAGTTTTGAAGGTTCTCATTATCCATCCTGTCATTTTTCTAGCAGATGCGATTGATACAATGTTATGGTCCTTGAAGGTGAGATTCTCCGATATGATCACTCCCAGGTCTTTGACGTTGGTGTTTCGCTCTATTTTGTGGCTGGAATTTGTTTTGTACTCTGATGAAATTTTAATTTCCTCATGTTTATCATATCGGAGTAATTGAAATTTCTCATCGTTGAACTTCATATTGTTTTCTGCAGCCCACTGAAAGATTTGGTTGATGTCCGCCTGGAGCCTTGCAGTGTCTGCAATGGAAGACACTGTCATGCAGATTCGAGTGTCATCTGCAAAGGAAGACACGGTGCTGTGGCTGACATCCTTGTCTATGTCGGATATGAGGATGAGGAACAAGATGGGAGCGAGTACTGTGCCTTGTGGAACAGAGCTTTTCACCGTAGCTGCCTCGGACTTTACTCTGTTGACTACTACTCTCTGTGCTCTGTTAGTGAGGAAATTATAGATCCATCGACCGACTTTTCCTGTTATTCCTTTAGCACGCATTTTGTGCGCTATAACGCCATGGTCACACTTGTCGAAGGCTTTTGCAAAGTCTGTATATATTACATCTGCATTCTTTTTGTCTTCTAGTGCATTTAGGACCTTGTCGTAGTGATCCAATAGTTGAGACAGACAGGAGCGACCTGTTCTAAACCCATGTTGCCCTGGGTTGTGTAACTGATGGGTTTCTAGATGGGTGGCAATCTTAAGAACATAAGAACATAAGAACGAAGGAACACTGCAGAAGGCCTACTGGCCCATGCGAGGCAGGTCCAAGTCTCCTACCGGCTTAAGCCAATGCACCCAACCTAGTCAGGTCAGGTCACATTGACTTAAGGGAGGAACACGGCAACCGACCTGGTAGCACAAGCTATCAGGTCTAACTCACACCCACCCACATCCACTCATGTATTTATCCAACCTATTTTTAAAGCTACACAACGTTCTGGCCTCTATAACGGTACTTGGGAGTTTGTTCCACTCATCCACAACTCTATTACCAAACCAGTACTTTCCTATATCCTTCCTGAATCTGAATTTTTCCAACTTAAAACCATTGCTGCGAGTCCTGTCTAGGCTAGATATTTTCAGCACACTATTTACATCCCCTTTATTTATTCCTGTCTTCCATTTATACACCTCAATCATATCCCCCCTAATTCTACGTCTTTCTAGAGAGTGCAGATTCAGGGCCCTTAGTCTATCCTCATAGGGAAGGTTTCTGATACATGGGATCAACTTTGTCATCCTCCTTTGTACATTTTCCAGAGAATTTATATCCATTCTGTAATAAGGTGACCAAAACTGTGCAGCATAATCTAAATGAGGCCTAACCAAGGATGTATAGAGTTGAAGAACAACCTGAGGACTCCTATTATTTATGCTTCTTGATATGAAGCCAAGGATTCTATTAGCTTTATTGCGAACACTTATGCACTGTTGTCTTGGTTTCAGATTACTGCTAACCAGAACTCCTAAATCTTTTTCGCAATCCGTAATATTAAGATCTACATTATTTAGTTTATATGTGGCATGATTATTGTCCTGTCCAACATTTAGAACTTTGCATTTGTCTATATTAAACTGCATCTGCCACTTCTCCGACCACTGCATCAGTCTATTCAAATCTTCCTGGAGTGCTCGAATGTCCTCGTCAGAATGAATTCGACGGCCTATTTTGGTGTCATCGGCAAACTTGCCGATGTCGCTCTTTATGCCCTCATCTATGTCGTTTATGTAGATTGTGAACAGCAGGGGGCCCAACACTGACCCCTGTGGAACACCGCTCGTGACACTTCCCCACTCTGATTTCTCCCCATTTATGCAAACTCTCTGCTGCCTATTTGTCAACCATGCCTCTATCCAGGAAAAAATTTCTCCTCCTATTCCATGTGCTTTAATTTTCCTCAATAGTCTCTGATGTGGGACCCTGTCAAAAGCCTTACTGAAGTCCATATACACAATATCATATTCATTACCATGATCTACCTCCTCAAATACCTTAGTGAAAAAAGTTAATAAATTCGTAAGGCAGGAACGCCCCTTTGTAAAACCATGCTGAGATTCGTTGATTAATTTATGCTTTTCAAGGTGGCTACGAACTGCCTCGGCAATTATTGATTCCATAAATTTTCCCACTATGGAGGTTAGGCTTATTGGTCTATAGTTCGAAGCTAAGGACCTGTCACCTGTTTTGAAAATAGGTATCACATTTGCCATTTTCCACTTATCTGGCACCATGCCAGTTTGTAGTGATATGTTGAAAAGATTAGCCAAAGGTGTGCTAAGCTCCTCTTTTACATTCCTTTAGAACCCTTGCATACAGTTCATCAGGGCCTGGGGATTTGTTAGGTTTTAATTTATCTATTTGCCTAAGGACCATGTCACTTGTGACCCTAATAGTGCACAGTTTATTATCGTCCTGTTCTACATAATTTATCATTACTGGAATATCGCTGGTATCCTCCTGTGTAAAAACTGAGAGGAAGTATGTGTTAAAAATTCTACACATTTCCTTATCACTGTCAGTGAGCTGACCCGAGGAACTTTTGAGTGGGCCTATCTTGTCCCTGATCTTACTTCTGTATACCTGAAAGAATCCTTTTGGGTTAGTCTTCGATTCTCTTGCAACTTTAACCTCATAATCTCTTTTTGCTTTTCTAATTCCCTTTTTTATTTCTCTCTTTAACTGAATATATCGATTTCTCAATTGCCCCTCTCCTCTTTTGATTTGCCTATATATGCCTCTCTTTTGACCAATCAGATATTTTAATCTATTGTTCATCCATTTAGGATCATTTTTGTTTGATCTGATTTCCCTATTTGGAACATAATTTGACTGAGCAGCTAGAACTATGCCCTGGAAAGCATCATATCGGCAACCATCACCACCTACCTGACCCTTAGTCAGGTCATTCCAGTTCAGCCCACCTAAGTAATTTTTCAGTCCTATGAAATCAGCCAAGCGAAAGTCAGGGACGGAGACTTGATTGCCATTATTAGGGGAATTCCATGATATATTAAAACTGAGTGATTTGTGATCACTTTCCCCAAGCTCATCATTAACCTCAAGATTATTAATTAGTGTTTCCCTACTGGCAAGAACCAAGTCAAGGAGGTTATTTCCCCTAGTTGGCTCTGTCACAAACTGTTTTAAAAAACAATCCTGGATCGTATCAAGAAAGTCACCTGACTCTAAATTTCCTGTCAAATTGCTCCAGTCAATCTGTCTATAGTTGAAATCTCCCATTAGCACAACATTTTCGTATGTAGATGCCTTACGAATTTCGTCCCATAGAAGTTTACTGCACTCCCTATCAAGATTTGGGGCCCTGTAAATCACACCCAAAATTAGTTTTTCTCGGCCCTCGAGAAGCTGTAACCAAACAGATTCAGTGGCTGACGCTTCTAATTTAATATCTTGTCTAACACAACAATTTAAATTGTCTCTGACATACATCGCTACTCCACCACCTTTCCTGTTGACCCTGTCAGTGTGGAATAATTTATAGCCTTGTATGTGACATTCAGAGGGCATCTCTCTATCTTTCAGATTGAGCCAGGTCTCTGTTATAGCAATAATATCTATGTCTCCTGCACTTGCAATTAATCTTAGCTCATCTATCTTATTTCTTACACTCCTGCTATTAGTATAGTAAACCTTAAGGGAGCTAGTCCCTTGCTGCCCTCTGCTGTCCCCCTTTGTTTGCTGACCTGATCTATTGTCTTTATTTATAACTTCATGCTGAATGCCTTTTATACATTTACTGTTTCCAACCCAAGTGTTGCAACCTGCTTGTTTCCCACACACACCCATACCTCTATCTTCTAGATCTTGCTTCTTAGGACCCTTTCAAAGATTTTTATGATATGGGATGTTAGTGCTATTGGTCTGTAGTTCTTTGCTGTTGCTTTACTGCCCCCTTTGTGGAGTGGGGCTATGTCTGCTGTTTTTAGTAACTGTGGGACGACCCCCGTGTCCATGCTCCCTCTCCATAGGATGGAAAAAGTTCTTGATGAACAAGTGCAATTTAATTAAGACTAATCCAGCTAAATATATTTTATATAAGATTATAATTTAATAATAAACAAACACAATGAAATATATTTTTTTCTTTAGGGTCAGAATGATTTTTGCAAAATTATTGCATACTCAAATTTTCATTTGCCAAATTCGGCAAGAAGTGCGTTGCTAATAATAATAATAATAAATAATAATAATAATAATAATAATAATAATAATAATAATAATAATAATAATAATAATAATAATAATAATATCTTTAATTACTTAAAGTACATGTACTAGGTATACAGACCATAGCTGACATCAATGACATGCTATTATATAGAAAGTCGCTTGTTATGCAGAGCATTTCCCTCAAATTAGGTCAGTTTTGTCCCAGGATGCTACCCACAGTAGTCGACTAACACCCAGGTACCTATTTTACTGATTGGTGAACGTAGACAGCCGGTGTAAGGAAACACGTCCAATGTTCCCACCCCTTCGCTGGGAATCGAACCCGGACCCTCACCGTTTGAAGCGAGAGCTTTTGCCACTAGGCCAAAATCGCAAGTTTTACGTATTCGGCACGAACTTCCCCCACACTCACAACTGGTTCTTCCTCACTCCTACAAGATGTTATTCCTCCTTGCCATATACACGAAATCACAGCTTCCCTATCTTCATCAACATTTAGCAGTTCCTCAAAATATTCCCTCCATCTTTCCAATACATCTAACTCTCCATTTTAACCAGCAAATCCATTCCCTAGGCTTTCTCAGCTTATTTATCTCAATCCAAAACTTTTTCTTAATTTCAACAATATTTGTTGATAATATCTCACACACTTATTTGCTCTCTTTTTACATTGTTTCACCACTATCTTAACCTCTTTGTTTTTTTCCATATACTCCTCCCTAACTGATTACAGCAAAGAGTAAGGTGGGGAGGATAACAAAAAAAATAGGTAACAAAAGACTGTATATCAGAGTGGAGGGAGAGAATATGGAGGAGGTGAATGTATTCAGATATTTGGGAGTGGACGTGTCAGCAGATGGGTCTATGAAAGATGAGGTGAATCATAGAATTGATGAGGGGAAAAAGTGAGTGGTGCACTGACGAGTTTGTGGAGACGAAGAACTTTGTCCATGGAAACAAAGAGAGGGAATCTATGAGAATATAGTTATATCAACACTCTTATATGGGTGGGAACCGTGAGTGGTGAATGTTGCAACAAGGAGAAGGCTGGAGGCAGTGGAGATGTCATGTCTGAGGGCAATGTGTGGTGTGAATATAATACAGAGAATGTGTAGTTTCGATATTAGGACGAGGTGCGGGATTACCAAAATTATTATCCAGAGGGCTGAGGAGAGGTTGTTGAGGTGGTTTGGACAAGTAGGGAGGATGGAACAAAACAGAATGACTTCAAGAGTGTATAAATCTGTAGTAGGGGGACGGCGGGGTAGGGGTCGGCCTAGGAAAGGTTGGAGGGAGGGGGTAAAGGAGGTTATGTGTTAGAAGGGCTAGGACTTTCGGCAGGCATACATGAGTACGTTAGATAGGAGTGAATGGAGGCAAATGATTTTTTGGGAAACCAGCAGGCTGGACTTGATTCCTGGAGATGGGAAGTACAGTGCCGGCACTCTGATGGAGGGTGTTAATGTTGAAGTTTTGTAACTATGGTATATGCGAGCCTCTGGCAAGACAGTGATGGAGTGAATGATGATGAAAGTTTTTTTTTTTCAGGCCACCCTGCCTTGGTGGGAGATGTCTGATGTGTTAATATATATATATATATATATATATATATATATATATATATATATATATATATATATATATATATATATATATATATATATATATATATATATTATATTACATATACATATATATATATTATATATATATATATATATATATATATATATATATAATATATATATATATTATATATATATATATATATATATATATATATATATATATATATATATATATATATATATATTTTATATATATATATATATATATATATATATATATATATATATATTATATTCCTGACAAGACGTGCCTAACTCTCCCTTATTGGCCGTTGTTGGAAGATCGTCTCTGTCGCTTTCTTGTTGTTGGTTCTGTGTAACTCTGTTCAGAGAACATTGTCTAGACTTACTGATTTTCGACGATGTACTGAGGTTGTGTGTCGCATAGACACTCTGAGCAACTCAGGTCCTGTGTTGTAGCTTCTGACCTAATTTGTACTGGTATCTGTGTACTGTCACAGTTGGGGATTTTCTTATGCTGAACTTAGATTCAGTAGTATGGGAGTTTTGTGACTTTTGTGCAGGATCTGCAGATGGTCCCTACTTAGTGTCGTTATATTATCTCCTTCTTCCTGATTCTGTGTCGCTGTTGCTTTTTATATTGCTGTTCGGCTTATCAGTCGTTTTATTGTTCAAGCAAGCTGTTCTGATTGCCAGGTGGTCAAGAAGTTAGTTGATGTGAGGACTTTGTCAGTCATTGGTTTAAGTCTAGTCGAGTGTTGAGACATAGTGAACTACTTAGAGCACTTACACACATACACACAAACTTATTTGTATATATATGTGTTATTAAATGTTAACAATGTACCAGACGGTACTTAAGACATATAAATGTGATATGTGACTTCAGCACAATACTACTGTACACGAGAGATGTGATTATTATTATTATTTTGTTTAAATTGATTAATTTAATTTACTTTGATCTTATACCTCTAGACATTGTTATTAATAAATTTATTAAATTTTAATTTCTTTAGTTAGTAGCCTACCAGTTGTAATCCTGAAGCACTAATAATTCTTATTGAATTCTAATGGATAATTGGACCCGGATACTGACTACTTGTTATGAAAACCCAGTAACAGGCTGGATGCTAGAAGGGCAGTCCTTTCTAGTATTCACTAGAGATCTCTATGCTTATTTGAAATCGCGTTTTCTGTAACAAATGGGGGCCTGTCCGGGAGGCTCTTGATCCAAGGTGTTGGTAAAATTGTCCAGTTTGACATACTAGTAATTCTATGGTCAAACACTTTGAGTACTTTCCTAATCTGAAGACTTTGAGTTTTGTCTTGTACAGCATACTAGGTGGATGTATGTACTTGACTGAGTCTCTTGATCCAAGGAGATGGAAATGCTGTTTATGAGCTCTAACTCTAAGACAACCAACACCAAAATTCCTAATAGGATTATAGTTTCCCATAATCACTCTCTCGTAGTACAATTATTTTCGTGATGTATGTCAAAGTGAAACAGTTAATTGATTCTCTGACTTTGTCTGAGTTAAGTACATTAAAACTTCAGACGTGTTGGCGAGTAGCCAAATATCTCGGTGTGACGTATAACAGGAATTACACCGCTGAATCTGTCAGAGCGTTAATTAAAGATATATTGTTTCCTGCTCATACAGAGATGTCTGATTACGATTCAGATACAGGAAGCCTAGTGTCACAATTAGGAAGTATGACTATTTGATGACGTAGAAGAAAGAGCAACTACGGCAGAAGTGTCTGAGCCTAGTGTAATTACATTCTCGCTCACGCCTTCCCACCTCACTGACACAATAGTACAGAGTATAGCTGGTAGTATAACTCAGCCTCATACTAGTACTGTGTATGCTACACCTGTATCTACTTATCCAAGACCAGATCTAGACTCTCTAGGGATGGCTGGACTAGGTGCCTGACCTAAGGACCATCCAGACTCATTCGTTAGATTCCTTACTCCTCCGTTACCCACTGGTCACATCTCTCAGGAACAGCTTGAGAGGTTGGAATGCCTCATTATGTTGCAGACTGCACAAATAGAAGCACAGAGGAAATTGAACAAAGAAGATTACCAGAGAGAAAATGTTCGTCTCGGAAAACAAGACTGATAGATCTGATAAAGTTGATAAATCTGTTAGTACAACACAGGACACATTTAATGTGCAGAAAGCTGCATCCATGGTTTCTAAGTCTTTTGAGAGTGACTTAGACACCTATTTTGATGTATTTGAGAACCAGGCATGTGTTATGAACTGGCTACATATGCACTGGGCCACCTTGTTGCACACAGCTTTGACAGGAAGAGCTCAAACTTGTACTGCTGCTTTACCATTTGCCAAGTACATTAGTTATGATGCTGTCAAGCTAACTATTCTAGAGACATATAACTTGTTACCTGTAAGTTATCAAATCGCATTTCGTACGTTACAACGACGACAAGATCAAACTTGTGTAGAGTTTGCTCGTGAGAAAAAAGTTGCATTTGAGAGGTGGTGTAGGTCTGCCAAGTGTAACAACTACAACAGCCTTGTTCAGTTGTTACTACACGAAGAGTTTAACAACTGTATGTCTGCTGTCATACAAGAATATCTGATCGATCATACGGCTTCGGATATTCTGAAATCTGCAGCATTAGCAGACAATTACGAGATTTCTCACAAACTTGTACGTACTAAAACACAGAGAAACAAGGTAACTAAAAGTTGTCCTAGAAGTTGGCAACCTAAATCAGCTGCTCAGTGCCAGCCTGTTGTACCTGCTACTGTAACTTCTCGTACCTTTACCAGGAAAACCCGCAATCCTGAATCTGTCTCTGTGGCTAGACAGAAGTCTGATAACAAAAAGAAGAAAGTTAAATGTACCTATTGTAACAGAAACGGGCATGCTAGAGAGTATTGCTATAAGTTAGAAAGAGATACGACAAGCGGTCGTGCGGCTGGCGCCCCCACACAAGTCGTATCCTCTTCCATGCAACAAAGGCACCAAAATCCTAGTAATACCTCTGATCCTACTGTTTTAGATAATATTACTCAGAATAGATGACTAGCGTCAGAAAGTGTATCTGACGAAAAGATTCGTTCAGCGATGAGTCCTTACTTATCGAGAGGTAAAGTAGGATTTGATGAATCACATCTAACTGAGATAATTACTTTCAGAGACACTGGCAGTTATCTCACATTATTAAGAGAAGATGTACTGCCCATAACTGACGATACCTATACCAAGATAGATGTATTGTTAGAAGCCTATGGAGGGGCTGTTATAAAAGTGCCTCTGCACAAAGTTTACATTGAAACAAGCTATTATACTGGTTATATTTCAGTGGGTATATCCAGTGATATATTTCCCATCAGGTCAGTGGACTTGTTGATAGAGAACGATATCCTTCATGCTGGTATATGTAAGGAACCACTTGTGATTGATAATAACACTGATGATAATTATGCCATTGAAGCTTGTAGAGAGAAGCATATTATATTTCCTCTCAGTGCAATTACAAGAGCTATGTCAAAGATACAACAACCATCCTTGTCTCCTGTTGAGTTAGTGGATGACAATGATTTGGGCTTGAATATGTTGTTTAGTGATGCTCTGCGCCCAGGATCATTAACACTGACTCCCCCCTGTCATCAATCTAGTCAGGACACAATTGACGTTAAATTTCTAACTCATGATGATTTAATCAAGGATCAGTTTGTTGTCTGAGAGATACAGCAGTTACTGTCTAATTATTCTATTTATATATTCACAGTAGTGGTGATATGTGTGTGTGAGGAGGAGACAGTTGGAGACAGAAGCTGAGTGTTGAGTGTGTAGTGTTGTGTGGGCGATGTTACTGACTGGCAGAACACTCCTGCAGCAGACCCCCCCCCCCTTCACTACACACCTTAAGCTTCCTCATACACAGATGTCCATACTGCCTCACATTCCACTACCACTACTTAAGAGTGGAATGCCCTCTCCTGTCTATCGCACAAGACTACTGTCCATATGCAGTCTCCACTACTATGATCTAGCCTCAACGTGTCACACTTGTCTATGCTATCCTGTCTCTACACTGATGTACATAACCATGAGTATACAGAGATACAATACTTCGTACCTCCCTAGTACTAGGGGCATAACTTAGTGATGTAGACACTGTGAAATTATAGAAGTGCTTGGCACAAGATTGACTCTGATTTATTTTTATATTAAATTGTGTAATTAATGTAACATGAGTAATCACAGCAATAATGTGAAAGACATTAACGCAACTTCTAGTGCGACCGTTTGTCATGTTGGGGAGGTGTTACAACCCCTGAATGGGTCACAATGTATATAATGTATATTACCTGTTCATAGAATTTTATATTGGTTATATTTGCAATAATAACTAAATCGTAAATATATTGCTTTATATTATTATTTGACTTAGTTATATTATCAGGTAGGATGTAACATTTATATATATTATTCAGTGCTCATAGTTCAAGTCTTGATTGTCTAACTACTGTAATTATCGCTCGTTGCTAGTTTCTCTGTCGGCTTCTCGGTGTTGCTGGGCAGCAGCTGTCCAGGAGCAATCACGTGATTGAGGGGGGTGTTCACACCTCGCCTGGAGTAGTCAGTCTGGGCTAGACTCTCTTGGTGGTTGGACATATTCCTGACAAGACGTGACTAACTCTACCTTATAGGCCCTTGTTGGAAGATCGTCTCTGTCGCTTTCTTGTTGTTGGTTCTGTGAACTCTGTTCAGAGAACATTGTCTAGACTTAGTGATTTTCGACGTTGTACTGAGGTTGTGTGTCGCATAGACACTCTGAGAAACTCAGGTCCTGAGCTGTAGCTTCTGACCTATTTTGTACTGGTATCTGTGCACTGTCACAGTCAGGGATTTTCTAATGCTGAACTTAGATTCAGTAGTATGGGAGTTTTGTGACTTTTGTGGAGGATCTGCTGATGGTCCCTACTTAGTGTCATTATATAATCTCCTTGATCCCGATTCTGTGTTGCAGTTGCTTGTTATATTGTTGTTCGGCTCATAAGTCGTTTTATTGTTCAAGCAAGCTGTTCTGATTGCCAGGTTGGTCAAGAAGTTAGTTGATGTGAGAACTTTGTCAGCCACTGGTTAAGTCTAGTCGAGTCTTGAGACATAGCGAACTACTTAGAGCACTTACACACATACATACAAACTTATTTGTATATATATGTGTTATTAAATGTTAACAACGTACCAGACGGTACTTAAGACATATAAATGTGATATGTGACTTCAGCACAATACTACTGTATACGAGAGATGTGATTATTATTATTATTTTGTTTAAATTGATTAATTTAATTTACTTTGATCTTATACCTCTAGACACTGTTATTAATAAATTTATTAAATTTTAATTTCTTTAGTTAGTAGCCTACCAGTTGTAATCCTGAAGCACTAATAATTCTTATTGAATTCTAATGGATAATTGGACCAGGATACTGAATACTTGTTATGAAAACCCAGTAACAGGCTGGATGCTAGAAGGGCAGTCCTTTCTAGTATTACCTGGAGATCTCTATGGTTATTAGAAATCGCGTTTTTTATAATATATTATATATAATATATATATATATATATATATATATATATATATATATATATATATATATATATATATATATATATATATATATATATATATATATATATATATATATATATAATATATATATAAATATACATATATATATATATATATATATATATTATATATATATATATATATATATATATATATATATATATATATATATATATATATATATATATATATATATATATTATATTATATATATATATATATATATATATATATATATATATATATATATATATATATATATATATATATATATATAAATATATATATAAGCAATAAAATCACAGTAAGCAGGTGACTTCAGAATATGCAAAACAACCACTGTGAAAGAATAGAGAAATTCAAAGCGCTTTCGTGACTACTCACATTATAAAGGAGCAATGAAAGTAGAGCATCAAAGAAAGGTATATGAATGGTCTAGTGCACGCCTCACTATCAGATCCCACAACAAAGAAACACCTGACGCGCGACTCATAAAAAAGAGAACACTGCAGCAGGCCCGCCGGCCCAACTAGACAGGTCCTTCACACAACCCACGAACAAACTTTTCTACCCAAGAAATAAGAATTTTAAAAATTATTATTTGTTCAATGTATTATTAAATTCTTCAAAGATTCTATTAATTATAAATGGATCTAATTTATATAAACCAAAGGAAATATTCATATTATTGTCAAAACTGCTTTTTCTGAAACAAGATTCAATTATATTCCTGTCGACCTTGGACTTGCTTGATACAACTTTCTCAGCTTTTTGAAAATCAATTGGATGGTTAAAATCTCTCACGTGAATAAATATAGCATTGGAATCTTGTCCAGTTCTAATGCTATATTTATGTTGTTTTAATCTTAGTTCGAGATTTTTACCAGTTTGACCGTAATAAACTTTATCGCAAATTTTACAAGGAATCTTATAGACACATCCATCAGCATTTTGGGGGGAATTCTTTATCAAAAGTTTTTTTTACTGTATCAAGATTTTTGAATACAACTTTAATATTAAAAGTCTTAAGAAGAGAAGGCATATCAACCAAGTTTTCATGGTAAGGGAGAACCAACATATTTTTAGTTGAATAAGGCTGGTTGTCCCTTTTTGGATTGTAAAAATTATTTCTAGCAACTTTAAAAGATTTATCAATTACGTTTCTTGGGTATTTCAAATCATTACCTATTTCATAAATTTTGGATATTTCCTCATCTATGAACTCAGGACTAAAAATTTGTAAAGCTCTCAAAAACATTTATGAGAATACGTACAGTTTAACTCTATCTTGATGCGAGGAATAATAGTGGACATAGGAACAGTTATTTGTAGGTTTTCTGTAAATTTTAAATTTGAATTCATTATTACCCTTAATAATTAAAACATCTAGAAAAGGCAATGAGTTATTTTCTTCAAATTCAACAGTAAAGTTTATAGAATGGGCTAAGCTATTTAATTTGCCAAGGAAATGGTGTATATCTACATTTTTGGGCATAAGACACAAAATATCATCAACATATCTGAACCATTTAGCTCTATTAGGGAGGATTGTGTTAAGTAACCTTGTTTCCAAAAAATCCATGTATAGGTTACTAAGAACAGGTGAAAGAGGATTTCCCATTGCCATACCAAACTTCTGAGTGTAAAATTTATCATTAAATTCAAATTTTGCATCAACAATGCAAAGTTTAATAAGTTTAATGATAGTAGGAACTGGCAATGGTAAATCATAGTTAACGAGTTCTTCAGATAAGAAACTTAATAAATCATCAACAGGAACTTTCGTAAACAAGGAAGTAACATCAAAACTAACCATGTTAAAATCATTTAAGTCAGTCAAGGAGCTTAATTTATCAACCAAGTCTATGTTGTTTTTAACATTAAAGTTAGAAATTTTGCCAACAATAGGGCTCAAAATATCAACAAGCCATTTGGATAATTTATATGAAACTGACCCTATGGAGCTAATAATTGGTCTGACTGGATTCCCTGGTTTGTGTGTTTTTATTAGTCCATACATGTAAGGTAAAGATGGATTAGTGGAAGTAAATTGTTTGACTAATTCATCTTTGCCTTTCAGTAGAAGTTTTATTGTTTTATTGAAATTGCTGTTAACGGTTTCTAGGGGATTTTTTCTAAGTTTAGAATAGGTTTCAGTATCATCTAAGAGATTATTCATTTTTTCTTGGTAATCATTTTCTTTCATAATTATTATTGCATTTATTTTGTCTGCTCTAGTAAGGCGCAAATTTTTATTGTTATTAAGTGTTATTAAGTGTTATTAAGTGTTATTAAGTTATTATTGTTATTAAGTGTTTGGTTTTAACATAGAGATATATACCATTCCTTTACTAATATTAATTTCATCAGAGGATAAATTAGAAAATTTTTCAAAGTTACAAAAGGCTTTTGCAATTTCAACATTATTAAGTTTTTTTGAAGTTGCAAAACTTAGGCCATAACCTAGAGCAGCAGTTGTATGTTTGTCTAAAATTTCATCTGATAAGTTAATTACAAAATTGTTATTAGCATGTTTTGTCCAATCACTATTTTCAATTAAAATGTTTAATTTTCTTTGTAGCTTGTTTTTGAGTTCATTACAAAATTTATAAAATAGGTAATGATTTGAAATACCAAAGAAACGTAATTGATAAATCTTTTAAAGTTATTTTTTTTATTATCACACTGGCCGATTCCCACCAAGGCAGGGTGGCCAGAAAAAGAAAAACTTTCACCATCATTCACTCCATCACTGTCTTGCCAGAAGGGTGCTTTACACTACAGTTTTTAAACTGCAACATTAACACCCCTCCTTCAGAGTGCAGCCACTGTACTTCCCATCTCCAGGACTCAAGTCCGGCCTGCCGGTTTCCCTGAACCATTTCATAAATGTTACTTTGCTCACACTCCAACAGCACGTCAAGTATTAAAAACCATTTGTCTCCATTCACTCCTATCAAACGCGCTCACGCATGCCTGCTGGAAGTCCAAGCCCCTCGCACACAAAACCTCCTTTACCCCCTCCCTCCAACCCTTCCTAGGCCGACCCCTACCCCGCCTTCCTTCCACTACAGACTGATACACTCTTGAAGTCATTCTGTTTCGCTCCATTCTCTCTACATGTCCGAACCACCTCAACAACCCTTCCTCAGCCCTCTGGACAACAGTTTTGGTAATCCCGCACCTCCTCCTAACTTCCAAACTACGAATTCTCTGCATTATATTCACACCACACATTTCCCTCAGACATGACATCTCCACTGCCTCCAGCCTTCTCCTCGCTGCAACATTCATCACCCACGCTTCACACCCATATAAGAGCGTTGGTAAAACTATACTCTCATACATTCCCCTCTTTGCCTCCAAGGACAAAGTTCTTTGTCTCCACAGACTCCTAAGTGCACCACTCACTCTTTTTCCCTCATCAATTCTATGATTCACCTCATCTTTCATAGACCCATCCGCTGACACGTCCACTCCCAAATATCTGAATACATTCACCTCCTCCATACTCTCTCCCTCCAATCTGATATCCAATCTTTCATCTTTGTTATCCTCATAACCTTACTCTTTCCTGTATTCACCTTTAATTTTCTTCTTTTGCACACCCTACCAAATTCCTCCACCAATCTCATGCAACTTCTCTTCAGAATCTCACAAGAGCACAGTGTCATCAGCAAAGAGCAGCAGTGACAACTCCCACTTTGTGTGTGATTCTTTATCTTTTAACTCCACGCCTCTTGCCAAGACCCTCGCATTTACTTCTCTTACAACCCAATCTATAAATATATTAAACAACCACGGTGACATCACACATCCTTGTCTAAGGTCTACTTTTACTGAGAAAAAATTTCACTCTTTCCTACATACTCTAACTTGAACCTCATTATCCTCGTAAAAACTCTTCACTGCTTTCAGTAACCTACCTCCTACACCATACACCTGCAACATTTGCCACATTGCCCCCCTATCCACCCTGTCATACGCCTTTTCCAAATCCATAAATGCCACAAAGACCTCTTTAGCCTTATCTAAATACTGTTCACTTACATGTTTCACTGTAAACACCTGGTCCACACACCCCCTACCTTTCCTAAAGCCTCCTTGTTCATCTGCTATCCTATTCTCAGTCTTACTCTTAATTCTTTCAATTATAACTCTACCATACACTTTACCAGGTATACTCAACAGACTTATCCCCCTATAATTTTTGCACTCTCTTTTATCCCTTTTGCCTTTATACAAAGGAACTATGCATGCTCTCTGCCAATCCCTAGGTACCTTACCCTCTTCCATACATTTATTAAATAATTGCACCAACCACTCCAAAACTATATCCCCACCTGCTTTTAACATTTCTATCTTTATCCCATCAATCCCGGCTCCCTTACCCCCTTTCATTTTACCTATTGCCTCACGAACTTCCCCCACACTCACAACTGGCTCTTCCTCACTCCTACAAAATGTTATTCCTCCTTGCCCTATACACGAAATCACAGCTTCCCTATCTTCATCAACATTTAACAATTCCTCCAAATATTCCCTCCATCTTCCCAATACCTCTAACTCTCCATTTAATAACTCTCCTCTCCTATTTTTAACTGACAAATCCATTTGTTCTCCTGGCTTTCTTAACTTGTTAATCTCACTCCAAAACTTTTTCTTATTTTCAACAAAATTTGTTGATAACATCTCACACACTCTTTCATTTGCTCTCTTTTTACATTGCTTCACCACTCTCTTAACCTCTCTCTTTTTCTCCATATACTCTTCCCTCCTTGCATCACTTCTATTTTGTAAAAACTTCTCATATGCTAACTTTTTCTCCCTTACTACTCTCTTTACATCATCATTCCACCAATCGCTCCTCTTCCCTACTGCACCCACTTTCCTGTAACCACAAACTTCTGCTGAACACTCTAACACTACATTTTTAAACCTACCCCATACCTCTTCGACCCCATTGCCTATGCTCTCATTAGCCCATCTATCCTCCAATAGCTGTTTATATCTTACCCTAACTGCCTCCTCTTTTAGTTTATAAACCTTCACCTCTCTCTTCCCTGATGCTTCTATTCTCCTTGTATCCCATCTACCTTTTACTCTCGCCTGGACCCATCCTGGATAGATCTGTCATTTCAGCAGAGCCTTCAACATAGGAGGGATGTGGGTGGCCTTACTGTTATGTACAAGGCCAATATTGTGAAAATACCACACTTGGATCCACTTCGAGGACAGCGTGAAACAAGCTTTTATGCCAGAAGACGGGCAGAAAGCAGCAACTTCACTCTGGCTGTACCCTTCTCCAGAACATCACTCCATCTGAGATCATACATACCCAGGATGACTAGAGTATGGAACACATTCGTACAGCATAATGATGTCAACGAGATAAAGTCAGCTGATAAAATGAAAATGCTGGCCCATAGATGGCTCCAACTTCATCCTGTTTCCTACTTGTATGTCTCATAACAATAAAAATGCTTTCAAATGAGCTGATGTAGGTAACAGCTCTTAGCTTGCCAATAAAGTTAGGAATCCTTAACCTGTAAATAGCTGTCAATAAAGCTAGGGATCCTTAACCTTGTCAAACCCTGTGTAAAAAAAAAAAAAAAAAAAAAAAAAAAAACTAGAAAGTGATCTGATATATCTGTGGCCCCTCTATAAACATGTACATCCTGAAGTCTACTCAACAGTCTTTTATCTACCAATACATAATCCAACAAACTACTGTCATTTCGCCCTTCATCATGTCTTGTATACTTATTTATCCTCTTTTTCTTAAAATATGTATTACCTATAACTAAACCCCTTTCTATACAAAGTTCAATCAAAGGGCTCCCATTATCATTTACACTTGGCACCCCAAACTTACCTACCACACCCTTTCTAAAAGTTTCTCCTACTTTAGCATTCAGGTCCCCTACCACAATTACTCTCTCACTTGGTTCAAAGGCTCCTATACATTCACTTAACATCTCCCAAAATCTCTCTCTCTCCTCTGCATTCCTCTCTTCTCCAGGTGCATACACGCTTATTATGACCCACTTCTCGCATGCAACCTTTACTTTAATCCACATAATTCTTGAATTTACACATTCATATTCTCTTTTCTCCTTCCATAACTGATCATTCAACATTACTGCTACCCCTTCCTTTGCTCTAACTCTCTCAGATACTCCAGATTTAATCCCATTTATTTCCCCCCGCTGAAACTCTCCTACCCCCTTCAGCTTTGTTTCGCTTAGGGCCAGGACATCAAACTTCTTTTCATTCATAACATCAGCAATCATCTGTTTCTTGTCATCCGCACTACATCCACGCACATTTAAGCATCCCAGTTTTATAAAGTTTTTCTTCTTCTCTTTTTTAGTAAATGTCTACAGGAGAAGGGGTTACTAGCCCATCGCTCCCGGCATTTTAGTCGCCTCATACGACACGCATGGCTTACGGAGGAAAGATTCTTTTCCACTTCCCCATGGACAATAGAAGAAATAAAGAAGAACAAGAGCTTTTTAGAAAACGGAGAAAAACCTAGATGTATGTATATATATATGCATGTGCGTGTCTGTGAAGTGTGACCAAAGTGTAAGTAAGAGTAGCAAGATATCCCTGTTATCTAGCGTGTTTATGAGACAGAAAAAGAAACCAGCAATCCTACCATCATGCAAAACAGTTACAGGTTTTTGTTTCACAGTCATCTAGCAGGACGGTAGCACTTCCCTGGGTGGTTGCTGTCTACCAACCAGCCTTATTCAACTAAAAACATGTTGGTTTTCCCTTACCATGAAAACTTGGTTGATATGCCTTCTCTTCTTAAGACTTTTAATATCAAAGTTGTATTTAAAAATCTTGATACAGTAAAAAAACTTTTGATAAAGAATTCCCCCCAAAATGCTGATGGATGTGTCTATAAGATTCCTTGTAAAATTTGCGATAAAGTTTATTATGGTCAAACTGGTAAAAATCTCGAACTAAGATTAAAACAACATAAATATAGCATTAGAACTGGACAAGATTCCAATGCTCTATTTATTCATATGAGAGATTTTAACCATCCAATTGATTTTCAAAAAGTTGAGAAAGTTGTATCAAGCAAGTCCAAGGTCGACAGGAATATAACTGAATCTTGTTTCATAAAAAGCAGTTTTGACAATAATATGAATGTTTCCCTTGGTTTATATAAATTAGATCCGTTTATAATTACTAGAGTTTGGGAAGAATTTAATATTACATTAGACAAATAATAAATTTTAAAATTCTTATTTCTTGGGTAGAATAGTTTGTTGGTGGGTTGTGCGAAGGACCTGTCTAGTTGGGCCAGCGGGCCTGCTACAGTGTTCCCTTTTTTTTTGAGTTGCGCATCAGGTGTTGCTTTGTTGTGGGATGTGATAGTGAGGTGTGGGCTAGACCCTTTATGTACCTTCCTTACTGTGATCTTATACAACACTGCACTAGGCAAGGACTCGAACCCATGCTGCTTTGGACTGCCTCATGGTGGACAAAAACACATGACGCCCTAATCCAGCGGAACTGACAACAGTGCATTAGTGTTTGCAATAAAGCTGACAGAATTCTTGGCTTCATATCTAGAAGTATAATAATAGAAGTCCTCAGGTTGTTCTTCAACTCTATATATCCTTGGTTGGGCCTCATTTAGACTATGCTGCTCACTTCTGGTCACCGTATTACAGAATGGATATAAATGCTCTGGAAAACGTACAGAGGAGGATGACAAAGATGATCCCATGTATCAGAAATCTTCCCTAAGAGGATAGACTGAGGGCCCTGAATCTGCACTCTCTCAACAGGCGTAGAATTAGGGGGGATATGATCGAGGTGTATAAATGGAAAACAGGAATAAATAAAGAGGATGTAAATAGCGTGCTGAAAATTTCCAGCCAAGACAGGATTCGCAGCAATGGTTTCAAGTTGGAAAAATTCAGATTCAGGAAGGATATAGGAAAGCACTGGTTTGGTAATAGAGTTGTGAATGAGTGGAACAAACTCACGAGTGCAGTTATTGAGGATAAAACGTTGTGTAGTTTTAAAAATAGGTTAGATAAATACATGAGTGGGTGTGGGTGGGTGTGAGTTGGAACTGACTAGCTTGTGTTGCTGGGACTGGTGCAGTGCTCCTTCCTTGAGTGGAGGTGACCAGACTGGGTGGGTCACTGGGCTAATCCGGGGGAAGGGGACATGGACCTGCTCCACATGGATCAGTAGGCCTATCGCAGTGTTCCTTCTTTCTTATGTTCTTACGAATGTTGTACTCGCTACCCAAGGACATACGATGGTGTGGATGACTCTAAGCTAATTCCATTCTAATCCCTATTTGGTGTACTAGTTCAACAAGCAGTATTTTATATTATTATAACCACGAACGAGTGGTATTGATCATTAACAACACTGTACTAGCCAAGGTCTCGAACCCATGCTGCTTTGGCCTGCCTCATGACGCCCTAATCCACTGGACCATACAATCCTTAAGCATAGCACATCCAGTGGAACTGAATGTTGTATTTGCTACCAGGCCTCATGGTGGATCAGGGCCTGATCAACCAGGCTGTTGCTGCTGGCTGCACGCAATCCAACATACGAGCCACAGCCCGGCTGGTCAGGTACCGACTTTAGGTGCCTGTCCAGTGCCTGTTTGAAGACAGTCAGGGGTCTATTGGTAATCCACTTTATGTACGCTGGGAGGCAGCTGAACAGTCTTGTGCCCCTGACACTTATTGTGTTGTCTCTGGGCCTGGGATCTTCAATCAACTTGGCGTCCACCAGGACGCTGACATGTCCCTAGGGCAGCTCTCCATCGGGCTGCTAACGGAGTCACTGGCTTCTTGGACCTCTTGGGGAGGGTCGATGATGCTCGTGCAAGCAGCAGATCCCGGGGCAACTTGCTGATGTTTGCAATGTCTGCCGAGGAGAGACAGGCACCTACGAACATCTGTTGTTGGGGCATTGGATGAATTCCCTACTATGTTTGTTAACTGCTCATTACTCTGTAATTTGTCTATGATTGTAATCATGTCATAACGTGTTTATCATTCATTACCTTTGAAACTTGTCATGATTGTGACCAGCTCTACCTGGAGCTCATTACCTTTGTAAATTCTCATGATTAATGTGTTTGATTCATTACCTTTGCAATTATTCATGAGTGTGACCAGCTCTACCTGGAGCTCATTACCTATGTAACTTGGTCATGATTATGACCAGATCTAGTTCATTACCTTTGTAACTTGCTCAGCTATCAAAACTTTGGAGTCCAGTCCCTGGACCAATTATGTACCTCTGTAATCTTTTGACTACCGCCCACAGGATGGGTATGGGGTGCATAATAAACATATTAAACTAACTCTTAACGTGCTAGTGACACCCCTGCTTTTCATTGGGGGGATGGTGCATCGTCTGCCAAGTCTTTTGCTTTCGTAGTGAGTGATTTTCGTGTGCAAGTTCGGTACTAGTCCCTCTAGGATTCTCCAGGTGTATATAATCATGTATCTCTCCCGCATGCGTTCCAGGGAGTACCGGTTCAGGAACTTCAAGCGTTAACAGTAATTGAGGTGTTTTATCTCAGTTATGTGTGCCATGAAGGTCAACAGTTTCACCTGCCTTGAAAAGTGCTGTTAGTGTGCAACAAAATTCCAGCCTAGATAGAACAAGCGCCCTGAAGAGTGTCATCATGGGCTTGGCATCCCTAGTTTTGAAGGTTCTCATTATCCATCCTGACATTTTTGTAGCAGATGCGATTGATACAATGTTATGGTCCTTAAAGGTGAGATCCTCCGACATGATCACTCCCAGGTCTTTGACGTTAGTTTTTCGCTCTATTGTGAGGCTGGAATTTGTTTTATACTCTGATGAGTTTTAATTTCCTCATGTTTACTATGTCGGAGTAGTTGAAATTTCTCCTCGTTGAACTTCATATTGTTTTCTGCAACCCATTGAAAGATTTGGTTGATGTCCGCCTGGAGCCTTGTAGTGTCATGCAGATTCGGGTGTCATCTGCAAAGGAAGACACGGTGCTGTGTGTTACAAAAAACGCGATTCTAAAAGCTTAGAGATCTCCAGTGAATACTAGAAAGGACTGCCCTTCTAGCATCCAGCCTGTTACTGGGTTTTTGTAACAAGTAGTCAGTATCCTTTTCCAGTTATTCATTAGAATTCAGTATGATTCAATAGTGCTTCAGGATTACAACTGGTAGGCTACTAACTAGAGAAATTAAAATTTAATAACTTTATTAAGTATCGTCTAGAGGTATATCAAATTAAATTAAATTAATCACAGTAATCAAAATAATAATCACTTCTCTCGTATACAATAGTATTGTGCTGAAAGCACATATCACATTTATAATTCTTAAGTACCGTCTGGTACATTAACATTTAATAAGATATTACAAATATGTACAAGTAAGTTTGTGTATGTAAGTGCTCTAAGTAGTTAGCTATGTCTGAAGACTCGACTAGACTTAAACAAGTGACAGACAAAGTCCTCAAATAAACTAAGTTCCTGACCAACTGACGATCAGAACAGTCTGCTTGAACAATAAAAAGAATGCTAAGCCCAATAACAATATAACAAGCAACTGCGACACAGAATCAGGAACAAGGAGATAATATAACGACACTAAGTAGGGACCATCAGCAGATCCTCCACAAAAGTCACAAAACTCCCATACTACTGAATCTAAGTTCAGCATAAGAAAATCCCCGACTGTGATAATACACAGATACCAGTACAAATTAGGTCAGAAGCTACAGCTCAGGACCTGACTTGCTTAGAGTGCCTATGCGACACAACCTCAGTACAACGTCGAAAATCACTAAGTCTATACAATGTTCTGTGAACAGAGTTTCCAGAACTAACAATGATGAGACAAGAGACGATCTTCCAACAAGAGCCTATAAGGAAGATTTAGGCACTGTCTGGAATACGTCCAACCACTCAGCGAGTCTAGACCAGACTGAATACTTCAGGCGAGGTGAGGACACCCCCCCTCGATCACGTGATAGCTCCGTGGACAGCTGCCCAGCAAGAAGCCGGCAGGGAAACGAGCAAAGAGCGATAATTACAATAGTTAGACAATCAAGACTTGAACTGAGCACATAATATGTTACATCCTACCTAACAAAAGGAAACTAAGTCAAATAATAATATAAAGCAATATATTTACGATTTAGCTATTATCGCAAATATAAGCAATATAAAATTATATGAAAATATACATTATATTCATAATCATAATATACATTGCAACCCATTCAGGGGTTGCAACACTGTGGCTTACATCCTTGTCTATGTCAAATATCAGGATGAGGAACAAGATGGGAGTGAGTACTGTGCCTTGCGGAACAGAGCTTTTCACCGTAGCCACCTCAGACTTTACTCTGTTGACTACTACTCTTTGTGTTCTATTTGTGAAGAAATTAGAGATCCATCTACCAACTTTTCCTGTTATTCCTTTAGAACGCATTTTGTGCGCTATTATGCCATGGTCACACTTGTTGAAGGCTTTTGCAAAGTCTGTGTATTTTACATCTGCATTCGTTTTGTCTTCTAGTGCATCTAGGACCTTGTCGTAGTGATCCAGTAGTTGGAACAGACGAGCGACCAGCTCTAAACCCATGTTGCACCTGGGTTGTGTAACTGATGGGTATCAAGATGGGTGGCAATCTTGCTTCTTAGGACCCTTTCAAAGATTTTTATGATATGGGATGTTAGCGCTAACGGTCTGTAGTTCTTTGCTATTGTTTTACTGCCACCCTTGTGGAGTGGGACTATGTCTGTTGTTTTCAGTAACTCTGGGACGAACCCCATGTCCATGCTCCCTCTCCATAGGATGTTAAAGCACGTGATAGGCACTTCTTGCAATTCTTGATGAACACGGAGTTCCACGAGTCTGGCCCTGGATCAGAGTGCATGGGTATGTCATTTATCGCCTGTTCGAAGTCATTTGGTGTCAGGATAACATCAGATAGACTTGTGTTTACGAAATTCTGTGGCTCTCTCATAAGAAATTCATTTAGATCTTCGACTCTCAGTCTGGTTAGCGGCTTGCTAAAAACTGAGTCATATTGGGACTTGAGTGGCTCATTCATTTCCTTGCTGTCATCTGTGTAGAATCCATCTTGTTTAAGTAGGGGCCCAATACTGGATGTTGTTCTCGACTTTGATTTGGGATAAGAAAAGAAATACTTATGGCTTTTAGTTCTTTCTGCGATTCCTGACTCCTATAAGATTCCTTTAGCTTAAGTTCGATGTTTGCTATTTCTCTGATCAGTGTCTCCCTACGCATTGCAGATATATTGGCCTCTTTTGGCCGCTCTGTTAATCTTTTCCTTCGTCTGTAAAGGGAGCGCCTGTCTCTTTCTATTGTACATCTACTCCTCCTTTTTCTTAAAGGAATATGCCTTGAGCATACATCGAGTGCCACAGAGTTAATCTCTTCTAGGCATAAGTTGGGGTCTGTGTTGCTTAGTCTATCTTCCCAGCTTATATCATTTAGGACTTGGTTTACTTGGTCCCACTTTATGTTCTTGTTATTTAAGTTGAATTTGGTGAAGGCTCTCTCATGACTGATTCCATTTTGTCGGTTTGGGGCTCCGCGCATACTTGTCTGAACCTCGATTATGTTGTGATCCGAGTATATTGTTTTTGATATGGTGACATTTCGTATCAGATCATCATTGTTAGTGAGGATGAGGTCCATTGCATTCTCCAATCTAGTAGGTTCTATTATTTCCTGGTTTAAGTTGAATTTTGTGCAGAGATTTAAAAGCTCGTGTGTGTGAGAGTTCTCGTCTGAGCTGCTTCCTGGTGTTATCAATGCAACATCATTATTTGCTATATTCCTCCATTTTAGGTGCCTTAAGTTGAAATCCTCCAGGAGCAAGATGTTGGGGGCAGGAGCTGGAAGATTTTCCAGACAGTGGTCAATTTTCAAGAGCTGTTCCTGGAATTGTTAGGACGTTGCATCCGGAGGCTTGTAGACTATCACAATGACTAGATTTTGGTTCTCGATCTTTACTGCTAAAACTTCAACTGCATCATTTGAGGCATTTAGCAGTTCTGTGTAAATAAGTGACTCTGCGATATACAGGCCAAACCTCCCCCTTTTGCCTGTTCACTCTGTCGCATCTGTATAGGTTGTAATCTGGGATCCATATTTCGTTGTCCAAGTGATCCTTTATGTGGGTCTCTGTGAAAGCCGCGAACATTGCATTTGCCTCTGCAAGCAGTCCACGGATTTAAGGTATTTTGTTGTTCGTTGCTGGCTTTAGACCCTGTATATTTGCAAAGAAGAATGTCATCGGGTTGGTGGTACTGGGGGGAGGGAATTTTTTTCCGGCACTAGTGTCTGTATCTGTTGGTTTGGAATGGAGGTCACCGTCTGTGATTCCACTCCAGGAATGACTGGATCTGGCGTACGATTTCTGCCATTTCCTGCCAGTTTTTTTCCTTCCTGGCACAAAAAACCTCTCCCTCTTGAGTGGCTGTGGCTTCCCAGGTTTTCCCATGGTCTGGATGTTTAGTATCTTTTTGTCCCCTTTAGATGGTGTGTGCCTGGCAATTTAAGTTATAGCACTGTCTTTCCTGTTCTGAAAGGGGACACATTTCAGGATGAAAAAGCTTACAGACAGTGAGTTTGCATTTTCCTATTGTCATATAGGCACGGCATTTTCTAGGGTGGTCAAAATTGCACGTCCCATCTCTTTTTCCAGATATCCCATGCCTTCAGATACCAAGTGCATAATATTTGCACAGGCTTGGTTTCCATTTGTCTTGGATTTTTGTGACTGTATTCCCTGTTGGTGCATGTTTTCCTGTCTCATTCCTATCTCACTGGTACTAACAATGGAGCTCTCACCAGTTGCTTCTGGTAATATATCCTCACTATTACTAGTGGAGTCCCCTTGTTTGCTAACTCCTGTGATATTACTAGTTTGTAATATTGGTTTTATCTTGTCCTTGACTACACTTGTTTCCCCACTACAGCTCCTGTCTCGCTCGAGGCCACTAACATGCATTCCTGCGTGCATACAGTTTCTGTCTACCAGGACAGCACCTCTAACCTCACAGTTACTGTCTACCAGGACAGCACCTCGAGCCTCACAGTAACTGACTACCAGAAAGCACCACCAGCCTCACAGTTACTGTCTACCAGGCCAGTACCTCCAGCCTCACAGTTACTGTCTACCAGGACAGCACCTCCCGCCTCACAGTTACTGTCTACCAGGCCAGTACCTCCAGCCTCACAGTTACTGTCCACCAGGCCAGCACCTCCAGCCTCACAGTTACTGTCTACCAGGACAGCACCTCCAGCCTCACAGTAAGTGTCTACCAAGACAGCACCTCCAGCCTCACAGTAACTGTCTACCAGGACAGCACCTCCAGCCTCACAGTAAGTGTCTACCAAGACAGCACCTCCAGCCTCACAGTAACTGTCTACCAGGACAGCACCTCCAGCCTCACAGTAAGTGTCTACCAAGACAGCACCTCCAGCCTCACAGTAACTGTCTACCAGGACAGCACCTCCAGCCTCACAGTAACCGTTTACCAGGACAGAACTTCAAGCCTCACAGTAGCTGTCTACCAGGACAGCACCTCCCACCTTACAGTTTCTGTCTACCAGGACAGCATCTCCAGACTTAGTTTCTGACTACATGGCCAGCATCAAGGGCGATACCATCCAGCCCAGACTTTTTATTCTCCCATCTGTTATAGAATGCTTCCAGGTTTTCTTTGAAGGCTGTTTTGATGTTATCCTCTTTTAATACCAATGTGATTTTAGTCCAGATTGATCTCATTTGGACATACCCAAAAACACTTCCCTGATTTAATACTGCTTGTAGCTAGTTCTTGGATATCTGCACAAGGGGCGCGACACCAATTTTCACAAAAATGACAATTTATCTATGTGGAAGCCCGTTTGTTTGTTTGGCTGCAAACTACACAGGTAGGTATGCTAGGTATGCTTCAGGTATACTCCAGGTATACTCCAGGTATACTTTTGGCATGCTCCAGGTATGCTCCAGGTATACTTTAGGTGTACTATAGGTATACTCCAGGTATACCCTAGGTGTACTCTAGGTGTTCTCTAGGTATACTCTAGGTATGCTCCAAGTATACTCCAGGCATACTCCAGGTTTACTTTAGGTGTAATCTAGGTATACTCCAGGTACACTCTATGTATACTCCAGAAATACTTGAGGTATTCTCCAGGTATACTCTAGTTGTACTCTAGGTATACTCTAGGTATACTCTAGGTATGCTTCAGGTATACTCCAGGTATACTCCAGGTGTATTCTAGGTATACTTCAGGTTCACTCAGGTATATTCCAATTATACTCTAGGTATGCTCCAGGTATACTCTAGGTATACTTCAGGTGTTCTTCAGGTATACTCCAGGTATACTCTAGGTATACTCAAAGTATATTCCAGGTATACTCCATGTATACTCCAGGTATTCTCTATGTATACTCCAGGTATACTTCATGTATACTCCAGGTATACTCTATATTACAACCCAGGATTCCAAATGGCCTGTTATCCCGGGTGTAATAGGAGCAAAATAAACACAGCAGAAAAAGTTTACTTATATTATCCTTCACCAATTTAGAACAGCAATATGTACACTATGTACAGTGATAAGTATAGTGCACTCCAAGGTAAGCAAGGCAGAAATAGAAGCCACAAGATAGCAGACCGTGCTTCAACCAGCTCTAGAATGGGAATGACAAGGGCAGACAGGAGAACGGTACCCACATAACCTCTGCGATTGCAAAAAAACACCAACTTATTGGCTGGAACCTGGTCACTAGTTGAACGACGGGGCCCCATCTTAGCAACCTGGTTCGCTGGTTGGGGGAGATAGCCTGTAAATGAGGGTGTGTACATGCGCCGAAAAAGGTTACGTACTCTTTGCATGCCACACCCCCACCCCGAGAAGGCTCAGGATTAGGCTGCCACCTCCCAGTGGTAACCGTGCCGCCATGGCACAAAATAATGGGACCGCCTTTCCTCTCCACCATCCAACTCTTAGATAGAGCTCAGCTTTTCTCGTGACAAAAAGCCAAATCCTAAACTCAGAGTGATGACGGGCAGTTCCAGTACAGGCGGTAGCGATCCCTAACCCCCCCAGGAAAAAAAAGAGCGTGGGTCGCTAATCATCCAACAATATTACCTAGGAGTCTGAACTTTTTCTTGCAGGCTTTTATGGAAATTTAGGGCTGCAGAGTCCAGTACAGTGGGAGGCTTGGAGATTACTGAGAATTGTGATCACTGCAGACTGTGACCACCTGCGATGTCTGGCCCACATAAACATCGAAATGCTCCAAAGCCAGTACCAGTGCGAGGGCTTCTTTTTCAATGGTAGAGTAAGCCCTCTGATGCGGCTGGAACTTAGCTGAAAAGTATGCTACAGGCTGCAACTCCTTGTTCCCGATTTGTAATAGTACTGCCCCAACCCCAGACTCACAAGCATAAACCTGAAATGAAAAAGGTTTGGAGAAGTCTGGAGAAAAGAGAAGGGTGCAGTACACAAAAATTTTTTTTCTTTATTAAAAGCATGTTACAGTTGAGGTCCAAAAAAAAGGGAATTTGAAACTGGTAAAAGAGGTAAAGGGCTAAAATATCTGAGAAATTCTTACAAAAATCTTTGAAAAATCCATCATGCCTAGGAAACGTTGAAGAGTTTTCCTATCATGGGGAACTGGATAATCTTTAATGCAAAAAATTTAGCAATTTTAGGTGCAACTTTACCCACCTACTTCAGGGCCCTAGGTAGTGGACCTACACAACTAAAAATTAAATCTGAAAAGGTTCCCCATCAAGGTATGGTTGGAGAGGTGCATTTTTGGAAATGCCGGGTTTTCCCTATTTTGCTGACTTTTCCGGCAACACTAATTGTTCTTCACATCTTTTTTTAAATTTTGAAAAATAAAATTCTTTGATTCTATACGGTTTTTTTAATTCCTAAGGACCTCCTAATAAGTATTATGAGCTATATTTAAATTTGGGGCAAAATTTGTTTGGGAACCCCCTAACCTGTTTAAACAATTGCCGGCCCTCTATCTCCTTACCAGTCTCAGTACAGACCAAATAATCATTTTTAAGTTCATACTTGACCAGATGACCCAAAGAGGATTTACCCATGGCTGCCTGAAAAGCGAATTTTAAAGAAGGGTCCTTTCGTTGTTCCTCCCGGAAGGACAGTCCCTCGGGCATGGAAACAGAGACATCTGGCAATCCTGCAACCTGGGAATAGGAAGGCTTGATCGGGGTCTGTTCACTTGATTTACGAGGCTCCGACCGGTGTGCCTCATAAAACAACGTGGCTATTCCGAGATCGGAGTCGTCCAAGGATAGGTCAACATTCTCTCCAGACAACCCTTGGGATGTTGCCCGAGTTATGGCCAACACCGGAGTAGAATTACTCATTATAGGTTCAGGACAAGCACTAACAGTAGTAATGTTATTACCCAGTAATAACATGTCATCTTTCATGGGGAATCCTTTTGAGACACCTACAGTCAAGTACCCAGTGTAATATTTGCACTGTACATAAATGTTATGCAAAGGAACAGAATATATAGCTCCTCCAAATGCTTCCAATAAAACAGAGGAATTCAAAGAAGTATTGTCTGAAAGGGGTAATATTCCCTCTCTTACAAGTGAGCAATATGCTCCAGTATCTCTAAAGGTCTTTACTTCAGATGTTTCTGAGTTTTCCTGAAGGGAAATAAGACTCTTGCAATAATAAGGGGCCATACCTTTTTCTACTTCTCTAGGGGACATGTTACTTGGGATATTAGAGATTTTCCCAATGGGTTGGGGTTTATGGGGGCAGTTGGGACGGATGTGACCTACTTTATTACACAGGAAGCAGACGACAGGCTTGCCCTTTACTCTCTGCTGACGTTGCAAATGGTGTCGTTCTGGCTGGTGTCTCTCTGGATACTGTTGTCGAGATGCACCATGAGTAGTTTGCCTCTCCGCAGGTGGACCATAAGTTGAGAAGCGTGGCTCACCAGGTGACTTAGTTGGCTGACGTAGACGTTCTCCCTCCGGCTGGCACTTCATTCTCCAAGGTTGACGATCTCTGCTCATGCCAGGCTGTTGAAAAGGGAGACGGGACCGCTCGGACAAGGAGCGGTTAGTTTCAAAGGTATCAGCCAACCTGGCTGCCTTCAATGCAGTGGTTAAGTCACGATCCTGCAGAAAGACTCGAACTTCTGGTCCCACAGACTCCAGCAGGTTATCAATCAGAATAAGCTGTACCAGCTCCTCAAAGGTAGAGACACCACTTGCTTTATACCAGCTGGCAAAAGCTTTGGTTTGCTGTCTCACAAAGTCCACTAGGGATTGACCAAGCTGCCTCCTGCTTAGTTTAAAAAGCTTACGGTATTTGGCTGGGATACATGTATATGCTCCCAACACTGTGGTCTTCACTACTTGATAATCAGAAAATTCAGCGTCATATAATACTGACGTAAATTCCTGTGCCTTACCCAATAATGCTGTATGAACCAACGATGCCCAATGCTGTGCCGGCCACCTCAAGGCTCGAGCCTGATTTTCGAAGCTTTCGAAAAATTGTTCTGGTTCGGCCTCATTGAAGCGGGGAACAAGCTGTACTGCTTTTTGTAAACTAAAATCATTTACAGAATGCGAAAACTGCCTCCTTTCTCTTTCCCTATCAAATTCTTCCCTTGCGAATGCTCTCTGTTCCCTAGTTTGCTCAAGATTGATTTTTGCCAGCTCAAGTGCCAACGACGCTGATTCACCCTGAGACAACCCAGCTGCACTATATTGACCATTTTGCTCCGTAGGTGTATCATCTTCCTCCTGCAAGAACAT
>NC_069400.1:53745405-53777339 GCF_026875155.1 Cherax quadricarinatus
TGCCACATCTCTGCACCATCCTTGATGCAAACACACTCATACCACACTGCACCTCCTGAGATGCCCACACCCTCGTACCACACTGCAACCCTTTGATGCTCCACTCTCATACCACACTTCACCTGTGATGCCTAAACACGTACTCCTGTGATGACCCACACGCTCATACTACACTTGCACTCATTCTGTGATTGCCACACGTTGCATACCATACTGCACCTCCTGTGATGCCCACACACTCGTACCTACACTGCACCTCTGTGATCCCTCACACTCTACACACTGCCTCCGGTGAAGCCCAACACACTCACACACACACCAGCACGGGGGGGCCGGCCCAAGGGGCCCAGTCCCACTCCTCTGATGCCCTCACACTTCTACCACACTGCACCTCCTGTGAATGCCCACAACGCTCATACACCACATGTACCACTCTTGATGCACACACACTCATACCACTACAGCACGACCTCTCTGATGCCCACACACTCATAAAACACTTTTCACCTCATGATGCCCACACACTCATACCACACTGCACCTCCTGTGATGCCCACACACTCACACCACACTGCACCTCCTGTTATGCCCACACACTCATGCACCTCAGAACTCTTTGAAGATCACACACTCATACCACACTGCACCTCCTTTGATGCCCACACACTCATACCACGCTGCACCTCCTGTTATGCCCACACTCTCATACCACACTGCACCTCCTATGAAGATCACACACTCATACCACACTGCACCTCCTTTGATGCCCACACACTCATACCACACTGCACCTCCTGTGATGCCTACACTCTCATACCACACTGCACCTCCTGTGATGCCCACACACTCATACCACAATGCACCTCCTGTGATTCCCAGAAGCTCCTACCACATTGCACTTCTTGTGATGCCCACACACTCATACCACACTGCACCTCCTGTGATGCCCACACACTCATACCAACACTGCACCCTCCTGTAATCCCACACATCGACTCAGACCACTAATGCACCTCCTGTGATGCCCACCCACTCATACCACACTTCACCTCCTGTGATGCCCACACACTCATACCACACAGCACCTCCTGTGATGCCCACACACTCACACCACACTGCACCTCCTGTGATGCTCACACATTCATACCACAATGCACCTCCTGTGATGCCCACACACTCATACCACACTGCACCTCCTGTAATGCCCTCACGCTCATACGACACTGCACCTCCTGTGATGCCCACACACTCACCACACTGCACCTCCTGCGATGCCCACACACTCATTCCACACTGCACCTCCTATGATGCCCACAACCTCATGCCACACTGCACCTCCTGTGATGCCCACACACTGCACCCCCTGTGATGCCCACACACTGCAGCCCCTGTGATGCCCACACACTGCACCTCCTGTGATGGCCACACTCTGCACCTCCTGTGATGCAAACACACTCATACCACACTTGCAACTCCTGTGATAACCTATACACGCACCTACTGTGATGCCCACACGCTCATTCAACACTGCACCTTCCTGTGCTGCCCCACACAGCCTGCATTACCATACTGGCACCACCTGTGATGCCCACAACAACTTGTAACCACACTGCACCTCTGTGATGCCCTACACACTCATACCACACTGCACTCCCTGTGATGACCACACACGCACCTCCCTGGATGATCCCACACACTCATACCACACTGCACTCCTGTGATGCCCCCAACACTGCACCTCCTGCTAATGCAAACAACTCTGCACCTCCTGTATGATGCCACCCACCCATATCACAACACTGCACGGGCCCCTTCAGTGATGCCAGAAGCGCTACATACCACACACTGCAACTCCTTTGATGCTCACAACGCCTCATATACCACACTTCACCTCCTGTGATGCCCACACACTGCAGCCTCTGTGATGTCCCACACATTCATACCACATTGCACCTCCTGTGATGCCCACGCACTCATACCACACTGCACCTCCTGTGATGGCCACACACTGCACCTCCTGTGATGGCCAAACACTTGCAACCTCCTGAGATGCCCACACACTCATACCAACAACTGCAAACCGACAGTGATGCCCACACCGCAACATCTTGTTGATGCAACACTCTGCACCTCCTGTGATGCCCACACACCCATATCACACTGCACCTCCTGTGATGCCCACACGCTCATACCACACTGCAACTCCTTTGATGCTCACACGCTCATACCACACTTCACCTCCTGTGATGACTACACACTGCACCTCCTGTGATGCCCACACACTCATACCACACTGCACGTCCTGTGATGCCCACACGCTCATACCACACTGCACCTTCTGTGATGCCCTCACGCTCATACCATACTGTACCTCCTGTGATGCCCACAAACTCATAACACACTGCACCTCCTGTGATGACCACACACTGCACCTCCTGTGATGCCCACAGACTGCACCTAATGGTATGCGCACAAACTGCACCTCCTGTGATGCCCACACACTGCACCTCGTGTGATGCCCACACACTGCACATCCTTTGATGCCCACACACTGCACCTCCTGAGATGCTCACACACAGAACCTCCTGTGATGCCCACACACTGCACATCCTGTGAAGCCCACGCACTGCACCTCCTATGATGCCCACACACTGCACCTCGTGTGATGCGCACACACTGCACATCCTGTGATGCCCACATACTGCACCTCCTGTGATGACCACTAAACACTGCACCTCCTGTGAGCCCCACAACACTCATACCACACGCACCTCCCGCTGATGCCCACACACTGCACCTTCACGTGATGCTCACTAACACTGCACCTCCTGTATGCCCACACACTGGGGGCCATCCGTGATGCCCACACACTGCAACCTCCTGTGATGTCCCACAACTGCAACTTCTGGTGATGCCCACACACCGCATTTCCTGTGCTGCCCGAACACTGCACATCCTGTGATTGCCCACACACTGCACCTTTTGTGATGCCCACAGCACTGCATCTCAGTGATGCCCACACAGCTCACTTCCTGTGATGCCCACACTACTGCAACACCTGTATGCCACACACTGCACCTCCTCTGATGCCCACATGCGCCATCATACCAAACGACACCTCCTTGATGCCCCACACACGCAACCTCCTTGTTATCCAACACACTGCACCTCCTCTGATGCCCACACAACACACTGCACCACCTGGTATATCCAACACACTCACCTCCTGTGATGCCCACACACTGCACCTCCCGTGATTGCCCACACGAGGACTGCAGCACCCCTCCTGTGATGCCCACTACACGTGCACCTCCTGAGATGCCCGCACACCTGCACCTCCTGGGATCCACACACTGCACTTCCTTGATGCTCACGACCTGCACCTCCTCTGAAGCCCACACACTGTACTGCACCTCCTCTGAGCCCCACATGGGCCAACTGCACCTCCTGTATGCCCACACACTGCCACCTCTGTGAGCCCACGCACTGCACTCCTGTGATGCCACACAACTGCACCTCCTTGAGCCCACACACTTCAACTTCTCTGTGTTGCTCACGGCACTGTACCTCCTCTGATAGCCCACACAGTACTTCACCTCCTCTGATGGCCCACCAACAACTGCACCTCCTCGAAGCCCAGACCCTGCACCTCCAGTGATGCCCACACACGGCACCTCCTGTGATGGCCCACCCACTGCATCTCCTGAATGCCCCTACACTGCACCTCCTGTGAAGCCCCACACTGCACCTCCTGTTGATGCCCAACACATTGCACTTCCTGTATGCCCACACACTGCCCCTCCTGTGACGCCCACACACTGCACCTCCTGTGATGCCCACACACTGCACCCCCTGTGATGCCCACACACTGCACCTCCTGTGATGGCCACACTCTGCACCGCCTGTGATGCCCACAACTACTATACCACACTGCACCACTCCCGATGATGCCCACACGCTGCATGACCACACTGCACACCTGTGATGCCACACGCTCCTACCACACTGCCTTTTAGCACCTTCAGTGATGCCCACACGCTCAACCATACTGCACCTCCTGTTGATGCACCACACACTGTACCACACTGCCACCTGCTGTAAAAGCCCACACACTCATACAACACTGCACATCCTTGTGATGCCAACACACTGCCACCATCCTGTGATTACCACACATTCATACCACATTGCACCTCTGTGTGCCCGCGCACTCATACCACCAATGCACCTCTTGTATGGCCCACACACAGGCATCCCTCCAGTGATGAATGCCCATTACACTCATACCACACTGCACCTACTGTGATGCCCACACACTGCACCTCCTGTGATGCAACGCTCCTGCACCCTCCCTGTTGATGCCCACACACTGCACCTCACTTGTGATGGCAACGCTTCTGAGGCACCTACCTCCGTGATGCCCACACACCCTTAACAAAACTGCACCCCTGTGATGCCTACCCACTGCACCTAATGTGATGCCCACACACTCATACCACAATGCACGTCCTGTGATGCCCACACGCTCATACCACACTGCACCTTCTGTGATGCCCTCACGCTCATACCATACTGCACCTCCTGTGATGCCCACACACTCGTACCACACTGCACCTGCTGTGATGCCCACACACTCATACCACTCTGCACCTCCTGTGATGGCCACACACTGCACCTGTTGTGATGCCCACACACTCATACCACACTGCACCTACTGTGATGCGCACACACTGCACCTCCTGTGATGGCAACACTCTGCACCTCCTGTGATGCCCACACACCCATATCACACTGCACCTCCTGTGATGCCCACACGCTCATACCACACACTGCCACCTCCTATGATTCTCACACGCTCATACCACCCTTCACCTCCTGTGATGCCCACACACTGCACCTCCTGTGATGTCTTCACATTCATACCACATTGCACCTCCTGTGATGCCCACGCACTCATACCACACTGCACCTCCTGTGATGGCCACACACTGCACCTCCTGTGATGCCCACACACTCATACCACACTGCACCTCCTGTGATGGCCACACACTGCACCTCCTGTGATACCCACACACCCATATCACACTGCACCTTCTGTGATGCCCTCACGCTCATACCATACTGCACCTCCTGTGATGCCCACACACTCGTACCACACTGCACCTGCTGTGATGCCCACACACTCATACCACACTGCACCTCCTGTGATGGCCACACACTGCACCTCCTGTGATGCCCACACACTCATACCACACTGCACATACTGTGATGCCCACACACTGCACCTCCTGTGATGGCAACACTCTGCACCTCCTGTGATGCCCACACACCCATATCACACTGCACCTCCTGTGGTGCCCACAAGCTCATACCACACTGCAACTCCTTTGATGCTCACACGCTCATACCACACTTCACCTCCTGTGATGACTACACACTGCACCTCCTGTGATGCCCACACACTCATACCACACTGCACGTCCTGTGATGCCCACACGCTCATACCACACTGCACCTTCTGTGATGCCCTCACGCTCATACCATACTGTACCTCCTGTGATGCCCACACACTCATAACACACTGCACCTCCTGTGATGACCACACACTGCACCTCCTGTGATGCCCACAGACTGCACCTAATGGTATGCGCACAAACTGCACCTCCTGTGATGCCCACACACTAGCACCTCGTGTGATGCCCACACACTGTCACATCCTTTGGATGCCCACGAGTAGAACTGCAAACCTCCTGAGATGCTCACACACAGAACCATCCTGTGATGCCCACACACTGCACATCTGTGAAGCTCAAGGCCCCCCCCCCTCACGCACTGCACCCCCTATGATGCCCACACCACTGCACCTCGTGTGATGCCCACACACTGCACCTCCTGTTGATGCCCACATACGTGCACCTCCTTGTGATTACCACTCACACTGCACTCCTGTGATGCCCACACACTCATACCACACGCCCTCGCTCTGATGCCCACTACAACGCACTTCCTGTGATGCTCACACACTGCAACCTGCTGTATTCCACGACACTGCGCCTCCTGTGATGCCCACATTGAAAACACTGCACCTCCTGTGATGCCCACTTACACTGCAACTTTTGTGATGCCCACACACGAGCATTTCCTGTGATAGCCCCCCAGACACTGCACATCCTGTAGCCCAAACACTGCACCTTTTGTGATGCCCACACACTGCATCTCTGTGATCCCACACACTGCGTCCTGCACTTCCGTGATGGCCCACACACTGCACCTCCTGTGAAGCCCACACACTGCTCCTCCTCTGATGCCCACATGGACCCACATACCACACTGCACCTCCTGTGATGCCCACACACTGCACTCCTTTTGATGACACACAACTGCACCTCCTGTGATGCCCACACACTGTACCGTCCTAGTATGCCCACACACAGCACCTGTGATTGCCCACCACACTGCACCTCTGTGATGGCCCACACACTGCACCTCCTGTGATGCCCACACACTGCAACCTCCTTTGAATGCCCGCACACTGCACCTCCTGTGATGCCCACACAACTCACTTCCTAGACGCTCACGACCAGCAACCTACATCTGAAGCCCATCACACTGCACCTCCCTCTGATGCCCACACACTGCACTCCTGTATGGCCCATCACTCTGCACCTCCTGTGATGCCCACGCACTGCACCTCCTGTGATGCCCACACACTGCACCTCCTGTGATGCCCACACACTGCACTTCCTGTGATGCTCACGCACTGTACCTCCTCTGATGCCCGCACACTGCACCTCCTCTGATGCCCACACACTGCAACCTCCTGTGATGCCCACACAGCTGCACCTCCTGGTGATCCCACAACACTGCACCTCCTGTGATGCCCACACACTGCATCTCCTGTGATGCCTACACACTGCACCTCCTGTGATGCCCACACACTGCACCTCCTGTGATGCCCACACATTGCACTTCCTGTGATGCCCACACACTGCCCCTCCTGTGACGCCCACACACTGCACCTCTGTGATGCCCACACACTGCACCCCCCCTGTTATGCCCACACACTGCACCTCTCTGTGATGGCCACACTCCTGTACCGTAATCCTGTGATGCCCACATGGTCACTCATAACCACACGGCACCTCCTGGGGATGCCCACAACGGCCAGGACCACACTGCAACTCCTGTGAGCCACAGCACTCATAAACACACTGCATCTCCTGTGATGCCCACACACTCATACCGACACTTCACCTCCTGTGATGCCCACACACTTCATAACCACACTGCACCTCCGGTGATGCTCACGCGCTCATAACCACAACTTCACCTCCTGTGATGCCTAAATACTGCACCTCCGTGTGATGCCACCAACGCTGCATTCCACACTGCACCTTCTGTGATGCCCACACGCTCATACCATACTGCACCTCCTGTGATGCCCACACACTCGTACCACACTGCACCTGCTGTGATGCCCACACACTCATACCACACTCGCACCTCCTTGATGCCACAACAACTGCACTCCTGTGATTGCCCCACACACACAATAACCATCACTGCAACCTACTAGTATGCCCACACGCTACATACCACAGTGCAACTCCTTTGATGCTCACACGCTCATACCACACTTCACCTCCTGTCATGCCCACACACTGCACCTCCTGTGATGTCCACACATTCATACCACATTGCACCTCCTGTGATGCCCCTGCACTCATCCACAACTTACACCTCCTGTGATGGCCACACACTGCAACCACCTGTGATGCCCACAACACTCCATACCCACACTGGGGGGGGGGGCACCTCCTTGATGGCCACACACGGCACCTCCTGAGAATACCCACACATACCCAATCACACTGCACCTTCTGTGATGCCCCTCACGCTTCAAACCATACGTGCACCATCCTGTGATGCCCACAGCAAGCTCGTACCACACTGCTCCTCCTTGACGGCCACACACTGCACCTCCTGTGGATCCACACACTCATGCCACACTGCACATACTGTGATGCCCACACATTGCACCTCCTGTGATTGCAACACTCTGCACCTCCTGTGATGCCCACACACCCATATCACACTGCACCTCCTGTGGTGCCCTCAAACTCATACCACCCTTCACCTCCTGTGATGACTTCACACTGCACCTCCTGTGATGCCCACACACTCATACCCATTGCACGTATTTGTGATGCCCAACACGCTCATACCACACTGCACCTTCTGTGATGCCCTCAAGCTCATACCATACTGTACCTCCTGTGATGCCCACACACTCATTACACACTGCACCTCCTGTGACGACCACACACTGCAACCTCCTGTGATGCCCACAGACTGCACCTAATGGTAATGCGCAACAAACTGCACCTCCTGGATCCCACACATGTGACCCGTGTGATGCCCACCACACTGCACCTCCTTTGAGATGCCCACACACTGTCACCCTCCTGAGATGCTCACACACAGAACCTCCTGAGATGCTCACACACCTGCACACCTGTGAAGCCCACGCTACTGCACCTCCTATGATGGCCAACACACCTGCACCTCCTGTGATGCGACACACTGCACATCCTGTGATGCCCACATACTGTGCACCACCTGTGATGACCACTAAACACTGCACCTCCTGTGAGCCCCACAACACTCATACCACACGCACCTCCCGCTGATGCCCACACACTGCACCTTCACGTGATGCTCACTAACACTGCACCTCCTGTATGCCCACACACTGGGGGCCATCCGTGATGCCCACACACTGCAACCTCCTGTGATGTCCCACAACTGCAACTTCTGGTGATGCCCACACACCGCATTTCCTGTGCTGCCCGAACACTGCACATCCTGTGATTGCCCACACACTGCACCTTTTGTGATGCCCACAGCACTGCATCTCAGTGATGCCCACACAGCTCACTTCCTGTGATGCCCACACTACTGCAACACCTGTATGCCACACACTGCACCTCCTCTGATGCCCACATGCGCCATCATACCAAACGACACCTCCTTGATGCCCCACACACGCAACCTCCTTGTTATCCAACACACTGCACCTCCTCTGATGCCCACACAACACACTGCACCACCTGGTATATCCAACACACTCACCTCCTGTGATGCCCACACACTGCACCTCCCGTGATTGCCCACACGAGGACTGCAGCACCCCTCCTGTGATGCCCACTACACGTGCACCTCCTGAGATGCCCGCACACCTGCACCTCCTGGGATCCACACACTGCACTTCCTTGATGCTCACGACCTGCACCTCCTCTGAAGCCCACACACTGTACTGCACCTCCTCTGAGCCCCACATGGGCCAACTGCACCTCCTGTATGCCCACACACTGCCACCTCTGTGAGCCCACGCACTGCACTCCTGTGATGCCACACAACTGCACCTCCTTGAGCCCACACACTTCAACTTCTCTGTGTTGCTCACGGCACTGTACCTCCTCTGATAGCCCACACAGTACTTCACCTCCTCTGATGGCCCACCAACAACTGCACCTCCTCGAAGCCCAGACCCTGCACCTCCAGTGATGCCCACACACGGCACCTCCTGTGATGGCCCACCCACTGCATCTCCTGAATGCCCCTACACTGCACCTCCTGTGAAGCCCCACACTGCACCTCCTGTTGATGCCCAACACATTGCACTTCCTGTATGCCCACACACTGCCCCTCCTGTGACGCCCACACACTGCACCTCCTGTGATGCCCACACACTGCACCCCCTGTGATGCCCACACACTGCACCTCCTGTGATGGCCACACTCTGCACCGCCTGTGATGCCCACAACTACTATACCACACTGCACCACTCCCGATGATGCCCACACGCTGCATGACCACACTGCACACCTGTGATGCCACACGCTCCTACCACACTGCCTTTTAGCACCTTCAGTGATGCCCACACGCTCAACCATACTGCACCTCCTGTTGATGCACCACACACTGTACCACACTGCCACCTGCTGTAAAAGCCCACACACTCATACAACACTGCACATCCTTGTGATGCCAACACACTGCCACCATCCTGTGATTACCACACATTCATACCACATTGCACCTCTGTGTGCCCGCGCACTCATACCACCAATGCACCTCTTGTATGGCCCACACACAGGCATCCCTCCAGTGATGAATGCCCATTACACTCATACCACACTGCACCTACTGTGATGCCCACACACTGCACCTCCTGTGATGGCAACGCTCTGCACCTCCTGTGATGCCCACACACTGCACCTCACTTGTGATGGCAACGCTTCTGAGGCACCTACCTCCGTGATGCCCACACACCCTTAACAAAACTGCACCCCTGTGATGCCTACCCACTGCACCTATTATTGATGCCCACGACACTCATACCACAAAATGCACGTCCTGTGATGCCCACACGCTATACCACACTGCACCTTCTGTGATGCCCTTCACGCTCATACCATACTGCAACCTCCGTGAATGCCCAAACACATCTCGTACCACACTGCACCTGCTGTGATGCCCACACACTCATACCACTCTGCACCTCCTGTGAAAGGCCCCACACTGCACCTGTAGTGATGCCACCACTCATACCACACTGCACCTACTGTGATGCGCACACACTGCACCTCCTGTGATGGCAACACTCTGCACCTCCTGTGATGCCCACACACCCATATCACACTGCACCCCTGTGATGGCCCCACCTCATACCACACACTGCCACCTCCTATGATTCTCACATTAATACGCTCATACCACCCTTCAACCTCCTGTGATGCCCCACACAATGCACCTCCTGTGATGTCTTGTTCACATTCATACCACATTGCACTCCTGTGATGCGCCCAACGCACTCATACCACACTGCACCTCCTGTGATGGCCACACACTGCACCTCCTGTGATGCCCACACACTCATACCACACTGCACCTCCTGTGATGGCCACACACTGCACCTCCTGTGATACCCACACACCCATATCACACTGCACCTTCTGTGATGCCCTCACGCTCATACCATACTGCACCTCCTGTGATGCCCACACACTCGTACCACACTGCACCTGCTGTGATGCCCACACACTCATACCACACTGCACCTCCTGTGATGCCACACCAACTGCACTCCTTGATGCCCACACACTCATACCACACTGCACCTACTGTGATGCCCACACACTGCACCTCCTGTGATGGCAACACTCTGCACCTCCTGTGATGCCCACACACCCATATCACACTGCACCTCCTGTGGTGCCCACAAGCTCATACCACACTGCACCTCCTTTGATGCCTCACACGCACATTGACCACACTTCACCTCCATGCTGTGACTACACACTGCACCTCCTGTGATGCCCACACACTCATACCACACTGCACGTCCTGTGATGCCCACACGCTCATACCACACTGCACCTTCTGTGATGCCCTCACGCTCATACCATACTGTACCTCCTGTGATGCCCACAAACTCATAACACACTGCACCTCCTGTGATGACCACACACTGCACCTCCTGTGATGCCCACAGACTGCACCTAATGGTATGCGCACAAACTGCACCTCGTGTGATGCCCACACACTGCACCTCGTGTGATGCCCACACACTGTCACATCCTTTGGATGCCCACGAGTAGAACTGCAAACCTCCTGAGATGCTCACACACAGAACCATCCTGTGATGCCCACACACTGCACATCTGTGAAGCTCAAGGCCCCCCCCCCTCACGCACTGCACCCCCTATGATGCCCACACCACTGCACCTCGTGTGATGCCCACACACTGCACCTCCTGTTGATGCCCACATACGTGCACCTCCTTGTGATTACCACTCACACTGCACTCCTGTGATGCCCACACACTCATACCACACGCCCTCGCTCTGATGCCCACTACAACGCACTTCCTGTGATGCTCACACACTGCAACCTGCTGTATTCCACGACACTGCGCCTCCTGTGATGCCCACATTGAAAACACTGCACCTCCTGTGATGCCCACTTACACTGCAACTTTTGTGATGCCCACACACGAGCATTTCCTGTGATAGCCCCCCAGACACTGCACATCCTGTAGCCCAAACACTGCACCTTTTGTGATGCCCACACACTGCATCTCTGTGATCCCACACACTGCGTCCTGCACTTCCGTGATGGCCCACACACTGCACCTCCTGTGAAGCCCACACACTGCTCCTCCTCTGATGCCCACATGGACCCACATACCACACTGCACCTCCTGTGATGCCCACACACTGCACTCCTTTTGATGACACACAACTGCACCTCCTGTGATGCCCACACACTGTACCGTCCTAGTATGCCCACACACAGCACCTGTGATTGCCCACCACACTGCACCTCTGTGATGGCCCACACACTGCACCTCCTGTGATGCCCACACACTGCAACCTCCTTTGAATGCCCGCACACTGCACCTCCTGTGATGCCCACACAACTCACTTCCTAGACGCTCACGACCAGCAACCTACATCTGAAGCCCATCACACTGCACCTCCCTCTGATGCCCACACACTGCACTCCTGTATGGCCCATCACTCTGCACCTCCTGTGATGCCCACGCACTGCACCTCCTGTGATGCCCACACACTGCACCTCCTGTGATGCCCACACACTGCACTTCCTGTGATGCTCACGCACTGTACCTCGCTCTGATTGCCCGCACACTGCAACCTCCTCTGATGCCCACACACTGCAACCTCCTGTGATGCCCACACAGCTGCACCTCCTGGTGATCCCACAACACTGCACCTCCTGTGATGCCCACACACTGCATCTCCTGTGATGCCTACACACTGCACCTCCTGTGATGCCCACACACTGCACCTCCTGTGATGCCCACACATTGCACTTCCTGTGATGCCCACACACTGCCCCTCCTGTGACGCCCACACACTGCACCTCCTGTGATGCCCACACACTGCACCCCCCCTGTTATGCCCACACACTGCACCTCTCTGTGATGGCCACACTCCTGTACCGTAATCCTGTGATGCCCACATGGTCACTCATAACCACACGGCACCTCCTGGGGATGCCCACAACGGCCAGGACCACACTGCAACTCCTGTGAGCCACAGCACTCATAAACACACTGCATCTCCTGTGATGCCCACACACTCATACCGACACTTCACCTCCTGTGATGCCCACACACTTCATAACCACACTGCACCTCCGGTGATGCTCACGCGCTCATAACCACAACTTCACCTCCTGTGATGCCTAAACACTGCACCTCCTGTGATGCCAACACGCTCATACCACACTGCACCTTCTGTGATGCCCACACGCTCATACCATACTGCACCTCCTGTGATGCCCACACACTCGTACCACACTGCACCTGCTGTGATGCCCACACACTCATACCACACTGCACCTCCTTGATGCCACAACAACTGCACTCCTGTGATTGCCCCACACACACAATAACCATCACTGCAACCTACTAGTATGCCCACACGCTACATACCACAGTGCAACTCCTTGATGCTCACACGCTCATACCACACTTCACCTCCTGTGATGCCCACACACTGCACCTCCTGTGATGTCCACACATTCATACCACATTGCACCTCCTGTGATGCCCACGCACTCATACCACAATGCACCTCCTGTGATGGCCACACACTGCACCTCCTGTGATGCCCACAACACTCCATACCCACACTGGGGGGGGGGGCACCTCCTTGATGGCCACACACGGCACCTCCTGAGAATACCCACACATACCCAATCACACTGCACCTTCTGTGATGCCCCTCACGCTTCAAACCATACGTGCACCATCCTGTGATGCCCACAGCAAGCTCGTACCACACTGCTCCTCCTTGACGGCCACACACTGCACCTCCTGTGGATCCACACTCTCATTGCCACACTGCACATACTGTGATGCCCACACATTGCACCTCCTGTGATTGCAACACTCTGCACCTCCTGTGATGCCCACACACCCATATCACACTGCACCTCCTGTGGTGCCCTCAAACTCATACCCCCTTCAACTCCTGTGATGACTTCACACTGCACCTCCTGTGATGCCCACACACTCATACCACATTGCACGTATTGTGATGCCCACACGCTCATACCACACTGCACCTTCTGTGATGCCCTCAAGCTCATACCATACTGTACCTCCTGTGATGCCCACACACTCATTACACACTGCACCTCGTTTTTTGGACAACCACACACTGCAACCTCCTGTGATGCCCACAGACTGCACCTAATGGTAATGCGCAACAAACTGCACCTCCTGGATCCCACACATGTGACCCGTGTGATGCCCACACACTGCACATCCTTTGATGCCCACACACTGCACCTCCTGAGATGCTCACACACAGAACCTCCTGTGATGCTCACACACTGCACATCCTGTGAAGCCCACGCACTGCACCTCCTATGATGCCCACACACTGCACCTCCTGTGATGCCCACACACTGCACATCCTGTGATGCCCACATACTGCACCTCCTGTGATGACCACACACTGCACCTCCTGTGATGCCCACACACTCATACCACACTGCACCTCCTCTGATGCCCACACACTGCACTTCCTGTGATTTTTTGTTGCCGCCTCTGATGCTCACACACTGCACCTCCTGTGATGCCCACACACTGCGCCTCCTGTGATGCCCACACACTGCACCTCCTGTGATGCCCACACACTGCAACTTCTGTGATGCCCACACACAGCATTTCCTGTGATGCCCAGACACTGCACATCCTGTGATGCCCACACACTGCACCTTTTGTGATGCCCACACACTGCATCTTCTGTGATGCCCACACACTGCACTTCCTCTGATGCCCACACACTGCACCTCCTGTGATCCCACACACTGCACCTCCTCTGATGCCCACATGAACTTCCCAAAACACTCATACCACACTGCACCTCCTGTGATGCCCACACACAGCACACCTCCGTGATGCCAACACACGGCACCGTCCGTGATGCCCACCACACTGCACCTCCTGTGATGCCCACACACTGCACCTCCTGTGATGCCGCACACACTGCACCTCCCTGTGATGGCCCACAATGGCACCTCCTGTATGCCCACACACTGCACCTCTGAGATGCCCGCCAACCCACCTGCCACCCTCCTGTGATCCCCACACACTGCACTTCCTGTGATGCTCACGACCTGCACCTCCTGTGATGCCCACACACTGCACCTCCTCTGATGCCCACACACTGCACCTCCTTTGATTTGCCCACACACTGCACCTCCTGTGATGCCCACGCACATGCACTCCTGTGAATGGCCCACACATGCACCTCCTGTGATGCCAACACACTGCACTTCCTGTGATGCTCACGCACTGTACCCCCTGATGCCCACACACTGCACCTTCTCTGATGCCCACACACTGCACCTCCTGTGATGCCCACACACTGCACCTCCTGTGATGCCTACACACTGCACCTCCTGTGATGCCCACACACTGCACCTCCTGTGATGCTCACACACTGCACCTCCTGTGATGCCCACACACTGCATCTCCTGTGATGCCCACACACTGCACCTCCTGTGATACCCACACACTGCACCTCCTGTGATGCCCACACATTGCACTTCCTGTGATGCCCAGACACTGCCCCTGCTGTGACGCCCACACACTGCACCTCCTGTGATGCCCACACACTGCACCCCCTGTGATGCCCACACACTGCAGCTCTTGTGATGCCCACACACTGCACCTCCTGTGATTGCCACACTCTGCACCTCCAGTGATGCCCACACACTCATACCACACTGCACCTCCTGTGATGCCCACACACTCATACCACACTGCACCTCCTGTTATTGCCCACACGCTCACAAGACCACACTGCAACTCCTTTATGCTCACACCTCATACCACACTTCACCTCCTGTGAAGCCCAAACACTGCACCTCCTGTGATAGCCCACAACACGCTCATCAATACCACAACAGCACCTTCTGTGATGCCCACACGCTCATACCAACTGCACCTCCTGGATCCTCACACACTCGTACCACACTGCACCTGCTGTAATGCCCACACACTCAAACAACACTGCACATCCTGTGATGCCCACACACTGCACCTCCTGTGATGTCCACACATTCATACCACACTGCACCTCATGTGATGGCCACACATCTGTCCACCTCCTGGATGCCACACACTCATACCACACTGCACCTACTGTGATGCCCAATACACTGCACCTCCTTTGATGGCAACACTCTGCACCTCCTGTGATGCCCACACACCCATACCACACTTCACCTCCTGTGATGCCTACACACTGCACCTCCTGTGATGCCCACACACTCATACCACAATGCACGTCCTGTGATGCCCACACGCTCATACCACACTGCACCTCCTGTGATGCCCACACACTCATACCACACTGCACCTACTGTGATGCCCAATACACTGCACCTCCTTTGATGGCAACACTCTGCACCTCCTGTGATGCCCACACACCCATACCACACTTCACCTCCTGTGATGCCTACACACTGCACCTCCTGTGATGCCCACACACTCATACCACAATGCACGTCCTGTGATGCCCACACACTCATACAACACTGCACCTCCTGTGATGCCCACACACTGCGCCTTCTGTGATGTCCACATATTCATACCACATTGCACTTCCTGTGATGCCCACGCACTCATACCACACTACACCTCCTGTGATGCCCACACACTGCACCACCTGTGATGCCCACACACTGCACCTCCTGTGATGCCCACACACTCATACCACACTGCACCTCCTTGATGCCCCACACACTGGCACTCCATTGATGCCCCCACACTGTGCAACCTCCTGTGAAGCCACATCCACTCATAATCCACAGTGCACCTCCTGTTAAAAACCCACACACTGCACTTCCTGTGATGCCCACACACTGCCCTCCTTGATGTTCCACACAACAGCAAACTCCTCAATTGCCCACACCATTAGCACTTCCCTGTGATGCCCACTAACACTGCACTTCCTGTGGATGCCCCAGACACTGCGCACCTCCTGTGATGCCCACAACACTACACCTGCTGTGATGCCCACACACTGCAGGCTACATGTGATGCCCACACCAAAACCACTTGGCAAAAAACAATAAACCTCCCTGATGCCCACACTCCATACCACACTGCACCTCCTGTGATTGCCCACACACTGCACCTCATGTATGCCCACACACTGCACCTCCTGGTGATGCCCACACACTGCACCTCATGTGAGTGTCACACACTGACCGCACCTCCTTATGCCCACACACTCATGACCTCAACTGCACCTCCTGTGAAGCCCACACACTCTCCCCCACACTGCACCTCCTGTGATGCCCAAACACTCATTACCACACGCAACCTCTGTGATGCCCGCACACTCATACCACACTGCACTCCTTGTGATGCCACAACTCATAGCCACACTGCAGCCTCCTGTGATGCCCACTACATTGCACACCTGTGAGCCCAATAACACTCATACCACACTGCACCTCCTGTGATGCCCATACGCTCATGTTCCACATTGTACCTCCCTTGATGCCCACACACTCAAACAACACAGTATTATCCTCCCTGTGACGCCCTAGTTTTGCCACACCTAATACCACACTGCACCTCCTTAGATGCCCACACACTCATACCACATTGCACGTCCTTCTTGCCCACGAAACACTCATTCAAACCTGCTCCTCCTTTATGCCCACACTCTCATACCACACTGCACCTCCTATGAAGCTCACACACTCATACCACACTGCACCTCCTTTGATGCCCAGACACTCATACCACGCTGCACCTCGTGTGATTCCCAGAAGCTTATACCTCACTGCACCTCCTGTGATGCCCACACACTCATATCACACTGCACCTCCTCTGATGCGCACACACTCATACCACAATGCACCTCCTGTGATGCCCACCCACTCATACCACACTGCACCTCCTGTGATGCCCTCACGCTCATACGACACTGCACCTCCTGTGATGCCCACACACTCACCACACTGCACTTCCTGCGATGCCCACACACTCATTTCACACTGCACCTGCTATGATGCCCACACCCTCATGCCACACTGCACCTCCTGTGATGCCCACACACTCATACCACACTGCACCTCCTGTGATGCCCACACACTCAAACCAGACTGCAACTCCTGTGATGCCCACACACTCATACCACACTGCTCCTCCTATGATGCCCACACCCTCATACCACACTGCACCTCCTGTGATGCCCACACACTCATACCAATATGCACCTCCTGTGATGCCCTCACGCTCATACCATACTGCACCTCCTGTGATGCCCAAACACTCGTACCACACTGCACCTGCTGTGATGCCCACACACTCATACCACACTGCACCTCCTGTGATGGCCACACACTGCACTTCCTGTGATGCCCACACACTCATGCCACATTGCACATACTGTGATGCCCACACACTGCACTCCTGTTATGGGACACTCAGCACCTCTGTAAGCCCACAGAACGCTTCAAGTACCACACTGCAACTCCTTTGAGCTCACACGCTCATACCACACTCTACCTCCTGTGCTGACGTCACAACTGCACCTCCTGTGAGCCACAACACTCATACCAACACTGCACGCCTGTGATGCTCACACGCTCATACCACACTGCACCTTCTGTGATGCCCTCAAGCTCATACCATACTGTACCTCCTGTGATGCCCACACACTCATAACACACTGCACCTCCTGTGATGACCACTACACTGCACCTCCTGTGATGCCCACAGACTGCACCTAATGGTATGCGCACAAACTGCACCTCCTGTGATGCCCACACACTGCACCTTGTGTGATGCCCACACACTGCACATCCTTTGATGCCCACACACTGCACCTCCTGAGATGCTCACACACAGAACCTCCTGTGATGCCCACACACTGCACATCCTGTGAAGCCCACGCACTGCACCTCCTATGATGCCCACACACTGCACCTCCTGTGATGCCCACACACTGCACATCCTGTGATGCCCACATACTGCACCTCCTGTGATGACCACACACTGCACCTCCTGTGATGCCCACACACTCATACCACACTGCACCTCCTCTGATGCCCATACACTGCACTTCCTGTGATGCTCACACACTGCACCTCCTGTGATGCCCACACACTGCGCCTCTTGTGATGCCCCCACACACTGCAAACCCTGTGATGCCCACACACTGCAACTTCTGTGATGCCCACACACAGCATTTCCTGTGATGCCCAGACACTGCACATCCTGTGATGCCCACACACTGCACCTTTTGTGATGCCCACACACTGCATCTTCTGTGATGCCCACACACTGCACTTCCTGTGATGCCCACACACTGCACCTCCTGTGATGCCCACACACTGCACCTCCTCTGATGCCCACACATCTCATACAACACGCACCTCCTGGATGCCCACACACTGCAACCTCCTGTGATCCACATCACTGCACCTCCTGTGATGCCCACACACTGCACCTCCTGTGGATGCCCACACACTGCACACCTGTGATCCCACACACTGCAACCTCCTGTGATGCCCACGACACTGCAGCTCATTTGAATGCCACCCACAGGGGGGCACCTCCTCTGATGCCCACACTCTCATACACACTGCACCTCTCTGATGCCCACACCGGGTACACGCATACCACACTGCACCTCCTGTGATGCCCACACACGTGCACCTGCCTGTGATGCCAACCACTGCACCTCCCTGTGATACCCACAACACTGCAACCTCCTGTGATCCCACACACTGCACCTCCTTGAGCCCACACACTACACCTGCTGTGATGCCACACACTAGCAGCTCAGTGATGCCCCACCACACTGCACTCCTCTGATGCCCACACTCCTCATAACACACTGCACCTCCTTGATGCCCAACACACTGCACCTCATGTGATGCCCACGACACTGCACCTCCCTGGATGCCCACACACTTTGCACCCATGTGGGATGTCCACACACTGCACCTCCTGTGATGCCACAACAACTCATTAACCACACTGAGCACCTCCTGTGAAGCCCACACCTCAAACCACACTGGCACCTCCGTGATGCCCACTACACTCATACCACACTGCACCTCCTGTGGATGCCCACACACTCATACCACACTGCAACCTCCTTGATTGATGCCCACACAACTCATAAAACCACACTGCACCTCCTGTGAGCCCACAAACTCATACCACCACTGCACCTCCTGTGATGCCACAAACTCATACACACACGCAAACCTCCTGTGATTGCCCAATTACGCTCATGTTCCACATGGTACCTCCCTTGATGCCCACAGACACTCAAACAAACACTGCACCACCTGTGAGCGCGCCCACACACTAATACCACACTCCCTCCTGTGATGCCCCACTCACTCATACCACACTGCACGCCTCTGATGCCCACTACACTCATACAACACTGGCAACCTCCTGTTATCACACATCTCTCATACCACACTGCACCTCCAATGAAGCTCACACACTCATACCACACTGCACCTCCTTTGATGCCCAGACACTCATACCACGCTGCACCTCGTGTGATTCCCAGAAGCTTATACCACACTGCACCTCCTGTGATGCCCACACACTCATATCACACTGCACCTCCTCTGATGCGCACACACTCATACCACAATGCACCTCCTGTGATGCCCCACCACACATACCACCTGCACCTCTTGTGAAGCCCTCCCGCGCATACGTACACTGCCAACCTCCAGATGCCAACACTATGGCACCACACTGCACTACCTGCGATGCCCACACACTCATTCCACACTGCACCTGCTATGATGCCCACACCCTCATGCCACACTGCACCTCCTGTGATGCCCACACACACATACCATACTGCATCCGCCTGTGATGCCACACACCTCAAACCAGACTGCAACTCCTAAGAGATCCCACAGACACTCATACCACACTGCTCCTCCTTTGATGCCCACACCCTCATACCACACTGCACCTCCTGTGATGCCCACACACTCATACCAATCTGCACCTCCTGTGATGCCCTCACGCTCATACCATACTGCACCTCCTGTGATGCCCACACACTCGTACCACACTGCACCAGCTGTGATGCCACACACTCAAACCACACTGCACATCTTGATGGCCACACACTGCACCTCCTGTGATGCCCACACACTCATGCCACACTGCACATACTGTGATGCCCACACACTGCACCTCCTGTGATGGGAACACTCTGCACCTCCTGTGATGCCCACACACCCATATCACACTGCACCTCCTGTGGTGCCCACAGGCTCATACCACACTGCAACTCCTTTGATGCTCACACGCTCATACCACACTTCACCTCCTGTGATGACTTCACACTGTGCACCACCTGTGAGCCACCACACACTTACCACACTGCACGTCCCCTGTGATGCCACACGCTCATACCACACTGCACCTTCTGTGATGCCCTCACGCTCATACCATACTGTACCTCCTGTGATGCCCACACACTCATAACACACTGCACCTCCTGTGATGACCACACACTGCACCTCATGTGATGCCCACAGACTGCACCTAATGGTATTCGCACAACGTGCTACCTCCTGTGATGGCCACACATCTGCACACCTTGTGTGGATGCCCACACACTGCACAACCTTTTGAATGCCCACACAACTGTCACCATCCTGAGATGCATCACAAGAGGCACAGAACCTCCTGTGATGCTCACACACTGCACATCCTGTGAAGCCCACGCACTGCACCTCCTATGATGCCCACACACTGCACCTCCTGTGATGCCCACACACTGCACATCCTGTGATGCCCACATACTGCACCTCCTGTGATACCACACACTGCACCTCCTTGTGCCCCACCTCATACCCACGCACCTCCTCTGATGCCCATCCTGCACTTCCGGATGCCCACACTGCACCTCCTTATGCCCCCACTGCGCCCCTGTGATCCCACAACACGCACCTCCTTGATGTAATAAAGTTGGAGAATTACCGACAATATGTAAAGTAAAAGGACACAAGTGCAACTAATGTGACATTTATTGTAGCAACGTTTCGCTCTCCGAGTTTTATCAAGCCTTTAAAACAATCAGGGCCCCCGAGGGTATATAAAGGCTCAGAGTGGGTAATACTTGAGGGACCATTTCAAATTTTCACTAGTGGTAGTATAGTATATATGGTATGACAAAAAAATTAAATTTTCTACTGATAAAAGGATAAAAAGCTTTACTTGGGTAACATAAAAATAGTTGGAAAAATTTAAAAAAAACGGGAATGAGGCGGTTTTTCAGTGTTCATTTCCGGTTTTTGGTATATAACGGGAAGACTAGTGATGGCGGGTTTTACTTTTTTCCCGGAATTCTTGCAAAAACTTGGAGATGTAAAGCGCCGTTGTTTGTTTATTGTATTCGAAAAAAAGCGATCAGTGCTGATTAAAAAGGCCCTTTTGCGTGTGCGGAAATTGTTTCTTTTATCACTAATTGGCGCTCTGAATTTCATAAGAGATTGGGGGAATTTGGTGTTGTACACAGCTTGTTTAAGTTTTCGTTCCTACATGCAATATTTTTCATTGGGGGGGTTCGATTTTTTTTCTTGCTGTTTCACCTACGGATCTTGCACAGCCTCCCAGGGTATGGTAAACTCCTGCATTGATGGTTCGTGTGTTTGGTTTTGTCCGGTTAGATCCTTTTATTGAAGGGGAGAAGCGAGGGCGACTCGGGTTTTAGTCTTGTGAAGTACTTTGAATTTATGCAACCGGCTTTGGAAAATTATAACTTTGTTGGGAGCGGTTTTATGCGTGGGAGAATTGATGATCGAAGACCCCTTTTCTTGCAGTCTTTGATGAAAAAAGAAGGAAATTGAACTCGGAAAATTTTTGGTGAATGTAAGTACATTCCTCGTCAAGAAACTCGGGACTAAAAATTGGGTACTCTGGGAAAAAACCCGATAAAGATGCCTCTTTTGTCTTGGATCTTGACTGAATAGAATGTGGAGATTTTTTTTTGGGGGTTTTCCGAAAACTTGAAATCTTAGGTTGTTGCTACTTTGTAATGGGGACGTCGAGGAAAGGTAGCTTGCATTGGACTCTTTTTCTAGTGAAACTAAATCGCGGGTTCAACTCGTTGACCTTTGCCTGAAATCCCGTACATCAAAACGTTTTGGATTATTACGAGAAAATCGTCCCCGTAACAAACCCAAAGGACGCTTGAAGGGATTTTTGGGGGCAAAGTTTTCAGACTCTATTTTCCAAGTAAAAGTTGGCTGGGGACGGCACTTATTGGGGACCCCTTTCCCCAACCGTAGGTTGTTTGTAAGCTTGTTTGAAAAAAAAACATTGAAGTTAACACAGATTCAATAAAGCAACAAAATCCCGGATAAAGGAAAAATTAAGGCCGGGTTGATTTACGTCTAGAACCCGATGGCTTTTTTGGGGTAGGTACTTTTGTGAAGAGGGAATCACATCCAAACGTTTTATTTTTTGTTACGGAGGAAGGTTCGGATGCGGTTGGAAAAAGGGTCGCCGAGTGTTTAAGAGACGGGCTGAGGGTCCCCAGAAGCAGAAAGATTTTGGCAAAACCCCGGGCTAGTTTGTGTGGGCACTGCCTATTCCGACGGATTGGGGTCAAAGGGGAATTTTTGTGTTTATGGGTTTTGGGGAAACCATACATGTGTCGGGGTTTTGGGGTTGTTTGGAAACAATACAGAAGTTTTTTTTCCCTTCCAGGGGGTTTGATATTTGTCTGCTTTTGTATAAAAAGTTTTTGGAGAGCGCCCCACTTTTGATGCGATAGGTTCGTAGTAGATTGATCATTCAAAAGGTCCTTTTTAGTTTTGTAGTCACTGGTGTTGAGTTGACGCCCACCTCCTTTGTGGGGCGGTGTGACGAAATGTTGGGTCTTTGGGCGAGGTCCTTAAGGGCATGATGTATTTTCTGGGAAAATTTAGAAGAAGAAGGTTCACATAAAGCGTGAAAGGCCCAATAAAACCCTTCGGGAAGTTGCTGTCACGTGTCTATGGTTCCGGGGGGTAACAAGATTGATTGATAGTTGGTTTGCGTATTTTGTGGTAAATTTGAGTCCCGACTCATGCTTTTTTCTCTAGGGGTTAAGGTGGCGTGACGAAAGTTTTTTTATCAGGGTTTTCGCGCCCCCAAAACCTTCCACCGACTGTTATGCAAGGAACTGAATTTTGCATTGATTTGATCTTCTTTTGGGAGGTTGCTGTGGTGATGGTGAGACTTGATTAAACTCTGGTTAACTTCAACTTTTTTTTCCTTCAATAAAAGCTTAAAACAAACAAACCTAGGCAGGGGAATGGGGCCCCAATAAGTGCCGTCCAGCCAACTTATACAGGAACACCTAGAGTCGAACACTTCGCCCACATCACCCCTTCAAGCGTCCTTGGTTACGTTACGGGGACGATGTCCTCGAATAACTCCAAAACGTTTTGATGTACGGGATCTTCAGGCAAGGCCAACGCATTGAACCAGCGTTTCAGTTTACACAGAAAAGAGTCCAATGACAACTACCTTTTCCTCGACGCCCCTCATTCAAAAAGTAACAACAACCTAAGTTTTTCAATTTTAGGAAACCCCCAAAAAAAATGACTCACACACCTTTTTCCCCAAAACCCAAAGACCAAAAGAGCATCTCAGGGGTTTTTTCCTAAGACATACCGAATTTTAGTCCTGTTTTCTTGACGAGGAATGTACTTACATTCACCAAACTTTCAAGGATTTACAATTTCCTTCTTTTTCACAAAGACTGCAAGAAAAGACTTTTTCAGATCAAAATTCCCACGCATCAACACCGCTCCCAACAAATTTAAATTCTTCCCAAGCCAGGTTGCACTAAACGCTCAAAATATTTTTCAAAAGCTAACCCCCAAGGTCCCTCGCTTCTACCACTTAAATAAAGATCTAACCGGGACAAAACCCAAGCACCACGAACCATCAATGCAGGAGTTTACACAAAACCCTTGGAGGCGTGACAGTTCTACGTAGGGAAACAGCAAAAAAAACCTCGACACCCCCCTTCAAATGAACACAATAGATGCGAACGAAATTTAAACAACGCCTGTGACAACCCGAAATTCCACCAACATCTTATAAATTCAAGACGCCCAATTAGTGTAAAAAAAAACTAATTTCCGCACCCCAAAAGTGCCTTAAAATCAGCACTGATCGCTGTTTCGAATAAATTAAACAAAACAACGGCAGCTTCACCATCTCCGAAGTCTTACAAGAATCCTCCTAAAACAGTAAACCCTGCCATCACAAGTCTCTCCTGTTATCTAACAAAGCACAGAGAGGAACACTGAAACAACCGCCTCATTCCGTTTATATTTGCCCAAACCCATTTTAGTTACCCAAAAATAGCTTTTATATCCTTTTTTCCATTACGAATTAATTGCTTTTGTCACTAAACCCCACACACACTAAATTCTACAACTACCACTAGGAACATCGAAATGGACCCACTATATTTACCCACTCTGAGCCCAAACCCTCTGTGTCCATGTATTGTTTGTAAAGGGCTTTACAAACCCGGGGAAACGAAAAAGTGCTACAATAAAAAGCACAAAATTGCACTTGGTCCTTTTTTTTTAAACCCCTGTGATGCCCCAACACCCAACTTCTGTGAGCCCACACCCCCAGCATTTCCCCTTTTTGGGCCAGACACTGCACATCCTGTGATGCCCACCCGCACCTTTTGTGATGCCCCCCCACTCATCTTCTGTGATGCCCACACACGCACTTCCTGTGTGCCCACAAAAACTGCACCCCTGTGAGCCCACACAACTCACCTCCTGTTGCCAACACCTGCACCCCTTTATCCCCCAAACACTGCCCCCTGTGATGCCAACACACTGCAAAACCCCTGTGATGCCCCACACACTGCACCCCTGTGATCCCACACCTGCCCTCCTGTGACCCACACACTGACCTCCTGTGATGACCAACACTGACCCCGTGATCCCCCACACGCACCTCCTGAGATGCCCGCACACGCACTCCGTGATCCACACACTGCACTTCCGTGATGCTCACGACCGCACCTCCTCTGATGCCCACCACTGCACCTCCTCGATGCCCCCACACTGCACCTCCTGTGATCCCACCACTGCACCTCCTGTATGCCCACGCACTGCACCTCCCTTGAGCCCCCACAAAGCACCTCCTGTATGCCCACACAAAGCACTTTCCTGGATGCTCACGCATGTACCTCCCTTGCCCCCACTGCACCCCTCTGATGCCCACACACGCACCTCCTGTGATGCCCCACACTGCACCTCCCGTATCCCACACACCTGCACCCCTGTGAGCCCCAACGCACCTCCTTTTGCTCACACAAATGCACCTCCTGGAGCCCACCCGCATCTCAGTGATGCCCGCCCTGCACCTCCTGTGAACCCACCACGACCCCTGATGCCCCCACATTGCACTTTCCCGTGATGCCCACCACTCCCCCGCTGGACCCCACACACTGCACCTCCTGGGATGCCCACACACTCACCCCCTGGATGCCCACACACCAGCTCTTGGTTTCCCACACACTGCACCTCCTGTGATGGGGCCCCACCTGCACCTCCTGTGTGCCCACACACAATACCACACGCACCTCCTTGATCCCACACGCCACACCCCACTGAACCCTTTGATGCTCACAACGCTCAACCAACTTCACCTCCGTGAGCCAAAAAACTGCCCTCCTGTGAGCCCCAAACTCATACCACACTGCCCCTTCTGTGATGCCCCCACGCTAAACCCTACTGCACCTCCCCGTACCCACACTCCGTACCACACTGCCCTCTGTAATGCCCACACTCAAACAAAACTGCAATCCTGGATGCCCTCACACTGCACCTCCTGTGTGCCCACATTCATACCAAAATGCACCCCTGTGATGGCCACACCTGCCCTCCTGTGATGCCCCACACACCATAACCCACTGCAAACCAAATGTGATCCCACTACACTGCCCTCCTTTGAAGGCAAAACCCCACCTCCTGTGATGCCCACACCCCACCACACGGCCCTCCTTTATTCCCAAAAACTCAACCACACTGCAACTCCTTTTTATGCCCACACACCCATACCACACCCCCACCTCCTGTGACCACACACGCACCTCCTGTGACCCCCACACCATACCCCAATGCACTCCGTGATGCCCACACGCTCATACCCCCACTGCACCCTTTTGTATCCCTCACGCTCATACCATACTTACCCCGTGATCCCCCACATCAAAACCACTGCACCTGCTTGTGCCCACACACTCAAACAACACTGCACCTCCCGTGATCCAACACACTGCCCTTCGTATGTCCCCACATTTATACCAAATTGCACTTTCCCTTTATGCCCCGCACTCATACCCCACTACACCTCCATGATCCCACACCGCAAACCCCCTTTGGGGTACACACTGCGCCTCCGTGATGCACACCAAATCAACCACAGTGCACCTCCTGGATGCCCCCACACGCACCTCCTTTGATGCCCCACACACTGCACATCCTTTTATGCCCACCAAAACCCAAAACCACAGTCCCCCTGTGATGCCCCAAACTGCATTCCTGTGAGCCCCCCACACTGCAAACCCCCTGTGATGCCCACACGCAACTCCTCAATGCCCCCACAATCACTTCCTGTGATTCCCACACACCATTCCTGTGATGCCAGACACTGCACCCCTGGGCCCAAACCCCTACCCTCTGGATGCCCACCAAAAATGCGCTCAGTGATGCCCACACACTCACCTCCCTGATCCCAACACTAACCCCAAATGCACCCCTCTGATGCCCACACACTGCACCCCATGTGACCCAAAACCCTTGCAACCCCCCGTGATCCCACACACGCACCTCAGTGATGTCCACCACGCACCTCCTTGATCCCCCATACTCATACCACACTGACCTCCGGAACCCACACACTCATCCACACGCCACCTCTTGTATGGCCCCCACACCATACCAACTGCCCTCCGTGAGCCCCACACTCATACCACACTGACCTCCTTTGCCCACACACTCATAACCACACGCACCTCCTTAAGCCCACAAACTCATACCACACTGCACCTCCCGTGGGCCCACAAAACCTACCCACTGCCCTCCGTGATCCCACACATTGCAACCCTGTGAGCCAAACACTCAACCCCACGAACCCTGGGATGCCCAACGCACATGTTCCACATTGACCTCCCTTGAGCCCACACCTCAAACAACATGCACCTCCGTATGCCCCCCACTAAACCACACTGCACCCCTGTGATGCCCACCACCATACCAAAACTGCAAAATCCTCTATGCCCCCCCTCATACAACCAAATGCCCTCCTGTTTTCCCCCCCACTCTCGCCACACGCCCCCCATGAAACTCAACACTCAACCACATGCACCTCCTTTGGAAAGCCCGACACTCATACCACGGGCACCCGGGGGATTCCCAAAGCTTATACCCCAAATGCACCCCGTGATCCCACACACCAACACACTGCACCCCCTCTGACCACAACTCATACCACACTGCACCTCCGGGATGCTACTCACCATACCACAATGCACCACCCGTGACCCACACATCAACCACAATGCACCTCCGTGAGCCCACCCAACCATACCACACTCCCTCCTGTGACCCTACGCTCAAACGACACAGCAAAACCCCCTGTATGCCCACACACTCCCCCCTGCACTTCCTGCATTTCCCACACACCATTCCACCGCACCTGCATGATGCCCCACAAAACCCATCCCCCACTGCACCCTTGGGTCCCAAACAACCCTCCACACACTGCACCTACTGGATGCCCACACACCAACCAACTGCAACCCTTATGCCCACACACTCATACCACACTCCCTCCTATGAGCCCACACCCTCATACCCCTGCACCCCTGTGATGCCCACACACTCATACCAAACTGCACCCCTGTGATCCCACACACTGCACCTCCGGGGATTCCCAAACACTGCACCCGGTGATGCCCACACAATCACCTCCGTATGCCCCCACACTGCACCCCCTGTGATCCCCCACACGCACCTCCTCTGATGCCCACACCGCACCTCCTCTGATGCCCCCCACTGCACCTCCTGTGTGCCCCCACACAAAAAAGCCCTCCTTGATGCCCACACACTGCACCCCTTTGGGTGCCCACACCTGCACCTCCCGTGATGCCCACACTTTGCACCTCGTTGATGCCCCACACTGCACCTCCTTTGATGCCCACACACTGCACCTCCTGGGCCACACACGCACCTCCTCGACGCCCACACATTTCACCCCCCTTGATGCCCCCACACTGCACCCCGTATCCTACCACTGACCTCCTGGATGCCCACACACTCACCTCCTGGATCCAACACAATGCACCTCCTGTGATCCCCCCAAAACTGCACTTCATGTGAGCCCACACACTCCCCTCCGTGATGCCCACACACTGCATCCTTTTGAGCCCACAACTGCACCCCCCGGATGCCCACACACTGCACCCTGTGATTCCACACACTGCACCTCCTGTGATGGCCCACCCCTTTCACCTCCGTGATCCCCACCTCATACCACACCCCCCTGTGATCCCCCCCTCATACCACCTGCAACTCCTTTATGCTCACAGGCTCATACCACCTTTTACCTCCTGGGAGCCAAACACGCACCCCTGAGCCCACAACGCTCATACCCACTGCACCTCCTTGATGCCCCCGCTCAACCACCGCAACTCCTTTTGTGCCACCCTCATTTTCCACACTCCCCCTCCTGTGGATGCTAAACCTGCACCTTCCCCTTGAGCCCCCCCCCAAAACGCTCATACCACACTGCACCTTCGGGATTCCCCCACGTCAACCTACGGGACCTGCTGTATGCCCACACCTCAACAACATGCCACCTGTGAAGCCACACACCGTACCACACTGAACCTCTTGAAGCCCCCGGGGACTCAACCAACTCACCTTCTGTATTCCCACACACTCGACCACACCGCACCGCGTGAGCCACACACCATCAACACGCACATCCGGAAGCCCAACACTGCACCTCCTGTGATGCCCACAATCAAACCCCATTGGGACCCCGTATTCCCCCCCCCCACCCAACCACACTTTTACCTTGTGATGCCCACACACTCTACCACAGTGCACCTTTCCCTTGAGGCCCACACACTGCAATTCCTGTATGCCCAAAACGCCCTCCGGAGTCCAACACTGCAACTCCTGCAAAAGCCCACACAATGCACTCCTGTGATGCCCATACACTGCACTTCCTGTGAGCCCAGACACTGCACCTCCGGGATGCCCCCCACGCCCTCCTGTGACCCCACATTGCACCTCCCGTATGCCCACACACGCACCTCTTTTTGAGCCCACACACAAACCTCCCGTGATCCCCCACACGCACCTCATTTATGCCCACACCTGCACCTCCTCTGATGCCCACCCAAAATCATACCCCACTGACCTCCTGTGTCCCCACACACTGTACCTCCTTTAGCCCCCACAGCACCTCTTTGATGCCCACACACTGCACCCATGTGATCCCCACACTCACCCCCTGATGCCCCCACTATCCCACACGCACCTCCTGTGATGCCCACACCCCCTGCACCTCCTTTTGCCCCAAAAAAACTGCACCTCCTCTATGCCCCCCACACTCATACCAACGCACCCCTTTGAAGCCCACACACTCATACCACATCCCTCCATATGGCCACAAAATCAAAACCACACTGCACCTCCTGTACCCACACATTGCCCTCCTTTATGCCCACACACAATACCACACTGCACCTCCCTTTTGCCCACACACCAACCACACTGCACGCCTCTGAGCCCCCACCCTCAACCACACGCAACTCCGTGAGCCCACCACTCACACCACCTGCACCTCCTTTAGCCCACTCCTCATACCCCACGCCCTCCTAGAAATCACACACCAACCACACTGCACCTCCTTTTATGCCCACACCCATACCAAAAGCGACCTCCGATCCCACACTCTCATACCACCGCACCTCCTAGAAAACACAACTCATACCAACTGCACCTCCTTTTATGCCCCACACTCAACCACACTGCCCCTCCGGATCCCACACTCCATACCACACTCACCTCCTGTGATGCCACACACTCAAACCACAAAGCACCTCCTGTATTCCCAGAAAGCTCATACCACACTGCACCCCTGTGATCCCCACACTCATACCCCACTGCACCCCTGGATCCCACACACCATAGCACCTGCCCTCTTTGAGCCCCCACCAATACCACAATGCACCCCTGTAGCCCACCCCTCTACCACACTCACCCCTGTGATGCCCACCAAATCAACCCCAACGCACCTCCTGTGAGCCCACACACTCATAAAAAACACTGCACCCCCGTAGCGTACACACTCAACCCCAAAAGCACCTCCGTGATGCCCCACACTCATACCACACTGCACCTCCTGTACAAAAACCCATACCACACTGCACCCTCTGACCCACACAAACCCTACCACACGCACCTTTGTGATGCCCACCATCTACCACAATGCACCTCCTTGATGCCCACCACTAACCAAATGCACCTCCTGGTGCCCCCCCCACTCAAAACCCCACTGCACCCCCCTTTTGCCCCACGCTCATACGACACTGCACCTCCGTGATGCCCCAACACTCAACCCACTGCACCCCTGTAACCCACCACCATACCACACTGCACCTCCTGTGAGCCCACACACTCATACCCCACCACCTCCTGTGATGCCCCCATAAAATTTTTTGGGGGGGGGGAACAAAATCAACCACACTGCACCCCCGTGAAGCCCCCCAAAAAAACACTCA
>NC_069400.1:53777839-53793874 GCF_026875155.1 Cherax quadricarinatus
ACTAACGACTAGGTTCACTAAGGGGGGAAGTTATGAAAATGATCCTGGATCGACATAACAGAAGGCTCACAGGGAGGAGTTAATGTCCTGGATGCAGAGCAAACAGACTAGGCCACTAAGGGGGGTTAAGATGATCCGATCAAGCAAACAGACTAGGCCACTAATGGGGAAGTTAATGATGACCGGGATGCAGAGCATAACAAAAAGGCTTGCTAATGGGGGAGTAAGATATCCGGGGTCAACATAACAGACTAGGTCACAAAGGGGGGGAATTTAAATGATGATCCTGGATGCAGAGCTAACAACTGGCTCACTAATGGAAGGGTTAATGAGATCCTGATGCAGAGCTAACAGACTATTCCCTAATGGGGAGTTATGACCTGGTTTCAGACATAACGCTACTCACAAGGGGAGATAATGATGATCCTGGTGGAACATAAACAGATAGCTCACAAGGGGAGTTAATGATGATCCGGACAGACTAACAACTAGGCTCAAAATGGGGGATTTAAATGATGATCAGGATGAAGCAAAACAACTGGGCTCACAAAGGGGGGAAGTTAATGAGATCCTGGATGCAGAGCATAACAATAGGCTCACTAATGGGGGAAGTTAATGACCTGGATGCAGAGCTAACAATTGCTCACAATGGGGAATTTTAATGATGATCCGGGGATGCAGGGCAAACAACTGGGCTCACTAATGGGGAAATTATGATGACCCTGGAGCAGAGCAAACAACTGGGCTCACAAAAGGGGGGAAGTTAATGATGACCCGGGATGCAGAGCACCACTCAACATTTTCACAAAAAATTATCATCAACAACTCAACAGTAACGGGGAGGTTTTTGAATTTTACAAAGTCGAGTAATAACACTGAGGGGAAAAAAAAGAATTCCTTAAACTGCAACTACAAAAAGTTACTGGTATTATCAATAAAATGGTTGTTTACATTAACAACTTGAAGGGTCATTAAAAGCTTTCGAATGATAGCAAATAAGCCACTTTTAAAAATAAACAACTTTAAGGACGGGATTAACAAACTTCTGACTGTAGCAAATAAGCCACTTTTAAATTAATGTAAAAATTCTTTACCTTATTTGTGTATATTTTTATTTTAGCTGTTTTCACATAGTTGGTTTTTTTTACTTTCTTAACTTTTAAGGGAAAATCAGTATTTCAAGACTCCACGGGGAAACAAATAAAGTTCTCCGTTTTTTTTAGGTTTTTTGGGTAATCCCACTCTATACTGTAGTATAAAATTTTTTGTAACATTTGTTCTGTACTTAAAAAAAATTACACTGAAATCCCAAACTAAATTGAAACCATTAAATAGTTTTTCTATATATTTCTTCTAAAAGGGTACTTTTTAAGGCTGCACCAAGGCTTCAAACTAGACATCTATTTGGTATAGGTTTCATTTTGTGTACACTTCCCTCTGGTAGTTGAAATAACTAATGGTCACGAAGGAGCTCAGGCGTAAGGTTTAAGTTTTTAAAAATTAAAGTTCAATTTAAGTGTAACTTTAGGTGTTGTTAAGGAGCAGTTTGCATCCTAAACAATTTTGCATGGATTTCTTTTTGCAAAGTTGCAAATATTGCAAAATTTATTTTTCAAAAACCCCTCCCTTTCCCGACAAAAAAAGTATTGTACAATTTTGTTGTCAACAAAGAGAAAGGAAAAGGGTTGTTACTAGCTCCAAAAATTCTTCCAAAATGCAATAGATTGCTTAAAAAAAAATTTGAAATTTGTTTTTTTTTTGGCTTTTTTGTGAGAAAAAGGTCAATAAAAACAAAAGGGTAAAACTTTTGCCAAAAAACGTTGTCTTTACATAGAACCATCTTTTATCAACATTGTCTAAAAAAATCATGACATCCTATTATTCTCTTGAAAAACATTGCAAAAAGAAATAAATTTTTTCCCGATTATTCAAGTTTTTGTTACTTAAAACTCTATGGAGAGAAACACCAAATTTAGGGGTTGCAAACCCCTATCATTTTTGATAACCCAATGACGTGTTGCAAACCCCACATTTTTGATCACCCAGAGTGACGTGTTGCAAACCCCTATCATTGTTGATAACCCCGATGAGCGTGTTGCAAAAACCCCCATCATTGTTTATCCCCAATGAGCGGTTGCAAAAAAACTATCTTTTTTGATAACCCGATGGGAAAAGGTTTGCAAACCCCTATCATTGTTAAAACCCCAAATGACATGCTGCTAACCCCTAATTTTGTTGATAACCCCAAATGAGCGTGTTGCAAACCCCTATCATTGTTGTAACACAGATGAGCGTGTTTCAAATCCCTGTCATTGTTGATAAACCAGATGAGAGTGTTTCAAAACCCCTATCATGGGTTTATAAACCCAAATAGCGTGCTGCTAACCCCATCATCGTTGAAACCCAGATGAGCGTGTTGCAAACCCCCATAATTGTTGATAACCCAATTTTAAGGGTTTTTTCAAACCCCTATTTATTTTTGATAGCCCAGAGTGAGCGGGGGGGGAAAAAACCCCATCATTGTTGATACAAAGAGTGAGCGTGTTGTTAACTCCTATCATTGTTGATAACCCAGAGTGAGCGTGATGCAAAAAAACCTATCATCGTTAATAACCCCGAGTGAGCATGTTGCAAACTCCTAACATTGTTGATAGCCCAGAGTGAGCGTGTTGCAAACCCTATCATTGATGATAACCCAGAGTGAGCGTGTTGCAAAACCCCTATCATTGTTGATAACCCAGAGTGAGCGTGTTGCAAACCCTATCATTGTTGATACCAAAGTGAGAGTGTTTGCAAATCCTATCATTGTTGATAACCCAGAGTGAGCGTGTTGCAAACTCCCCATCATTGTTGATAACCCGAGTGAGCGTGTTGCAACCCCTATCATTGTTGATAGCCCAGAGTGAGCGTGTTGCAAGCCCCCATCATTGTTGATAACCCAGACTGAGAGTGTTGCAAACCCCTGCCATTGTTGATGGGCCCAGAGTGAGCGTGTTGCAAACCCCTATCATCGTTGATAACCCAGAAGGGGAAGGTGTTTGCAAGCCCGGGCATTGCTGATCACCCAGATTGAGAGTGATGCAAACCCCTATTTATTGTTGATAATCCAAGTGAGCGTGATGCAAAAACCCCCATCATTGTTGATAACCCAGAGTGAGCTGATGCAAACCCCTATCATTGTTGATCACCCAGAGAGAGCGTGTTGCAAACTCCTATCATTGTTGCTCACCCAGAGTCAGCGTGATGCAAACCTCTATCATTGTTGATAACCCAGAGTGAGCGTGTTGCAAACCCTTATCATTGTGATCACCCAGAGTGAGCGTGTTGCAAACCCCCTATCATTGTTGATAACCCAAGTGAGTGTGTTTGCAAACCCCTAAAAATTGTTGACAACCAAGAGTGAGCGTGTTGCAAACCTCTATCATTGTTGATAACCCAGAGACAGCGTGTTGCAAACCTTTGTAATTGTTGATAACCCAGAGTCAGAGTGATGCAAACCCCCTCATTGTTGATAACTCAGAGTGAGCGTGTTGCAAACCCTAATCATTGTTGATAACCCAGAGTGAGCGTGTTGCAAACTTATATCATTGTTGATCACCCAGAGTCAGGGTGATGCAAACCCCTATCATTGTTGATAACCCAGAGTGAGTGTGTTGCAAACCCCTATCATTGTTGATAACCCAGAGTGAGCGTGTTGCAAACCCTTATCTTTGTTGATAACCCAGAGTGAGCGTGTTGCAAACCCCTATCATTGTTGAAAACCCAGAGTGAGCGTGTTGCAAACCCCTATCATTGTTGATCACCCAGATAGAGCGTGTTGCAAACACCTATCATTATTGATAACCCATAGTGAGCGTGTTGCAAACCCCTATCATTGTTGATCACCCAGAGTGAGCGTGATGCAAACCCCTATCATTGTTGATAACCCAGAGTGAACGTGTTGCAAACCCTTATCATTGTTGATAACCCAGAGTGAGCGTGTTGCAAACCCATATCATTGTTGATAAACCAAAGAGAGTGTATTGCAAACCCCTATCATTGTTGATCGCCCAGAGCGAGCGCGTTGGAAACCTCTATCATTGTTGATCACTCAAAGTGAGCGTGTTGCAAACCTCTATCATTGTTGATCACCCGGAGCGAACGTGTTGCAAACCCCTATCATTGTTGATCACCCAGAGTGAGAGTGTTGCAAATCACCTATCATTGTTGATCACGCAGAGTGAGCGTGTTGCAAACCCCTATCATTGTTGATCACCCAGAGTGAGCGTGTTGCAAACCCTTATCATTGTTGATCACCCAGAGTGAGAGTGTTCCAAACCCATATCATTGTTGATCACCCAGAGTGTTATTGCTGTTCTTACTGCTGAACAGCGGTTTAGTGCCGATGAAGGTAGCGTAGGTAGCAATGATACGGCCGTGGACTAGATTGGCTTTAATTGGGTAGGAGTGAGTACACAACGGGCAGTGTGAGGGAGTGACCGCAAGCCAGTCCGTGGAGGGGGAGCACCTGTGACTATCACGTCGGTCGGTCGAGGAGTGAGAGAGGGGGGGCTGTGCTTCCCACCGACCTAGGTAGGCCTACAGAGGGCAGCACTGAATGCCGCGAAATATGAACTAGTCAGAGCAGACGGCTAGGCTGTGTGCTCTGACAGTACAGGCTGTCTCATTGCTCGGCCACGCACCTCGCGTCGTCCCGACGCGACAATACTGGTGGGCCCATAGGTAAAAAGGGAATTACACTAGCTACCCCAGAGAGGGACTGGCTTTCGCTCACTAGTAAAAAAAATGGACAAAAAATGCAACAGGCAAAAAAAACTCTCCCATCCGGGGGAAAGAAAACTGGTTTGCCCGCGCTATTTCATCGAGTAGAGAGCCAGGAGACGTCAGCACTGGAACTAAAATCTTCTATAACAGGTTGTCCGCAGGGCTAAAACATCAGTTGACCACTCGTCTACGAACGTTGTTGCACGCTCACATCTGCAAAAAATGACTGACGTAGCATTTCCAAAGGGTGTGACATGTGACTCAGAGGCAGCACTGCCCTGACCGTAATACAGGCTTTTTTTCTTTTGTTATAAAACACTGGTGCACATATGTACAATAATACTATATCCATGGAAATTCATTCACTCTGGGTACCCTTCTAAAAGTATTTAAAATAATTACATGATGTTGTCCACCCGACTCTTTTATCGACTAGCTATACAATGTGTGGCATTTATACCCATTTCTGCAAGCAAACAATTAGCATAACTAGCGTGGGGAGTCAGACAAGTCAGTGGTACGTCAATGTCACAGAAATGTACTTTTGTCCTGGGCCCGCAGGCCATAAGTTATGGACCCTTTTACTGGGCCGTCTTCCGTACCAGTAGTATTGGGAGAAGGGATAGGCGGTTTGCCCCTAAACATTAGTCTGATCGTGGCGTTGCAACGCACGCGCCTCCAGCTCTGCTTCGGCCTGCATATGGTCCACATACTTCATGTGTTTCAAGGTGGGCTTCCTTGATATTTTCCCGTAGCAATCCCCCTCACCTCGAACTTATTGCCACGGAGCTGTCGTAGGACACGGTAAGGACCCACAAACTTGGGACAAGTTTGTGCATACCTGGGGTCTGCACGGGGTTTTGGCAACATAACTTTGCAACCTGGTTCCACTTTGCTTTCCTTGGCGGGGGCTTTGCGCTCAAAACGTGAACCTATCAGTAGCTTTCATAAGGTTCTCTCGTCCCCGCTGGAAGACAAGCTGCGTTGTCCTCATCTTTACTACACTGGGGTTATCAGTACCCGTAAGTAGTCTAGGTGGATAAACAGAATTTCATATGGTAAGCGCTTGTCATAGCCATACAAAGCAAAATGAGGTGTCTCACCGATCGAGCTGTGGAGGAGGAATTTAATGTACACTGAACATCTGGGATAGCCTCATCCCAGGGTAGTACAACTTGGGTTAACGGTTATTCTGAGCACCTCCAGGCTTTGCGATTTGTACGTTCAGCAAGACCATTACTCGCAGGGTGGCGTGGAGCTACTGGCGCTTGATGAATGTGAATCTGGAGCAAAGATCCTGCATTATGCCATTTATAAACTCAGACCCATTGTCTGACAGAAGGACACGTGGGCAAGTATGACGAAGAACAACATGCTCACGGAAAGCACTAGCGACCGTTTCCGCGGTTTTATCAGGAATGGGTACTAATTCACTGTACCGCGTCAAGTTATCTACCTTTACAAGCAGGGCTTATTTCCCTTCTCCGAGGTCGAGAATTTTCGTCAACAGGTCGACAGAAGTTCTCTCCCGGGGCTCCTTTGTATGGGATACTTTAGAATGGGGTTAGGACCTGAAATGGTACCCTTGTGCTGTAGGCAAACAACACCAGGTGTACATGCTTGGCAATGTCCGATGCCATCTTAGGCCAGAAATATTTCTTTCGTGCCTGTTTGTTTACTGCGGTCCTTCCCGGGTGCGCTACACCTGGGACATTGTGGATAAACCCTAAGAGTAGCTGGTATCATGGACTCTGGTTCACCATTGGTATACGGTTCTGCCGGGGTCCACCAGCTGTGCAACACGGCACAGTATTCCTTGGTTGACCACTAAATCCTTCAGTGGAACGGGAGACTTGACCTGTAAGTCAACGCCCTCCTTGGGTCAGGAAACGAAGGACTGGAGACCACACAGGGTCCTGTCGTTGGCTCTTCGAGATCCTCAACAGAGAACGAATTGCCGACACTCACGAATGCTATATGTCTCGACAGGCATCAGCTACAACATTTTGCTTACCTGGGACATAGCAAATTTCAGGGTTGTAGTCATTAAACGTGAGCGACCACCGAGCATGCTTTCCCGAGAGGTTCTTTTTCGCAAAAAGGGCCAATAAGGGTAAATGATCTGTATAAATCTTGATAGGAATAATGATAGATGATATCCCGAAAATGACTAAAGGGCCCATACAATGGCTAAAGCTTTAGCTCTGTCACTGAATAATTGACTTCCGCTTTAGTAAGAACCCCGGCTAGCATAGGCAATAGGCTGTTGCTTACCATTAGATTCCTGTGACAAGACTTGCACCGATGCCAACTTTGCTGGCATCAGTCGTCAAGGTAAATGCCTTGGTAAAAATCAGGGAATCTAAGGGTTGGGGCTGATGTTAACTTGTTCTTAAGAATGACAAAAAGCTGTTCCTGATCCCCACGTCCACTCAAAAGGGGCATCCTTCTTGGTAAGCGTGTCAGGGGTGCTGCAATGGTGGAGAAACCTGCGATAAAGGTGGGGGTAGAAACCCCCAGGCCTATGAAGGACCGGACTGCATCCGCCGCATGGGTCTGGGGAATTTCTGCACGGCCGAGATTTTGACTCGTCCGTCTTTATGCCATTCTGAGTTACTACGTGACCCAGAAATTTTATTTCCTTTCCCGGGAGGAAATGACATTTGGAGAGCTTTACCTTAAGATTTGCTGAGCTAGCCTTCCCAATACCCTGTCAAGTTTCTCAAGATGTGACGGGACATCTTGCGAACATGATATGAGATCATCCAGGTAACCATGAGCGTGCCACCTAGGAGGGTACAGAAAATTGTCGTCATCAAACGACTAAACAGTATTGGGCTTCCGCGCAAGCTGAAGCGCTCCCCCTGAACTGGTAATAAACCAGTTGGAGTAGAGAAAGCTTTTCAACTCTCTGCTCTCATCATCGAGGGGATCTGCCAGAACCCTTGAAGAAGATCAAGATTTTGAAAAGACCTTATTACGCCGATGTTCTGCAACAGGTTGTACAAAAACTGGAATGGAAAGCGGTCTGGGATGGTACATGCATTCAGTTTCCTGTAATCGTAACAGGGCGCCAGGTTCCGTCTTTCTTGAGAACCAAAATAAGGGGGAGCATTTCCACGGGGAAGTGGACTCCTCAATAACTCCATCACGGAGCATCGTGTAATGATTTTCTTCGGCGAAGACTCTTTGCGCATGTGGCAGGCGATACGCAGGTACATAAATGGGTTTAGAAACCTTTGTGAATTTGGAATACGGTGAGGATCAGTGGGGTAAAACCCCATCGACTCACCATCTAGTGCAACTGCAGAACGTGCACGATTGAGAACCGGAGAAGTTTTGGGACCTCTTCAGGATAGTCTGTCAAAGTTTAGATCACTTTTCCTCACGGGGCCGGGTGTTGGAAGAGTCAGCAGCGACTCCCCTGGGAGAACTGCACTCAAAGGAAGTCAGCTGGGGCTTCACCCTCCACTCTCCCCGGGGGAGAGGGAATCTGACAAGGTCGACAAGTGAGGTATTCTTCCGCAGGGGAAATTCTCGACTATGCATGTTGACAACAAGGACTTGCAACTTACCACGTTGCACTGTGTGCAAGGATGGTTCAAGGGAGAGGCCCTTGACTCGGCATGTGTCGTTGTCAACCGCACATGGTCCCCTTCAAAAGCTCTGCTCACGTACACCGTAACAGGGTTGAGCGAGTTAGCTGACAAAGTGACGTCATACTTTGTACAAGCAGTAACTCTGCTCGCTGATGCCATGACACGAGCCCGACAGTCCCTGCCGACAGGGATACTGCGCTTGACAACTGCTGGTCTCTAAAAACAGCGTCAGAGTTAGAGTGAAGGTTGGGACTGGGCGTCCCCAGACTGGGTTTCACTGGTAACTACGCGCTGAGGCCAGGAGGTGATGGGCAACGAGCTCTACTACGAGGTCGATCAGGACAAGAGACCGACCCCGGGGAGAACGTGCTATGGAAACCACCGGTTTCCAACGATTCTAGGCACTGTGCATACTCGGGAACAGAGTACACGTAGTGGATCCTAAGCGCACGCCCCAGAAGGGCACATCCACTCCTTTTGAATTCCGTTTTCCCCACTCAGCTGGATCAAAAACGGATCCTAAGTCTGCCATGGTTTTGAACCCTTTTGAGCAGGTCACCATGGAAAACAATACCATCTACGACTAAGAATTTGCGGACAGTTTGTGACCCTGGACCACAAAATTCTAGCGTTGTGCGACCGCGAACCGTCAGCGGTTTCCCTGAGATTCCTCTCAAGGTCTGAATGGCAGAGGCTCTGTCAACATGGCCGCGTGAAGGCCAATGTCTCGGAAAAAAGTGGAGCGGACAATTTTAAACCCACCGAACCTGTATCTAGAAAAGCTGACAGGCTTATTGTGGACAGTGGGACTCGATGAGGGGTTTCCACATGGGTTGTCATACCGAACATGAAGGCATGACAGGCCGACGAGATCCCCGGATTCACAGCTGCTCGAGGCCGACACTTGTTGACGAGGCTCGACCTGGAAGATACGGTACGAGTCTCGGCACCAACGTCAAGACACTGGGTTTTCCTCACTGTCGGCAAGCGTATCATGCCCAGGGCGGCAAATGCATTGGGGGGACGGGGACAAAATTTACAGCGACTCCGACGGGGTTTTACTATGTCTTTCGCTGGTTTGCGGACGCGCCTCTTCCCCCGAACTAGTGGAAGGGCTTCTACGAGCACGTGCATTGCGCGATGAACTGCTTGCTCCACTCAGCTGACAGTATACTTTGCAGCTTGTTACACTCATGGGAGGTATGACTGGAAGTATTGTGGTAAACACAGACTCCCTCGCGAGGCTGAGCATGGGGACGGTGACGGTTTCCTGATACTGAGCATGGGGACGGTTATGTTATGGAATACTGAGCATGGGGACGTTATGGTTACTGGGATACGAGCAGGGACTGTGACGGTTACTTTGCGGGGGCTTATGTTTGTAACACTCCGATCGGTAGTGCCCCCGTTTGCCACAGTTGAAACAAGTCACTACACGCTTAGCGGGTGAGGTTGGGGGTGGTGTCTGCTGGCGACGTTTCGCCCTGGTCCAGGAAGTCGATGACTGCCTTTTTTGTATGAGACCGACTGTTGTTACTGTGGTCAAATTTTTACTTAGGCGTGTGTTAGTGGGACTGGGGTTAGAAACTTTGTGGGCTGGCTGTCTGACAGCAGCAGCAAAATGACTTCCGGCTGCGACCGCGGGTGTCACTGTGGACGGGCCGGAAGGATGGGTAGGGATCATCCGCCCAAAACGGCAAACCTTGCCTTGCTCGGAAGGCGGCTGAGCGAGGAGTCGATGGCGTTTATATGCAAACCCCGGACGTCTGCGAGGGCCGAGTCCTAGCGCATCAATGGGAGCCCAGAGGTTAGGGGCGGCATCCCTCCGCATGATGCCGACAGCCAGCATGGGGATGATTTTCTTTAGCAGCAATACGGCCATCACCATCCACCCACTTAGTGGAGTTGATGGCATCAGTAAAGTCCGTGGCGGCTTGCTCGAACCGGCAAACGCAAGCCAGGGGGCTTTCGTGCCGGTAATTGACATTCGGCCAAGACGCTGGTAACGATGTCAATGTAAGGCGTTGGCGACTACGCCGAAAAAAAACGCCTAAATTCCTCCTTAAGTTCATCCCAAGACTGAATCTTACAAACGCGCTTGAGCTGCACAAAGGCACCTATATCACCCTGGGTGAGATCCACTGCTGCAACAGCAGCACGAATGTACTGTGTATCCCTTGGACTATCAAAAGAGCCGAACAGTCCGTCTCGACTGACTGCAGCCATGGCTCTAAACTATTTGCACGACCGTCAAAAATAAGGGGCAGGTTTTGGACGATGACCGGCCCATGGTGGTCGAGGCTTGAGCCACAAGTTGACCCAACTGTCGCTGGGGCTTCGATGCCCTGCCGCGTGTTCACGCTGGTGAGGCACCATTGCTGGCACCAGCAGAATCTGGGCTAACGGCATGGCCACTGCATGTCTTAGTCATGACGTCAATTGTTCAAATGCAAGTAGGTCACGAAGAGGGTAAAAAGGTCAGAGCAAGAAATGGTATGCACTGGCTACAATTCAAAACAGAGTCAAAGAGAACTCAGCACCACAGTACTAGGTAAACTGCTTAGTGATTAGAAATAATTTGAGCAAAACAACAATAAAAAGGGAAATAGTGATACACTCTGAACACAAAATAAGAGATGTATGCAAGTGAATGTACTAAGGGAAGTGCACAAAAAGAAGCTAAGGATAGTCAATAATTTCACCAGGAATCTGGCAACAAATTTATGAAAAGGATTGAAAATGTAAACACTGGTAGCAAAAAAGCACAAAATTAAAATAAATCAGGTACTACACAACATAAACTGTGCTGCAAGCACAGTTTAAAAAGATTGTGGGTGCTAGCATTGCAAATTGAAACGCAAAAAAAAAGGGTAATTCACTTGCACAAGGGAAGTTGGCACAGAAAAGATATCAGGTATGGAATAGTGCCAAAAAACACAGAAAAAAAAATACACTGTCCAGAATTGCTATATTGCACACAAAATAAAATTAATAAAAAAAGCAAATTATTAAATTCAAAAATATTGGCAAAGGTTAACTGGTGTTAGCAGGGTGTACACTGGCAAAAAGAAAAAATTTGCACAATCTCAAGGTCAAAATTAATTAACTTCACAAGGAAAATTTTTGGGAATTAATGGTAAATAAAGCAGGTTCCCAAAAATACACTCAATGACTTGGGTAAACAAAATAGCAAAAAGCAATGCACATAGGTGAATATTCACTGATAAAACATAGAATATATGTAGAAACAAATAAATGGGGAAACAGAAGAAAAGTTAATGGGCTAGGACAGATTGTATCACTGCAGGTAGAAATAAACTAATTTCTTAAGTACTTGAAGATTACACTTATTAAAAGGACAAAACACTAACAAACAAAACAGTGCAAGGGTGTCAAACAATCTGTGGCTAACTTGCAGGGGCAACTAACAAAATAACAGCAAAACAGGAATTACATGAAAACTGTATGTGAGAGGTAAATTGATAAATGGTTAACACTGAACAATTTAAATTTAATAACTGAGGTGCAAGAAGCAGAATAAATAAATGGAATTTAAAATGTAGGAGTGCAAAAATAAATTTACAAAATTTAAGAAGCTGTAGGTAAGTGGCAAAATGTGCACTGATGACACTGAACAATTTACTGAAGTATGGCTTCAGTAACTAACTGTATTGGTGCAGGACAGTTAAATAATGTCACAAAATATTAGGAAATGCTAGGTAAGTCACTGTTTACTTAACTTAGAGTGCAGATGGACGAAGGTACGGGTGCTGCAGGTCCTGGAACTTTCAGTGATGCTCTAGTAACACTACACGCCTCGTAGCATTTGTATACTGCTATGGGCTTCAATGCGAGAAAAAATTATCAGAAAGGACTTGGGAAGAACAGGAAGGACCGGGTACTCTGTGGAGGTATAAGATATTAGAAGAACGTGGATACCCGCGTGAAACCCCAGCTGTGTGTTGGTTGTTTACACTGGCAAGCGTGTCTGGGCGCGCTGACTGACTGCGGCTTCAGCACACGGAGAACAAAACATTTACTGCACTACTCGAAATGCTAAAAACAAGCTTAAGTGAAAAATTTGAACTGGACGAGTAAGTTTTACTGTAACAAATCCTGGGGAAAACAGAACTGGTGATGAACTGGGAATATAACAGCAAGGGAAAGGAAAAAAAATTTAAATGGGGAACCAAAAAAAAAAACTGCACTGGCTGGAGATACGTAGAGCTGAGTAGTTGGCACTATGATGATCACGAGCTGCTGTAGACGCTGAACTGACTGGCTTAGGGCTAAGCCAACTGGGTTCCCACGTGGTTAAGCAGGTAGAACTTCTTGGAGGAAACTGGGAAGAACACAACACACATGGACGGCGAGATGGACGTCGTTGCGTAGCAGAGAAGGCTGTAGAGGAGGCTGGTTTTGTTTTTCAAAGCTGATTAGGGTATAAACCAACCCAGGCTGCCTCGTGGTCACGCTGGAGCCACACGAAGCCAACACACTAAACGGCCTCACCTCTACTTCTTGTAGCGAGAAGGGCGTAGGGACGCTGTAGGAGGCAGGAGAATGGTGCTGGGGAGTGTTGAAAGGGCTGTAGAGAGGGTGATGAGGTGACCACGTGACTGCTAAGGCTGGAGAATGACGCCGTGACGCCTATGTCCAGATTTTGTGGGAAAAATCTAGGACGAAGATCTATCTCAGGTCCCGTCAAACCTGGGGGTAACAGATAACTCTTTAGCCAGCAGGTGCGTTGGATGCCCACGGATGAGTTGACTGGCGTCGACCGATGGGGTTGACCCCTCCACCCTGAAGAGGCTCACAATGCCGCTGACTCCGCTGTCACCCACTGTTAATTTCTGTTCTTACTGCTGAACAGCGGTTTTTAGTGCCGAATGAGGTAGCGTAGGTAGCAATGATCGGCCGTGGACTAGATTGGCTTTAATTGGGTAGGAGTGAGTACACAACGGGCAGTGTGAGGGAGTGACCGCAAGCCAGTCCGTGGAGGGGGAGCACCTGTGACTATCACGTCGGTCGGTCGAGGAGTGAGAGAGGGTGGGCTGTGCTTCCCACCGACCTAGGTAGGCCTACAGAGGGCAGCACTGAATGCCGCGAAATATGAACTAGTCAGAGCAGACGGCTAGGCTGTGTGCTCTGACAGTACAGGCTGTCTACAAGAGTGGGAGTGTTGCAAACCCCTTATCATTGTTGATCACCCAGAGTGAGCATGTTGCAAACCCATATCATTGTTGATCACCCAGAGTGAGCGTGTTGCAAACCCCTATAATTGTCGATAACCCAGAGTGAGCGTGTTGCAAACCCCCTATCATTGTTGATAACCCAGAGTGAGCGTGTTGCAAACCCCTATCATGGTTGATAACCCAGAGTGAGCGTGTTGCAAACCCCTATAATTATTGATAACTAAGAGTGAGCGTGTTGCAAACCCCCTATCATTGTTGATCACCCAGAGTGAGCGTGTTGCAAACCCCCATCATTGTTGATCACCCAGAGCGAGCGGGTTGCAAACCCAATATCATTGTTGATCACACAGAGGCAACTGAACAGCAACAACTCTGTGCTTTTCACTTTCGTCGTCACAGAACTTGTTTAGAATGAAAAAATCAGTAATTTAGAATGTAATAATTGTAGTTTCTGGAGAAAAAAAAAACAATAAAAACACTAATTGCCAACATGTCCTCTTGATGACAGCAAAAACATAAAAATTACATTTTTGAAAAAACATTCATAGAAATATGATAGAAACATGCATCAACATGTTGCCAGAATTTTGCACTATTTTTTGGTAAGAAAACCTTAATTTCCATAATTTTTCAACTTCAATTTTAAAATCTCTAAACCTTAGCGACTGAGCTCCTGAATGTACTTATATCAGTATCTAACCTAACCTAACCTAACCTAACCTAACCTAACCTAACCTAACCTAACCTAACGTAACGTAACCTAACCTAACCTAACCTAACCTAACCTAACCTAACCTAACCTAACCTAACCTAACCTAACCGAACCTAACCTTCCCGTTACCTAGGTAAACCTTACCGTTACCTAGGTAAACCTTCTCGTTACCTAGGTAAACCTTTCCGTTACCTAGGTAAACCTTCCCGTTACCTAGGTAAACCTTTCCGTTACCTAGGTAAACCTTCTCGTTACCTAGGTAAACCTTTCCGTTACCTAGGTAAACCTTCCCGTTACCTAGGTAAACCTTCCCGTTACCTAGGTAAACCTTCCCGTTACCTAGGTAAACCTTCCCGTTACCTAGGTAAACCTTCCCGTTACCTTGGTAAACCTTCCCGTTACCTAGGTAAACCTTCCCGTTACCTAGGTAAACCTTCCCGTTACCTAGGTAAACCTTCCCGTTACCTAGGTAAACCTTCCCGTTACCTAGGTAAACCTTCCCGTTACCTAGGTAAACCTTCCCGTTACCTAGGTAAACCTTCTCGTTACCTAGGTAAACCTTCCCTTTACCTAGGTAAACCTTCCCGTTACCTAGGTAAACCTTCCCGTTACCTTGGTAAACCTTCCCGTTACCTAGGTAAACCTTCCCGTTACCTAGGTAAACCTTACCGTTACCTTGGTAAACCTTCCCGTTACCTAGGTAAACCTTCCCGTTACCTAGGTAAACCTTCCCGTTACCTAGGTAAACCTTCCCGTTACCTTGGTAAACCTTCCCGTTACCTTGGTAAACCTTCCCGTTACCTTGGTAAACACACTTACCACAACGATGATTGTTCTCGTCATATATGTTTTGTGAATCTTGATCTTAAACAACAGGAGAATTTAACTTGTTTTAAAGATCTTGGTGTTACTGTTGGTTCCTAGAAGGTGAAGGTATAGCGTGTGTCGTGTTGCCAGCCGCACCACCATGTCTCATATATCTACCCACTGTATAACATTATTTCCTACAGTGTCCTTTTATTTTACAATAGGTGTAATTAGTTTTCTTTTCTTTATGTGATTTCTGTCGTCGAACAGAGACAGATTTAGGAGTTCGAGTTTCCACAGAATAAGTACGAGAATTTTCAGTAGGAGGAGATTTACTTAATGTAGTGACCTATACTTGTGAGTTACTTTAATGTGGTGACCTACACTTGTGAGTTACTTTAATGTGGTGACCTACACTTGTGAGTTACTTTAATGTGGTGACCTACACTTGTGAGTTACTTTAATGTGGTGACCTACACTTGTGAGTTACTTTAATGTGGTGACCTACACTTGTGAGTTACTTTAATGTCGTGACCTATGCTTATGAGTTACGTAACCTTTATTCGGCGCATGTACACACCCTCATTTACAGCGAACCAGTACTAGGTTCGGACGATGGGGCCCCGTCGTTCGATCAGTACCCAGGTTCCAGCCAATGAGAAGATGGTTCTGGCAATCACAGAGGTGTTGTAGGCACCACCCACCTGTCTGCCCTTGTCATTTCCACTCTAGAGCTGGTTGAAGCACGGTCTGTTCTCTAGTGGCTTCTATTCTGCCTTGCTTACCGTGGAGTACACTAATACCTATCACTGTACATAGTGTATATAGTGTACATACTTCTATTCTTACATGGTGAAGGATAATATAAGTCAAAAGTTTTCTGCTGTGTTTGTTTTTGCTCCTTTTTCCACCAGGATAACAGGCCTTTGATTTCCTGGGTTGTAATAGTTACTTTTGT
>NC_069400.1:53794374-53825724 GCF_026875155.1 Cherax quadricarinatus
ATAAAAAACTATAGTTTCAAAAATTATTTATACATAGCAGTAAAATGATGTGTGGATTACCTAAGATAACCTCAAAAAATCGGGGAACTTGATTTGTTTCCATGGAGTCCTTGAAATAACTGATTTACCTTAAAAGTTAAGACAATAAATAACTCAACTATGTGAAAACCAGCTAAAATAAAAGATATACTACGAATAAGGTAAACTGAATTATTCACATTAACGTTAAAAATGGCTTATTTGCTATCATGTCAGCAAGCTTGTTAATGGCGTCCTTTCAAGTTTTTATATGTTTAAAGTGGCTTATTTGCTATCATGTCAGCAAGCTTGTTAATGACGTCCTTCAAGTTGTTAAATTTTAAAGTGGCTTATTTCTATCATGTCAGCAAGCTTGTTTAATGACTCCCCTTTAAGTTGTTATATGTAAACAACCACTTGTTATTGATAATACCACTAACAATTATGTAGTTGCCGCCCTTTTATAGAGAAATCTGCTTTATTTCCTCTCAGTGTTTTTTACTCGAGCTTTGTCAAAGATTCAACAACCATCCTCGTCTACTGTTGGTTAGTTGATGATAATTTGTGTGTGAAATGTTGAGTGGTGCTCTGCATCCAGGATCATCATTAAAATTCCCCCATTAGTGAGCCAGTCTGTTATCTCTGCATCCAGGATCATCATTAACTTCCCCCATTAGTGAGCCTAGTCTGTTATGCTCTGCATCCAGGATCATCATTAACTTCCCCCATTAGTGAGCCTAGTCTGTTATTGCTCTGCATCCAGGATCATTAACTCCCCCATTAGTGAGTCTAGTCTGTTATGCTCTGCATCCAGGATCATCATTAACTTCCCCATTAGTGAGCCTAGTCTGTTATGCTCTGCATCCATGATCATCATTAACTCCCTCATTATGAGCCTAGTATGTTTTTGCTTTTGCATCCAGGATCATCATTAACTCCCCCATTAGTGAGCCTAGTCTGTTAGTTCTCATCCAGGATTTATCATTAACTCCCCCATTAGTGAGCCTAGTCTGTTATGCTCTGCATCCAGGATCATTAACTCCCCCAAATTTGTGAGCCTGTCTGTTATGCTCTGCATCCAGGATCATCATTAACTCCTCCCATTAGTGAGCCTAGTCTGTTATGCTCTGCATCCAGGATCATCATTTAAATTCCCCCATTTGTGAGCCTAGTCTGTTATGCTCGGGATCCAAGATCATCATTAAAATCCCCCCATTTGCAAGCCTTAGTCTGCTATGCTCTGCATCCAGGATCATCATTAACTTCCCCCATTAAATGAGCCTAGTCTGTTATGCTCTGCATCCAGGATCATCATTAACTCCCCCCATTAGTGAGCCTAGTCTGTTATGCTCTGCATCCAGGATCATCATTAACTCCCCCCATTAGTGAGCCTAGTCTGTTATGCTCTGCATCCAGGATCATTATCACTAACTTCCCCCATTAGTGAACCTAGTCTGTTATGCTCTGCATCCAGGATCATTATCACTAACTTCCCCCATTAGTGAGCCTAGTCTGTTATGCTCTGCATCCAGGACAATAATCACTAACTTTCCCCACTAGTGATCCTAGTCTGTTATGCTCTGCATCCTGGATCATCATTAACTCCCCCCATTAGTGAGCCTAGTCTGTTATGCTCTGCATCCAGGACCATTATCACTAACTTCCTCCACTAGTGAGCCTAGTCTGTTATGCTCTGCATCCAGGACCATTATCACTAACTTCCCCCGTTAGTGAGCCTAGTCTGTTATGCTCTGCATCCAGGACCATTATCACTAACTTCCCCCGTTAGTGAGCCTAGTCTGTTACGCTCTGTATCCAGGACCATTATCACTAACTTCCCCCACTAGTGAGCCTAGTCTGCTATGCTCTGCATCCAGGACCATTATCACTAACTTCCCCATTAGTGAGCCTAGTCTGTTATGCTCTGCATCTAGGACCATTATCACTAACTTCCCCCAGTAGTAAGCCTAGTCCGTTATGCTCTGCATTCAGGACCATTATCACTAACTTCCCCCACTAGTGAGCCTAGTCTGTTACGCTCTGCATCCAGGATCATTATCACTAACTTCCCCCACTAGTGAGCCTAGTCTGTTATGCTCTGCATCCAGGACCATTATCACTAACTTTCCCCTCTAGTGAGCCTAGTCTGTGATACTCTGCATCCTGGACCATTATCACTAACTTCCCCCACTAGTGAGGCTAGACTGTTATGCTCTGCATCCAGGACCATTATCACTAACTTCCCCCACTAGTGAGCCTAGTCTGTGATGCTCTTCATCCAGGATCATTAGAACTAACTTCCCCCTCTAGTGAGCCTAGTCTTTGATGCTCTGCATACAGGTTCATTATCACTAACTTCCCCAATAAGTGAGCCTAGTCTGTGATGCTCTTCATCCACGATCATTAGCACTAAATCTCCAACTAGTGAGCCTAATCTTTACATCACTCATGTTAAAGTTCTAACTCATGAGGATTTGATCGAAGATGAGTTTGTTGACCAGTCTCTGGAGAGACTAAGAGATATAGTGATAATTAAGACAGAAACAAAGGATCTGGACAACTGTTACTATAATAACAGTGGTGTACTTATGGAGAAAAGTTCCTTTTAGTTAACAGCTGACAGTGTTTCCACCACAGAAGCATTTAGTAAGCAAGTTATTGATTTTGCTCACAACATCTTTTATGAGATATTTCGTGTAAGGAAACACTTATTAAAGTCTCGAAACACTTGACATGGCCTAAAATGAAGGAAACTCTGACTATGTGGGTCGTTAACACTTGTGTCAGTTGATGTGACTGCCAGCCCACATACCTCCACTAGCTTCTCCCATTCCTGTCACCGCTGATCCCGAACTTTTTTATCGCCTCATAATAGATTGTGTTAGTTCTTCACCTAGAACCAAACCAGGTAACCAATACTTGTGTACTATTATGGATGCAGCGACAGCAATTCTCATGAAAAAAAATCACCCGCTATTGAACATAACATAAGAACATAAGAAAGGAGGAACACTGCAGGAGGCCTGCTGGCCCATACTAGGCAGGTCCTTTACAATTCATCCCACTAACAAAACATTTGCCCAACCCAATTTTCAATGCCACCCAAGAAATAAGCTCTGATGTGGAAGTCCCACTCAAATCCAACCCCTCCCACTCATGTACTTATCCAACCTAAATTTGAAACTACCCAAAGTCCTAGCCTCAATAACCCAACTAGGTAGACTGTTCCACTCATCAACTACCCTATTTCCAAACCAATACTTTCCTATGTCCTTTCTAAATCTAAACTTATCTAATTTAAATCCATTACTGCGGGTTCTCCTCTGGAGAGACATCCTCAAGACCTTATTAATATCCCCTTTATTAATACCTATCTTCCACTTATACACTTCGATCAGGTCTCCCCCTCATTCTTCGTCTAACAAGTGAATGTAACTTAAGAGTCTTCAATCTTTCTTCATAATGGAAATTTCTAATGCTATGTATTAATTTAGTCATATTACGCTGAATGTTTTCTAACGAATTTAGTCCATTTTGTAATACGGAGACCAGAACTGAAGCTGCATAATCTAGGTGAGGCCTTAAATAATGAGTATAAAGCTGCAGTGTGACCTCTGGACTTCTGTTGCTTACACTTCTTGATATAAATCCCAGTAATCTATTTGCCTTATTACGTACGCTTAGGCATTGCTGTCTTGGTTTAAGGTTGCTGCTCACCATAAACCCCAAGTCCTTTTCGCAATCTGTAGGCTAAGTTCTACATCATTTAACTTATAAGTACTAGGTTATGGGCACTCCCAAGCTTTTAAACCTTGCATTTTATCACATTTAACGCATCAGCCACTTTTTTGACCAAGAATAGATTGCTTTAAAACCTCCTGAAGTTCCATAACATCACGTTTTAATCAATACCAATTTTTCATCGCGAATTTGCTCATACACTAGTAATTCCCCCATCAAGATCATTGATATAAAAATAAACAACAACGGGCCAAAATGTCCCTGTGGAAAGCCACTTGTTTTCAGATCCCCACTCGGGTTTAACCCATTTATGGACACCTCGCTTCCTGTCATGAGCCATGACTCATCCACGAGAGCACTTTCCCCCAATGCCATGAGCGCCACTTTCTTAACAGTCTATGGGGCGGAACCATCAAAAGCCTTACAAAACTAAGTAAATAATATCAAAATTTTTATCGGGTCAACAGCCTCAAAAGCTTTACTGAAGAAAGTTAAAAATTAGTTAACAAGACCGGGCCCCTTTTGAATCCAAGCTGAGTATCATTAATCAACATGCTTACGAAAGGGCTTCTTTTAATCCAGCTATAAGACTCTATAATTTTTCCTACAATTGAGGTCGGCTTATTTGGGGGGTAATTTGACGGGAACGACTTGTCCCCTGTTTTAAAAATGGAAATTACTTAGCCATCTTCCCATATAGACACTACCCCGTTTGAAGAGAAAAATTAAAAAAATATTATTAATGGTTCACAAGTTCCTTTTTCTTTCCCTTAAGAACCCTGAAAAAACCCTTAGGCCCCCTTTACTTTTTTTGCTTCATTTCTGTCTATGCCAAAACCACCCCCAAATGACGTGATGTTCATAATTTATCTTCTTTAGCCCCTGTAAAAAAAAATTATGGAATATTGTTAGGTCTTCCTTGTAAAAAATGAGAGAAAATAATTATTTAAAATCAAGCACTTTTTCATTCCTTTTCAGTAAGGTGCCCATAGTTTTTTTTAAGGGACCTATCTTATCTCTAACTTTTTTTTCTAAAACCCGGGAAAAAAAATTTTTTGGGTTTTTTAAACCCCTAGCAATTTTTTAATTTCATGTCTTTTTTAGCTTTTCTTATCCCCTTTTTAAATTCCTCTTAAATGTAAATATACTGTTCATAAGATGACCCTCCCCTCTTTGATACCCCATAAATTCCTTTCTTAGCCTAGTAATTTTTGACCCTATTTTATCCATTTTGGGTCATTTCTATTTGATCAAAATTTCTTTATAGGGGATAAACCTCTTTGACGCATGTAAGTGCAAAAAAACTTCATTTTGATAGCTCTCTTCTTACCCCATCAACAGATGAAAAGTGTTCTCTAAGCCCTCGTAATCTGCAAAACAAAAAAATTGGGACGTTACTATTATGCTACTATGACCCCATTCAATGTAAATGTAATTGATTTGGTGGTCGCTACACCCCGTTCCTCTGAAATTTCTAAATTATTAAAAAGGGGTTCATTGTTTGCCAAACTAAGTCAACAGGTTTTACCCTTGTAGGTTCTTCACAAACTGTTCAAAAAACAATCCTGAAATACTTCAAGAATTAGATTTTAAATTTTCCCCGGCAAGAAATTCCAAACAACATAACTAAAGTTAAAGCTCCCGAATTTTCACTTACGGCCTTGTGGCCCCTTTAAAAATTTCCTCCAAGTATCCCCTTGGTCCCATCTAATTTGGGGAGGTATTCATCCTAAAATCAGTTTTTCATGCCCCTATGAAATTCTATCCAAACAACTCTGTATGTTTACTTCAGACTTAATACCCGTTTTTTTTTCAACAGTTCAAGCTATCTGGACATCAATCCCCCCCACCCCCCCTCCCCAAAACTTTTATCTTCTTGGGGAAAAATTTTAAAACCCTGAAAATGACATTTCCCCAGGCATTCCCCCCTTTTTGAAAAAAACCCTCTCGTTTTAACAAATACATCAATGTTACCTACACTAGCAATAATCCAACTCGTCCTCTTATTCCTAGCACTACGGGGAATTTTCATAATAAACATTGAAAACTCTCCTTTCCTTTTTCCCTTCCTGTTTTTTTCTATTTTCTACTAAACCATTACTGCCCTTATACCCAAGGTCCCTGGCTTTTCAAATTCTATCTCGTCTTAATATTCTAGTTCCCCTAAAACTCGAAAAATATTACTACACTGGGACTTCACTGTTTCCTCCCAAAACCCATCCCACTAACATTCCTAGTTTAAAGTCCTAACGCTCCCACCACTGCATTTGCCATCCCTCCCACCCCACACCTAGAAAATGAACCCCATTCCCTAGCATACATGTCATTTCTGCCATAGAAGAGGTCCCAGTGTCAATAATTTGTTACCGCTTTTTTCCTTCCCAGTTTTTGGGTCCACCCACTATTGACACCAATTGCCCTGACAACCATTCATTTCCAACTCCCCTCCCCTTGGCAATACCACAAAAGGGGGTTCCAACCTTACTTCTAATTATTTCTAATTGCTAACCATACCTGCTAATCAGGTCCTCAAAACTCTACGTCTGCCAACATCGTTTGCCCCCAAAGCCCTGGACAGATAATGGGAAATTGCTCCCATACCTCTCATGATGTCATCCAGACGCTAAAAAATATCCTCCATCCCAGCCCAGGAACAAACTTCTCTGTCTCCTACTCCTGTCCTTAAAAGCAGAACGCCCTATCCCTATACCTCTTGGCTACCCCAACAACAACAATATTCGTACCTTCCTCATGTCTTCGTCGTGACTTCCAAGTAGTCGACTCACATTCGTCGGTAGCACTGAGAATGCATGGATGTTTCCACAACAGTTTCCACGGCAGTCTCTTTCTCTTCATCGTTTCTACCTTTCCATTCGTCTTCTTGATCGTCAACTTCTTTCCCTGCTGTCCAGCCACTGACCAGTTTCCCTTCTTGACCTGAGGACTCAAAACAGGAGGACTACTCTGAATCTTTTTGTTTTCCTCGGTCAGTCGCCGAATTTCCATATTCGCCAACCTCAATTCTTCCTTAAGCTGTTGGTAAAGTTGCTCGATGGAGGGCATCTTGCTTCAATTCTAGAGAACGCGCAAACAGGTCTTCACAGAGCCAAGTACACGTCAGCATTAATGAGATTTTTTCACGCAAGTTGGATTTTCATGAAAGATTCAGTCGGATCAGGGATCCAATTTTACTTCTATGATCTTTCGCGAGTAATTATACCACCTGTTATACTAGTTATCATTGTTATACTAATTATACCACCTGTTACAGTAGTTATCACTCACAATCCCTACCAGTTATCACTGACAAACATCAGCAGCTGGTGTATTTCTCGCATACAACACGAGAAATACACAAGCCGAGAATGAGAGCAAATCGACTTATTTAATCGCACCAAGACGGGGTTATGAATTTTTTTTTTATATTTTATTTAAAAAAACTGCATATACATAATACATTGTATTACTTACAAAACAAACCACGGTGAAAAATAAAATAAATGGTACATACAGTGAACTTCATACCTCTCCGAACATGAAATTAAACACCAACATTACAAACTAGTCAATAAAACCAACCACATCCACTGTAACTTTATAGAAGTACTTAGTATTGATGACAATACATATATACACATACATATATATACACACATATATATATATATATATATATATATATATATATTATATATATATATATATATATATATATATAATATATATATATATATATATATATACATATACACATACATATATATATACATATACACAAAACATACACACACATACATATATATATACATATACACACACATACACACACATACATATATATAAATTAAATTAATATACAACTCAGATCGGTATACTGAAAAAATACATATAGTTTACTTGCATGTCACAAGTACTTGGCTAAACAGGAGCACCATACCTAACACATACACCACAATATTGAAAACCCAACCTTCCACATCCTTACAATACAGTTTTTTTTTTTTTTTTTTTTTTTTTTTTTTTTTATATTTTTATTTAAAACAGAGCAAATACAATAATGATAATAGTATAAATTTAAAAACCATACTAGATATTACAAAACCTCTAGTACACAATCCCGGTACATTTTAAGAACACCATAGATCAAGGCCATATTACAACCATATACATAACCCCACAACCATATACATAACCTATAAACCCTCCTTTTATAATAATCATTATTGCCAGTGCAGACACAGCTGACACTTCTACCCCCCCCCCTCCCCGTATGTACAGTCCCCGTTCTAAATAACATACATTGAATTATCCTAATGAAAGGTCATACCCTGACCTCATCAAAACCTAAAATTTGGGTAGTGCATGAACAAGACAAAAACACAAAATTTACAGACTAAAACAGATATGAAACATTACATTCCTATACACATACACTGTAATAAGTAGAAGAATATACACCACCAATATGATATCAAATATTAATGTTAACCATGAATTACAAACATTCAAAACATTGCATATCGTGAAGTTCACGCTCAAAATGCAAGATAATACACCACATGCCACATTAGCGGTACAATACTAGGCTATGTAAATTATTTAAAGAACCCGAGACTAAAATAAGACTAGAGTAGTTATAAGGATAAGGCTGCTGTAATGTGCCAGTCCCAAAAGAACTGACACGTATCTCAGAAAAATTTTGTGTTGATACCAACGTGCCAATCTAATTACTTAAAAACGAGATCCTAAGGGCTCGGTATCCTGGCTTTCAAGGAAATTTTAAACCCAGTGAACATAACCATCAGGCTTAGAAATGTAACCCTGGAAACCACACTTATATCTCACTATGACAAACATTCTCGTGAAACATGGCGTACCATCCATACCTAATTCTCACTACCTTCCTCTTACACACTACATCAGTTCCAGATAAAACCAACCCCCCCCCTTTACATCCCCCCAGAAGGAGACCACTCCTTTGTCCATCCTCAGGGACCCCGCCTAAGGGAACCCACAGTGAGATTCCTATAACCTTCCGGGAAACTTTTTTCCCAAGACGCCCCATAAACCAACTTATTCCTACACTTCGTCCTATAGAATCTGGCCGCCAACGCTTTTATCCTCATATCACCCCCTTAATCCCCTCATTCCCCATGAAATGTCCAGATAATCCACTATGATATACATTATAGCCCTTCCAACATCCCTAGGCACTCCCCTACATCTAGTAGTAAAGCCCTTAAAAGCGGCAAACGACCCCCCCCCCAACAGTCTGATAACCCCACCCATCCATGATCTCACCCCCTCCAAGGAGGTAAAAAAAAAAGACCACATGAAACGCCGTTTCAACCATCACCACAAAAACTGACAAATAGCCTCTTCCACAAACCCCCATACTACGTAACACCTCCTTGGAAGCAGAATCCCCATGATAAACCTATATACTAATTCTCTTACTCTAGCCGGTATCCGAAGCTTACTAAAATCTTTCCAAATAACCCCCAATCATACGTTGGATACACGGCTCCCCCTTGCATAATTCCTTGACCTTTCACTACCCTCACCAAACCGTTTCACTTTGATTTTATCCACCTGTTGCACTGTCAATAAAAATCTAAACATATCTTCACAAACCCTCAATTCCTTCCCACTCCACCATTTACGTGCCTCCTCCATAACTCTTCCTACTTTAGCGCCCCTCACACCCCCTTCCCTCATATACTCCACTTGATATTTTACAGCCATTACTCTCAGTCCTAAAGGCAACAAACCTAAACCCCCTCTCCGAATATCCGTCATAACTACCTCCTTACTTAACCATGCCCTCCCAAATCCCCACACAAACTTCAGCACCCTCCTCTGCATTTCCACAATATCTCGTACCTCTAAGGGAAAAACCTCTGCCACCCCCCATACCTTGCTATAGACAAGTGAATTTACCACCACTACCCTCTGATGTAAAGCTAAGTCCCTCGCACTTAAACCTCCTAGTCTACTTAAAACCTTACCCGTGACAGACTCCGAATTTACCCTTCTGCATGCCTGCACTTCCGCCAAATACCATATCCCACATACCTTGATTCTGTCAACCACTGTCCATCCTAACCCTATCCCCAAGCCCCCCCCTATCCAATTACCGACCTCTAGTAACCTTGATTTCACCGTATTAACTCTCATTCCGGTATTCAAAACCAAACATCTGAATCACTCTACCCACCCTCCTTAACTCCTCCTTACCCCTTAGCAAAACAGTAGTATCATCCACATACCCAACGATGCCCCCTTTGCACCCCCCTTCCATCTCCTGATTGTTCATTACCCTCTCAACAGACTCATAAAAAGGATTCTGCACACACGCAAAGAGCAGCTGTGACATCGGACAGCCCGCCTCAAACCTCTCTCCATTGGTACACTTTCACCCAACCTCCCATTGACCTGTACCCTCACCTCTGCCCCATCATACAGGGTGTTCACCCACCCCACTAACCCCCTCCCGAAACCCCAACCTCTCTAAGCAAACCCCTAAGAAATCTCTGTCCACGCAATCATAAGCAATTCACCCAATCTAAACCTAGTATTCCCCCTCCCGTACATCTCTCTAGAAAATCCCTAATCAAAACCATGTCCATCCCTCAATCCTTCTTCCCGGAATTCCCAACTGTCCCCTATGTAACACTAAACCCAAAAACTTTCCTCATTCTGTTGCCCAAAACCTTAGCAAAAATCTTGTAATCCGAGCACATTAACGTAATCGCACGGTAATCATTCAAAACTCGGCATTTCCTTCTTTTTGGGCACTAAAACCGTGACACCCGTTCTTTGTGATTTCCCCATCCTCCCACTACTTAACATACAACTCAAAAGCCCCACCAGACAATGCCGTACACTCCCCCAATGATACCTATAAAAATCGTTTGGTATTCCGTCTATGCCTGGGGTTTTACCCTGGCACATCCCAAAAACTGCCTCCTCCACCTCCTCTACATTAATACTACCCTCGATTCTGTCACTGTCCTGCTCACTTAATACCCTATTAAAAACCCTTCATCCCCAAACCGTCCTCACCCACTCCCCGCCAACCCTCCTCCACTTCTCCCTAAACCAAAAATCTGCATACAAACTAATATTTTCCGTGGTGGATAGGCCTTGACCCTCCTCAAAGCCACCCCCCCCTGTACCTGCCTCAATATACGCCAAGGTGGTCTTCGCCTGCCGTTCCTTAAACCTCCTTAATACAAAACCCGATGGCCTATCTCCCCTTAAGACATCCTCCAACCCTGCCCTAACTCGAATTGCCTCAAATTTTTCATTGTGAATTTCCGCCAACCTATTTCGCAAACGTTCCATGTCCTCACTCCGCCCCACCCGTTCCTCTGCATAACAGTCATTTAACTGACCCTCAAGATAATTTTGTAGGCCATAGCTCCACCTAGCCATCTCCTTACCCCGTACTTTAAAAAATTTCGCAATTTCAACTTTAGCCCTCATTTCCCACCAATCCAGCAAATCCATTTCCATATTCCTAGTCTCCCAAAAGGATTTCCACCAATCTTCAAACCCCGTAGGGTCACCCTCTTCCCTAAGTAGCCTCACATTTAATTTCCAGTATCCTGCATAAACTCTCACTATGCCATCTACCCTCAAATCTGCTATAACAGCACGATGATCAGAAAAACCCACATCGATAAATCCTCACCCTCTCCACACCTATGCCCTGCCTAACATAAATCCTATCTAACCGTGCCTCATATCCCCTACGAATAAAAGTGTGCTCCACTCCATATCCCCTACTTCCCACCACATCTACCACTCCAACATCTCGCAAAACATCCCGCAGAAACCCCCAAAAACACAACCCGCCCCCCTCGGAACCACATCACCCTTCCTAATGACACAATTCCAATCCCCACCAATCACCGTAAAAGCAGGTAAACCTCTCAAGTGATATACCAGAACCTCGCGTACAAAATCCACCTTCACTCTAGTGTTACTAGTTGCTGGCATGTACACACCTACAAAACTAACCCTCCCAGCCCCCCAAAACCCATCCACCCTGACAACCCTCCCACCCCCCCCCTCCTCCCAACCCAGGATACGCAAAGGACTGGTCTCCTTTACCGCCACAGCCACACCTCCTTTCAACCTCAAAGCATCACATGTAAACAACCTATAACCTTTCAACAACAACTCACATCCTAACCTATGGTTATGTTCCTGCAAAAAAACAGACATCAATACTAAATCTCCTCAAAACCCACTCTAACCATACCCTCTTGACCTCGGTTTTAAGACCGTTTACATTGAAAGTTACACACCTGAATTTTTACAAGAATGGCGGCTTACCCCTGTGCCGCTGAGGCTTACTTGGTCCTCCTTTCATAGGTCTCGGTTCTTCTCTATCAATCCTCGTTCCTGCCCTCCAACCCCTCCCTGTCCCTTCCCACCTAGCTTCCCATTGCCCCCCCTCCTCCCGGACTTGCCTTTGCTACCACAGCTGCCCACATCTTCTTCCCAGGCCTCTGCGCTGGTGTGAGGACTTCGTCCATGTCTGATGCCCCGCTGATCTCTTGCGGGAGCTACCCTCTACACACATTTCTTCTGCAACCACATCTTCTTGATGGACCTCCACCACCACATTGCTCTCCTTTCGAACCTCACTCAAGTCTTCCTTACCCTGCTTCTGTTCATCCATCACCTTGTCATCACCTGACCTCACATCACTTTCCACACCATGCTCCGACTCTTCCAAAAAAATCCTTCAGCACAGCCTCCAAAATCCCGTCCTGAGCTGACTCTGCATTATCTAACGGTCTGTCTGACAGCGATATTCCCTCCCCCCCCCCCCCGTTTCCACTGGTAGTGTAACACACGTCTCCAAAACCACCTCTGCCCTGTCGACCTCCTCACTCCATAGGCCTGTACCCCGGCTTTCCACTTCACCCGTCACAACATCCGTGGCTTCTAATGGCGTATCCACAGAAGCTGTCTCCTGACGCCTAGGGCCCTGTTTCCTGGGGCATTGTGCCACCATGTGCTCATAAGAGTCACATAAACGGCACGTCTTCCTCTGCCCCGCATAGTGTACAAAAACCTGTGTTCTATGGTTATGCAATGTAACATATGATGGTATCGGTCTCCTCAGGGTCATTTTCAGTGTGAAGGATCCTTCCGGCATCCCCTCTTAAGGGCCGTCCCTCCACATTCCCATGCTCGTCGAGTGTACAGTCCCATAACCACTGAACACATCTTGTAGGCTGTAGGCTGTTGCCTCAAAAGGTACATTCCTTACCTTCACCCAAGTAAAATACTTAGACACATCATGCAAGCATACTTCCACTGCCGTGTTGATACTCATCCGCCTTTCTTGGAATTCGTCTACGATGGTAGAATAGAAGTCAGCCCTCATGAACTTCACGAAGACCCTTGACATACCGTTCAGTGCCACACCATACAGCTCTTCATTGGGGATGCCATAACAGTCCCTGATAATGTTTGGCAGGAGAACGTTCATCGTGGCGTTGCTTAAAGATCCTCTAACCAGCTCAATGCAGACAGTATTTATGCGCCGGTACAGTCGGTCCGCCATCTTGGTGCTAATGCTGTTTTCCTCACCAGGTGGCGTGCAAGAGAACCTGTAGAAGCGTCCTCTCTCCCCGCAGGTCGAGAGACGAATATGGGTTATGATTGAGCGTCACAGTGAGTGAGCTCCTGGTTAATAATGGTCCTGAGTGCTCCCGGACGGGGTGATGGCTGAGCGCAACTGAGAGTGAGCACCTGGTTTATAATGACCCTGAACAGTCTCTGCCTCCCACCTCTAATAATTTATTTTCTTCTGCTTTCAAGTTTCCCACATATAGCACCTTCCCCTTCTGCAAACTATGGTGGGCGTCAACTGTAGTAGAACCGTAATAAAGTTGGTAGAATTAGTTTCACTTGTGTCCTTTTACTTTACATGTAGTAGAACCTTTGACTCGCTGCCGAAATTACCGGGGCTCAGCCCCTAGGTTCTCTACACATATGCTGCTATGTCTGATAATTTGTGTAACTGTATTTGTGTATACTTGAATAAACTTACTTAGCAGGAGGGCTTATGACTTGCTTGATGTTGTCCTGAGCTAATACACAAAGGCTACAGGGATTGATCATGGCACGGATGAAAGATTAGGCACCTTTCTTACACCTACTGTCCCCTCCTCACCTAGCTGTAAGTAGGTGCCTGGGTCTTTGTCCACTCTTCCGGGCCGAATCCACAGGTACAAGATTAAACTACCTGAAATGCACTACATAACCATGGGCTTTTTATCCAGTATATCAGTGATATCCTCTACGTCAGTAATAGTTGCATCATATACTACAAAAACTAAAAATTGTTATTAAGTATATGCAAGTCTCTTAACTGTTGCCACGGCTTATCTAACAGTAAATAGATATCTAAAACCTAATCAGTTTTCGTAGGTTGCATTACGGGGAAGAACAAGAGAACTTAAATCAACCACGATACTTGGGTTTTTTTATATTTTATTTAAAATCATATGCATTACATACATAAGTTACACATACATTGCTACTTATTTAATCACGTATTAGAAATGCATTTAACCTATCCATTACACATATCTCCTTTTGCATTTAAAATATGTACAAACAAAAATAATGAGTGACACTGTTCCCTCAACTTTGATCAATTTTCCCAAAACTAACATAAAAAACACGTAATATCTTGCACATACTGTGGTTCTCATATCCCACACACACACCTTCACATATGTAATATTTGCTCACCCCCCCCCTCCCCCACCTAGTTTACACATCATATTAACATTGGACGTTAGCGGAGTATCAAGAGAGGTACGAAGAACAATAATGTACGTGGTGGCTGATTTCCTCTATATCTCGTGGGGTTTGTGGGAAACCGGGGGATCAGTTAAATTAAGGTCAGGGCGATTGCGGCGGGCATCTACAGAACGTATTGTAGAAATAAACTCATATATAGTAGGAGGTGGGATAATAGTTTTCCTACAAGTTATCGGAGTCTTAAAATTCAAAGGTTGCTGCAACTGGGAGTGGGGTAAGGCAACGAGGGGCTGGACTCCCCCCGTGGTAGCACCAAATGGTATATTCGGGACTTCAGGGTGGAGGGTGGGATTTGGTGAGTTGCGTGTATGTATTATAGTTGATTATGTGCGCTGAGTAAGTAAGAATGTGGCGTTGCGTGTATGTATTATAGTTGATTATGTGCGCTGAGTAAGTAAGAATGTGGCGTTGCGTGTATGTATTATAGTTGATTATGTGCGCTGAGTAAGAATGTGGCGTTGTGTGTATGTATTATAGTTGATTATGTGCGCTGAGTAAGTATGAATGTGGCGTTGTGTGTATGTATTATAGTTGATTATGTGCGCTGAGTAAGTATGAATGTGGCGTTGTGTGTATGTATTATAGTTGATTATGTGCGCTGAGTAAGTAAGAATGTGGCGTTGTGTGGAAGTGAGATCTTGGATTAATCGAAGTTGGTCATTGCACCTCGATAATACAGATAAAATGTAATATTTTGGAATATGTTTCAACATTTTGCAAGTGACTATTCATATGCAAGAAGTTCTCTAGTCCAGTGAGTGACAACAGGTTAATGGTGTCCTTTTCAAAGCTAATGAACTGACCAAGCCAATAAAAATATCTGGATTTATTGAAGTGTTTCAAGTATAGCTGATGGCAACTTTATAAATTACTACTAAATGAATTTGTTGGGTCTTTCTCGGTATTCCCATTGGATAAATGTTTAGCTATATGTAAGCAGATGTCAGGCTGAAATCACCGTTAACAGTACAACGTTATACTGGCCTTTTAGAGGAATTTTGATAGCATTCTTTTTTGGTGAGTGATGGAAATTTTGTCTTATGTTTTATTTTGTACAACGACTACCCCATGAGGTTTGCCGTTCACCTCTCGGACGACGAGCACAAAGTTTGTTTCCTAAGATTGGAACAAGTTTCATAGTTATCTCCTGAGATATTTTTTTATATTTTATTTAAAACTGTATTACAAGATGCATAATAAAGATACCATGAAAAGGTATATGTTATGACAGAACATTCAACACTAGTACTACAACGGTCCACTGAGTGAAAGTGCATACAATGTTACCGTAAGATAACCTAATACAACCTACAATCTACCTAGAAACACAGTGTTACATAATCACAAAGATACTAACACTGATACTAACACTGACATCCAACACCTCCACAACCCCCCCCCCCCCCCGCCCCTCTACAAGTTGAAACCCTAGCCACTCTCACGTGGTTAAACACGATAACAATATATAACATTAAATAGTTAACACCATTGCCAATCTCACGTTGTTAAACACATTATCAATGTTAAACATTAAACAAGTTAATATCATAGCCACTTTCATGTGGTTAAACGCATTATCAATATTAAACATTAAACAAGTTGACTTCATAGCCACTCTCATGTGGTTAAACTCATTATCAATATGAAAATATTAAACAAGTTGACGACATAGCTACTCTCATGTGGTTAAACACAGTATCAATATTAAACATTAAACAAGTTAACTTCATAGCCACTCTCATGTGGATAGTTGCAACATTGTGTATCCTTTAGAAAAAATTAACGACAAACCTTATGGGGTGGTCGTTTTACAAAAGGATAACAAAAAGACAAAATTTCACTTTACACACCAATTAGAATGCTTAAAATAAACCCCTAAGAAGGCAATTTTTTTTTCTATATTTTATTTAAAACAGTTTATACAATATACATAGATAGTTACGTATATAAATGTGATATAAATATATATAAAAAGAGGCATTATCAGTGGCTCTGTTCCGGTCCACTAAGTAACATTATCAGTGGCTCTGTTCCGGTCCACTAAGTAACATTATCAGTGGCTCTGTTCCGGTCCATTAAGTAACATTATCAGTGGCTCTGTTCCGGTCCACTAAGTAACATTATCAACATTGTTCGTATCGCTCTTGGGCCGTACGGACAGGCTGCGCAGTAGCTCCTGACTCTGTTGATTGCTGCGCAGTTTTCCTCAGTGCACTCACAATGGCGGAAGGTGCACGTAGGCGAGTCAACACCGTCTGCCTTCAATTAGTGACAGGCTCGTTCAACAATCAGAATACACATCTACTGCTTACTGCGATACTCCGAGAAACATATTGTATCAATAATGAAGATCTTTATGGTGTCTCTTTGAACGGCAATTCGAGGCTTTTTGTCAAATTCAGACAAAATAGTACTTACGAAAATATGGTTGCCACTTATCAGGATGTGATCAAAACCGTTAATCCTGGTGTCACTGTTCGCCTTCACGACGTCTCCCGTTTTTTTTTTTTTTTTTTTTTTTTTTTTTTTTATTTTTTATTTAAAAGGACACAGTACAAGATATAAATAAATAAAAGAACACAATAATTAACCGTTTGAAAATACAATGACCTACCATCAACCCCATAGCATACCACAAGTGTTACATTCATATTGTATTAAAGGATATACCATCACCAAACAATGAAACGAACAGGATAACACCTGCTCAGAAAGAACATCAACAAATTCTAAACCTACAAATCATGCCTGTTATACAGTACAGTAAGACCTCCTTGCACAAAGTACACAGATGATATGATGCAGCATACGAAGGATAAAATTATACATTACAATAATTAAACAAAGGCTAACCTAACCCTACAATAAAATTGCAAAGACATACCACATAATACTTCCCGCAAATAGCAGGAAACTCTTAACATAATAAAGAGCGAGAGAGCTCCAGCACCGAACAAAAAAAAATAAGCAAAAACCAAAAACTCAAAATTTTATGTCTGTGTCCACATAAATCCCCCACAACTCTGTACAATTTTTTTTTTTTTTTATATTTTATTTAAAACAGTGCGCTACAAATGACAGAAATATATTAAAAAGATACACGACAAAAGATTACTGCACTAGAATCGCACTTAACCCGAGACCTAATAACGACACCATACAGTACAGTGGTAATACACACTCACACACACCACACCGTATGTTACATTGGTATTACACTCACACACAACACACCGTATGTTACATTGGTATTACACTCACACACAACACACCGTATATTACAGTGGTAATACACACTCACACACACCACACCGTATGTTACATTGGTATTACACTCACACAAACACACCGTATATTACAGTGGTTAATACACACTCACACACACCACACCGTTATGTTACATTGGTATTATTACACTCACACACAACACACCGTATATTACAGTGATAATACACTCACACAACACTATACATTACAGTGGTATTGTTTTAATTTGTTAAAGAACATCTCTAACAAGGTTACATATTACCAAACATCAAACACTGGAAATTATGAAGATTGTACAATAAAACAGAGGATAAAAACAAACAAACACGCACAATGACACACACAAGCACACACATTACACTACATGAGACTACATCAGGCACATACTAGGTGAGGTTTCTGCCTGTCAACACACGTATGCAAGACTAATTCTAAGATCTTAGGTGCTTAACAGAGCACCACGATACTCAAAAACATTAATATTGGCGATTATCACGAGATCTAACATACATAGGTATTTACTATTCAAAGAAGGAAACGGGATAATACTAAAAGTCACAATAAAAACATCCAATATAACAAAACAAAACTACGATATGATATTTTACATCTCAGCAAAACAAAGAAAAATAATGCAAACTAGTTACATTAAATAATATTACGAAAAGCACACTGTAACACAGCATAAAATATAACAAAAATAAAAATCAATTGCTATACGCTAGGAAACACTTTTTACCACTTACAATTGAATCAAAAACAGTAAGACTCCTATGCACATATTTGAGTCTCATAGAAAATTTTCATCATAAAGTCCTTGAAATGATTTATACATGATAAAAATATGCAATCGTAGTGCTACACCTTCCTCAATGATAATTGTGTAGTTTCTTGAAAACCTCGGGGTAATAACCCTACTGCCTCTAGATATCAAAACTCATTTATACATCCATATAAACAGCTCTCCATGCTCACACCCAAGTCTAGGAAAATAGCCCGTCGTATCCCTTTACCCATTTTGCAAATCCCATAAATCCCTTAATGTGAAATTTCGATAACCCTCACTAAAATCCTCTCCTCCATCTCCCTCCATACACCCCTTTATTTCTACACTGTGTCCTATAAAAAGTTGCTGCCAATGCATTAATTCTTGCACGCACGTCCGCCTCCCTCATAGCCCACATCATGTATATATAATCCGTAATCATATACCCAATCGCATTCTCAACCTTTTATTCACCCAGTTATATCTAAACTTAAAACCCTCAAAACCTGCAAACCCCCTCCCCCCACTAACCTTAAAACCTTACCCATCCAAACCCTTATAAGTTCAATACAATCGCAAAAATACACCGTATGATAAATAGTCGCCAATCCTCCACAATCCCTGCATTCCCCATCCTCTCGTATTCTCTTATAGAATAAACCATTCCTGACGGCAAGATTCCATGTAAAAATCTATACATAACTTCTCTTACTTTAGGTTTTAAACGCAATTTATTTAAACGCCCCAAATATTATGCAATCATACATCGGATAAACTCCTTCTACCGCCGCTACCAGAGCCTTTACCATCTGCCCTATCAAGATTTCTCAATTTAATTTGTGAGTGATCCCTCACGTTTATGATGACCCGTAACATTGCCTCACCTATCATGAACTCCCGACCCCCCCACCACCGTCGCATATCCTGATGTATCCTATGAAGACCGTCTTCTTTCGCCCCTCCCTCCCGTTTTATACTATGTTTTAAATACATACTTATTATCCTCTTTTCGACATCTATAAGACCCAGCCCTCCACGGCCAACCGGAGTGTGACAACCGCTCTACTTAACCATTCGCTCCCTGTTCCCAAATGAATCTAAAAACACTTTTTTTGTAACCTTTTAATTCACAACGAAGTATCGGAAATATTACCGTAACATGCCATAGTTTACTATATAATAGCACATTCGTTGTTATCACCCTTTGTTGCAAACTTAAATTAGCAGCTCTCAACCCACTAAGACGCTTCAGAACACTATCAACGATACGCACGGAATTTATTTGTTGTGCTGACTTGATATCATTTTACATAAACGATCCCACATATCTTTATTTGGTCCACCCTTTCCCACCTTTCAGCTACCATTCCTTCCTCACGCGACCCTTTTCCAAGATTCATATACTTGTTTTCCTCATGTTGATCGTCATGCCAGTAGCCTTTTCAAAAACTTTCACTAACTTTTCTACCCGAATCAAATCCATGTTTTCTCTCACCAAAATCGTCGTGTCGTCGACATATCCAACAATGCCCGCTCCCCCACCCCTTACATTACTCATCCCATTTGCTTCCAATAAAACCCTTATCCCTCTATAAAAGGGGTCTTGAAAACAAGCAAAAAAAATTTGTGAAAGGGGACAACCTTGACGCAAACCCCTTCCCATCTGAATCCGATCTCCCAACCTCCCATTCACCTGCACACGCAAAGATGCCTCTTGATACATTAATTTGGCCCATGATATAATTTCCGCCCCAAACCCCTGCCATCTCATTATTCTTCCATAACGTCTCCCGTTCCACACTATCATATGCCGCCTCCCAATCTATAGCCAATACCCCCCCATCTCCCAATCTTACTCTTTCTTCAATAAAACTTCTAATCATACCGTGACCTTCATACATAGACCTGCCCGGCACCCATATTGTCCCTCGTCAATCACTTGCCCAGGACTTTTTTTATTCTGTTGGCCAAGATCCTTCCAAAAATTTTATAGTCCCCACATAATAACGAGATTGCACGATAATCTTTAACCGTTAATGGCTCGCCTTTAGGAACTAGGACGACCACAGCCAACCTTTGTTGTTCCCCTAAAACCCCATCCCGCTTCATGATATTGAATAAACGTACCAAAAACCCCTTTAAAACGTTCCAATTTTGAATATAAAAGTCGCTGGGCAACCCATCTATTCCTGGCGCCTTACCCAATTGCGCCCCAGATAAAGCCTCCCAAGTCTCACACTCCGTTATCGGCCCTCCCAACATAAACGATCATGCTCCTCCAGCTCACAACGCACAAACCTACCGATTGACTGCAATGCAATTTCACTTATTCCAACACTTTGCGTTTTCAATTTAACCCAAGCATCATATACCCACTCATACCCTCCGTCGTCGTCAACACCTGATTCACTCTATACCCTGCATACCTACCTGGACATCAACCCCATTAACTCCATTGCTTTGCGACGTCTGTGTTGATTCCTCAACACACACGCCGACGGCCGATCTCCCCACAAAACCTCTTCGATTCCACCCTTAAGCCTTTCCCCATCAAACCTTTCGTTTTGTAAATTACGTAGTTGCTCCTTAATTCGTTCAATTTCTGTAACAGGATAATTAGCATTCGCTTGTACATAGCAGTCGCGCAACTGCCCCTCTAAATATCGTTGGAAACCATACTGTAACTGATTATATCTCACTCCCTGACTAATATAAAATTCCTTAATTCGCTTTTTGGCTATCATTTCCCACCAATTAACCAAAGCCACATCTCCAGGTGCTTCAACCACAAGGCGTTTCCCACATATGCCCAAAAGACAAACGACTTTCCTCTCTCTTCAATAACTTTCATTTAATTTCCAAAATGACGGACCCCTTCTAGGCACACCCTCAATATCTACATCCATTACAACTCCTCTATGATCCGAAAAAACCACATTTATCACACTCACTCTCCGCACTGTAACCGCACTAGACACGTACATTCTATCTAATCTCGCCGCATAATCTCTTCTAATGAAAGTATGCTCCACATTGCCACCCCCCCCACACACATCCATTAAACCCACACTCGTCAATAAATCTCCAGGAACCCCAAGCAACAACCCGCTCCTCGAGGCTCCACATCTTTTCGTCGTATTACACAATTCCAGTCTCCCCCTATTATCGCTACATTTGGTAAACTACGTAGATGATATACTAATACATCTTGTACAAAATGAGTTTTAAGTCGTGCATCTCCCTCGGCCGGCCCATATACACCTACAAAACTTATATGTACTCTACCCCATAAACCATCCACCCTAATCACTCTCCCCTCCCCCCTTTCACTATGGCGTACTACAAACGGGCTATTTTCCTTTACCAGAATGGCGACGCCTCCTTTTAACCTCGTCGCATATTCCATATACACATCGTAACCATCTAATTCCAACTCATATCAATTCTGTAATTGTGTTCTTGGATAAATACCACATCCACATCTAGACGCACCAAAAATTCATTAAACCACTTTCGCTTCCGCTCAGATCTCAAACCGTTAATATTTATTGTCAAAACCTTAAAGTCAATTAATGGGATTTTCCTTTGGTTCTAGGTATAGACTTTTCACTTATACATTTTACACCTCTATCCCTCTCCCCTTTTTTGGGAATCACCTTGATAAACTCTTGTTTCGTGGATTCACTGTTCCCTTTCCTCTGTACATCGCCCAAGACTTTTTCCCTGGCCTTTGGGCAGGAAAGCACGTCGTCTTGAGTCTGGTGGGGTCGCAGTTCGCTTTCGCGTCCTACCCTCCACCTGCATTGGGATTTCTTTAGTACTATCATGATGCACCTCCACTTCTGCTATATTTACCATCATGCCATGCGACACCCCAGACTCAATGCTTTCATCCGTCGCCTCACCATGATGCTCAACCGATCCCAAATTTGCACCTGGTTCCTCCACACGGTTGACGATCGACTCGTCTAACAATACATCCAGTGCCTTCACTAAAGACGCCGCTACATCCTCGTCCCCCATAGTGGGCAGAGTCTCTTCAAATACTTTATTTATATCCAGTGATGGTGATTCTTCTCGCGTTTTGCATCCTCCAAAGCCTTCTCCTGCGCTTTTTTCTACCTCTTCACTCCAAGATGTCCGTTGTCGAGACGGGTGAGCATAAGACGATGTTCTCGTCCCTCCACTTCCTCGACTTCTTCCGGTTGTTGCTGTTGCGATATTTGGAGATTCCTACGACGCTTATCACACTGTGCCGCTATGTGGTCATACGATCCACACAGCCGACACGTACGACGTTGCCCCGCATATGTTACATATACCTGAGTTCGAAATGCTTGCAACATAATATAGGACGGTATGGGATGGCGTAAGGTCATTTTGACTGAATATGTTCCCTCCAAACTTCCAGCATAAGGTCCAGCGGCCCACCGACCTGCAGAGGCCATATGAACCGTACCATAATTACGTAGTTCATCTTTTATAACAAATTCATTCGCCTCAAAAGGCACATTCCTTATTTTAACCCATGTGTAGTGTCGTGATACATCATGTAGACGTACTGATACAGCTGAATTGACGGCTATAATGGTCTCTTGATACTTATCCACCACCGTCTTCATAAACATTTGCTGACGTCATTTTAACGAAGATCCGTGTCGTCCCATTAAGTGCTACAACCACATATCTCTTCATTTGCGATACCGTAGGTATCACGGATAATCGCCGGTAGTAACAAGTCCATCGTGGCTCCAGTGACAGCCCCACGGGTCAACTCAACGCAAACAGTGTTGATGCGTCTGTAGCTCTGCAGCGCCATGTTGGTAAATGAGCAGCGCACGTCCTCACTTCTCAATGGTTGTGACGAACTGAGGTAGCTCGCCTGAACAGCAGAGGGGTGCAGCGCACAACCTCACTCGACCGTGGTCAGGCAGCGAATGAACTCTGTACAATTAGACCCCTTGCACAAAGTGCACAACAAATATTATTTAACATACAAAAATTAAAATTATACAGAACATTAATTTAAACATTAGGCAAACCAAAGCCTACAATAAACATTACATTGGTACATATCACAATGAAACTCCCCACATAAACACTGGGCAGGAAACACCCTCAAGTAAAAGACATAACATTATATACGCAAGTACAACCCATACAACTAACAAAATCCTAACATAAGGTATCAAAACTGTCTAGTTACAGGACATAAAAACCTTATCTCCCTATTTGAAACACTAGTACATCATTGCTGATTTTTTTTTTTATATATAAACAGTCTAAAAGATAATATATAAACAAATAATTTTTTTTTTTTTTTTTTTTTATATTTTATTTAAAACCAATACAGTTTAACATAAAAATAAAGAAACAGTATGGAACCTAATCAAATTAACTGACAAACGGATTGTACTTACATGCTCGCAAGATATTACAACAAAAACTTACATCAAGAACATAACTAAAAACAAAATTACATGTCACAGGGTCATGAATTGACTATATACAAAACTTGCATATATATAAATTGTACATATAAATGACATCTGACAAAGGTTCAATACACTTGAACATAAAATATACAAAGAAGTTATATCAGTTAAATCCCATCCTTCACATTAATCAAAAAACCAAAACCTAACATCATAATTGACTAGATAATCTACATACTTATCCCTAACAATACAGCTGAACATATCCCAACATACAAATAAACAGAAAAGAATACAGCTTAGAACACAATAACAAGCTCTATACTGTTACAATACACCCTATAAAAACTTTCAGACAAATGGACTACGTCACTAAACTGTCTAGATATGTCTGTATACCATACAGACTAAAACTTAACATCAAGAACTTGCATGAACACCAAACCGGTATCAGGGTACAGACCTTAATTATAAACTTTAAAAAGAATCAATCATGCGTATATAAGTATTACATAACGTCTGACCCATGACAAAGGCTCAATACAATAGAAAGAGATATATATTTATATATATACACATACACACCCACACACCCACACCACATCCACACACACACCCACACGTACACAAAAATTTTCACAAAATCACATTAATCAGATGCACTGTATGCACAATCGCCAAACAGGATATAAGTATCTTCCTGTGCAAAAAAACAGCAGTAACATATATACAAATAAAACCCCACTGCATGTCGCAAATAATTATTTCTCAAGAATTCATGTTATACTAGACTGATACACATCATTTTATACATAAAAATCTACTATATTATACCTACATACTGAAAAGTGTTAATCTACCATAACGAGACAGTGGAGCTCTAATCACATTGGATGCCATTATTAAAGTCCCCTTGATAACAGCGGGACCATTCCAAACCCAATTACAACACCTCACGACCCCCCCATGGGCGGCGAAAGCCCGTGGTGCCCCCTGAATCCCTAACTATGAAAACCCCTTCACTCACTCAATCAATCCAGATTTACGAGATCCCTAACGTAAGCATTCTATACCCTCTGAGAAAGCCTGATCCCACCTCTCCCATACAAATCTCTGTTACGACACCTCGTATATAGAACGTTACCGCCCACAAGAACCTTTTTCTTCCTACTATCCTCTTCTCCCTCACACCCCGACTATATATATAATCTACCAAGATATAATCTATCGCTCTTATGACCCCTCGGTCTAACCCACCCATATCTAGTACTTAGAGACGCAAAACGACACCCCATGGCCCCCACCCTCTTGTTCCCCAACCTACTTAACCAGCACTAAATCTCTAGCCCTTCACAAAAAGTAAACTACATGGAACGCTGTCCCAGCCCCTCCTCAGATCACACCCCCCACCCTCTACCAACCTGTCTGTTTTTCGTAATATATCACCTGACGGAAGGAATCAATGCAGGGAGGAAAACGAAAAACATCACCTCACGCGCCCGAGGTTTTAACTTCAATTTACTAAATCTAAACCAAATACTCTTCCGCATACATGGGGAAAAACCCTCAATGGGACAAAGCACTACCTACAAGTAACTACACAAAACCCTCTACGAACCTTTACTCAGTTCCAAACCACATAACAGCCTCAAAACTATTTCAACATTCCCTAACTCCATTCCTCGTTACCACTTACCAGCCTGTCGTGGTTCCTTCCCAAACGCCCCGCGTTACATCACCTCACGCAACACTTCCCTTTTTAATGAAACACATTTAGCCTCCGTTCAAAATCACCAACCCCAACCCCCCCTGCTTAAGGTACATTACAAACTCCCTCCTGTAACCAATTCACAACGTGAACCCCATAAAATTTGTACACCCGTTTAGTATCCCCGAATCGCTGTCCCTGTAATTGGGAACACAGCTTGACAACATACAAACTTACTATACAATAAAATGTTCACGACTATTCACTCGCTGTATCAGAGTTTAGGTGCGGGAGGTTCAGACACCTAGACGCCCACGATCCTTTCCAATAACCTATCCGGATTTTCCTCCGCGCGGCAACCATGTCATCCCTTATAATATACCACAAATCTTTAAAGACACCACCCATTCTTTAACAACATTACATTCCCCCACACCCCCCCAACAGAACCCAACCCCATGCACCTTGATTCGCCACTATTTACCTGCATACCCGTGGCATTCCAAATAATTGCACCACCTCGTCCAACACACGCATTGACATCCCTGCACGAATGAGAACAGTGGTGTCGTCAACATATCCAATTAACCCCGGCCAGGCCCTCCACCCCCCACTTACCGCACATGGCGTAATAATCTACGGTAAACCATTTATAAAAGGGGTCCTGGAAAACACGCAAACAATATTTGGGACATGGGGCATCCCTGTCTAAGGCCTCTTCCCATTGCAATTTCCTCCCCATACACCCATTATTCTTTATCCTCATTTTCGCCCCCTTTGTACAAAGTATTTACTCATCGACTATTTTCTCCCAAAACTGTTCTAAGTATAACTTGCTAAAGCTCCCTTCCACTCTATTCATAGCTCCATGCCAGTCTAGGCCAACAAAGCCGCCCCTCCACCCCCCCTTAGCTTCCACAAAAACTTCCAGTTATCATGTCCTTCATCATCGACCTTCCGGCAACCCGAACTCAGATTTTAGAACACCCTCTCCACTACACATTTGAACCTATTACTTAAATTTTTGCAAAACACCTTATTGTCTGCACACATCAGTGATTGGCTTCGGTACTCGGAAGGGTGGGCCTGCCTTGACCTTCGGGACCAAACATATACTGCTGTTTCCTGCTTCTCCCCCAAACTTAACCTTCTCTTATTACTATTAAATAACCTAACTATCAAATCTTTATCAAACCCCATTGTTGAAATAAAATTCTACGGGAGACCATCAATAACTGGGAGCTTTTCCCCTTCTCATTCCCCTCTTCCCTTAACGCAAATTCTCTTTTTTTCCTCTGCCGTAAATCGTCCACCTAAAAGCCTTTCGATCACTATTCCTAAAATACACGTCACATACGTACTCACCTTGTGTCTCTGGCCCCCGTCAACCACCCCCCTCCTGTTCCAGTATTCCCCAGGTACCAAGCCTCCCCGATACGCACACATCCCCTACGTGGTTGTTATCTCCTGCCCTTCTCTCTATAATCCCAACCATCTCGTTACCTATACAAATTGGTATAGGCGTAGCGCCGTTTCTGCCTTTACTTTTGATGCCGCAAAACAACGCTTGACGGCTTGACGCCCCAAAGCATTCCTCCTCACCTGCCTGTCCTTTACAGCTGAAACCTTTCATTTTGCACACCCTCAACTCCCATTTATTTCAGCTATTTCATTCATAGGAAAAATTATTCCCACCCACCCCCTCCCATAGCAACTCTTAACCTATCTTAAATAGTTAGCCAGTCCCATTATTTTAAATTATTAATACGTTTTCCTTCTCTCACATAAACTTTCTATCCTTTCCTTTGCGACACTATCACCCCTGTCACAATGTATCACTCCATGTTCTTACACACTAAGCTCCTCATTGGACTGAAAACCCTCCAAACCCCTCCTCATCTCCTAACACCAATATATTTAATTCCAAAAACTTCTATATATGTCCGCGAGCGTCCCCACCCACCCTCCACACCACTGCCTTTGATCTGCCATTGTTCGAAGTCTCAACAGTACTGAAGATTTCACGTCCACTCCCTCGAGAAAAGGTACACTCTATCTAGTCTCGCAGCATAACACTCTAACAAAAGATATTCAGTCTCCACACCGCTCCCCAAAGGAACACGTAACCTACATCCCTATTAAATCCCTAAAGTGCCAGACATATAATCAGCTCCTCTTGGGTCCAATCATCAGCCACCCTGATTAATCTATTCAGTCCCCACCAACGTATCGCCACTCTGGCAGTGCACTTAAGATAAACACAGAATCCTCACACACAAAATCATTTTTACCTTTATGTTATTTTCTGCCGGCGCGCATACACACTCACAAAGGGACACACGCTTACCCATTTACACCACCATCCACACGCAACACCTCCCTCCCCCTCTCCCTGCTTCTCTGCAAAAATACAAACGGGCTCGTTCCTTATTAAAATTCCACACCACCTTTTAGAGGGGGAGATGCAGGGTAACTACCCGAAAAATCTGCCACCTCCACACCTACCCTCTTTGAAATTGTGTCCTGCAGGAACACAACATCCACTCTATATTTACTAGAAATACGAAACCAGTCTTCTTCATACCGCTAATAAACCATTAACATTTACAGGACATACACCTAAGGCTAATTAAAGGTTTCCACCTGAATTCTCTCAGATCTTTACAACTACAGAGCTTGAATTTCCGTTTCAACACCTTCGAGTGCTATATTTCCTCCCCCTTCTTCCGGTGCCTCCTTTCTGGATACACACCACCTACCACTACTTCCTCACTTCACCTCAGTACTTTTTCCAGGCTGTGTGCAGGCGGTAAGTACGTCATCAGAATCTGATGTAGCCGCCTCTTTCTCGTGACAGTCATTGTTACACATATCTTGATCAGATTGTTCCTCTCGATGAACCTCCACTCCACTGAGAAGGGTGTAATGAGTCAATGGATGACTCCAAACCCCATCACGTCCCAAAATTTTCAAGTCTCCAGATTTCTGGAGCGACGCTTCTCCCAAGACACCACGCTCAGATGTATAACATCCCCTCTCTGGTGGGTGCAAAACGTCTTCAACACCCTTCACCAATTCCTCCTCAATCTCAAGAACCTTCTTTGTACTTGCTTGCTCTCTTATCCACAGGAGAGACACTAGATCAGGCAGTTGGGGGCGGGACTCCAAAGCTCACACCGTCCTGTGTGCCGATCCCCACTATCTCGCTCCACAAAACACCCGCCTCCATACGATGTTTGGTTCTCACTGTCACTTTGAGCAGGGGTGCGGACGTCCACACCGGTCCAGGCACAGTTTCGCTTGTCAGGTTCGCCGCTATGTGATCATACTCACCACATAGGCGGCAAGTAGTCTTTGTCTGGGAACATTACCATTACTGCGTCCTGAAATCTTGTAGGTACACTGGATGTATTTGGTGCCTCATAGTCATTTTGAGGTTGAAAGAACTCTGGAAACGCATAGGTCCTGCCGCCCACGTACCATGTTGAGCATAATGCACCGTCCATACGTTCATGAAATTTCATTATCTGACTCGTCCGCCCAAATGGGAAGTTGGTAACTTGATCCAGTATAATACGTGAAACATCTATCATTCTACAGTGACCGCTGGTTGTGGACGTTAAGACTACGTCCTGAAACTGGTGATTAACGATTCCTTCAACCGTTGCTGATAGCAGTTTGAAGAACATTCGTTGTCCTCCGTTCAAAGCTACACCATACAAGTCACTATCTTGTTCCATAATCTCCCGTATGTCTTTGGCAATAGACTTGGCAGGCATAACTGGTCGTTATGTTCCTTTTACGTAGCTCGATGCCTACAGAAATTTTATCCTTCGTTCAGACTAAACCGACATCTTGAACGATCACAGTGCACCTAAGTTGTTAGCGAGGTGTGACAGCACACTTCACACCACTGCCAGCCAGGTAACTGACAAGGCGTGCCTACACACAGCTGAGGGGTGCAGGAGCACTACCCGCACACTACGAGTGGTCAGGCAGCGAATGACTGAAAACAAATAATAGCTATAATTATAAAATTTCCCTTTTGCCTAAAGCCGCCCACTTACTTCGTGGGGCACTTCCCCCCCCCTTTTTTCCCCTATTATCAATGTTATTTATGGCTTTATCAGGGGAAAAAAATTTTCCTATGCACATACAGTTCAAAATTAAAATATTGACATCAAGTTCGTACTGTTCCTTCCTTTTTTTTTTCCCAATAATTCCCTTTAAACAAAACCATTAAACAATCTCAAAAACCCCCTTTAAGGGGCATGCACAAAAAATTTTGGTCCCTCCAAACCTAATACCTCACTATTCTTTTATAATTTTTTAATAAATACATCTGATGGGTACAAGAAAAAGGTTGTCTTATATGTGATTAAAAAATTGACTAACCAAAGATCATGATTTCATATATAAAATACAGAACTTTTTCCACAAAGCAATGTCAGGGGCCAGCTCACAAACATAAGTTATAAAAGATCAGTTTAAATTGTGTGCTTTTTAACTCATTGCTTAAACCAGATCCAGGTTTATCATCATGGGTTTTTTTTGGTTTTCCTGTACAGGAACATAACCTAGATTTTCCCAAAACCCCATTCTCTCCCTTCCCTTATTCATAACCCCCACATCCCACTACAAAAAAGCCTAACCAACCCACCTCAGTATCCCCCCCGGAGGAGGGCCAACCTTTGCCCCCCCTGGGTTCAGAGGAGAAGGCCCCCACAGGAGTTCCGGTAACCCTCCGAAAAGCTAATACCCCCCCCCCACCATGACTTGCCCATTCTACCATAGTTCTTTAAAAACTCGTGAAGTTTTTCCCAACTCTCCCTAACCCCCCTTCTCCCCCAAGATACTGTAAAAATCCTATAACTAATTAAAAAGGGTCTAAACCCCCCACCCCCGGCACCCGTTTCTCCACATTAAGGCCCCCAGGGAAGGCCATTGCCCCCCCCAAAAAAGATAACTTCACCTCCTAACCCCACCCCCCCCAAAAAGGGACAAAAAATTACCCCAGAAAGGCGTTCGATGTCCCCACAATGCAAGAGAGTCCTCTCTCACAGAATTTTTTATAAACTCCCCAGAGGGGGAATTCCCTCAAAAACGAATACTAACTCTCGTACCTCGTGGTTTCTAACACGCCAAAATTTCCCCCTATGTTATCCCGTATTTTGGTTTTACAGCAAATCCTGAAAAACACCCTTGTACCACAGCACCCACCATTGTTTGCCCCTTTAAAGTGGGCAACCCGTTTAACATGTAAAAAACCCCCAAAATATCCTCACAATACCTCAAATCCCTTCCCCACCCCATCTTCGTGCATCCCATTTTCCCCACCCACCCCGACTCCTCTATTTCCCCCCCGTCCGGATATATCTTTTTTAATATATAAACCATTTTAAATCTATGACCCAAAGAATCGGCCCAAACCCCCCGTCTCCCTCCGTCATCCACGTCCCTTCTAACCAGCCCCCAAAAACCCCCCCACATCCTTAGAACCCTTCCTCTGGATTTTGCAATATCTTGCTCTTAAAGGGAACACCCAGACTCCAACCAAATTA
>NC_069400.1:53826224-53848775 GCF_026875155.1 Cherax quadricarinatus
CCACCCTACAAAACCCACCGTGAGTATTAGGCCATCTTGTTGCAAGTGTTATGCCCCACCGACTGACACTCAACACACCTCATCTGCTCTTGCCCTCCTGGCCACTCTAACTGCCCGGGAATAATACGCGCTCGGATTCAGTACAAAGCCAGAAAATGACATAGGGAGCGTTATTTCTTATATAAATTTTAACTGTACACACAGCGTAAACATTCACTCTCACCTAACCCTCCCTTTATCCTCACTTTTTCCCTAAACCCTCCCTTCTTTCTGCCATGTTATGCCCGGGTCTGAGTTTAGTAAACAGTAATGATTCAAAATTCGGACTGTAAGTAAATTTTCAATGGAGATAGTTTATATTGGGGCAAATGAGCCCAAAACACCTAACCCAACCTAACCAACTACTAACCCAACCTAACAAAACTAACGTAACTAACGCAGCTTATTTGGATGGTGTAACTAAGGTCGTTCCGGGGGTCAACGCCCCCGCGGCCCAGTCCTTGATGAGACTAATTATTCTACAAGGGTACTAACATTCCACAAGTTCATCTTGTGCACTAAAGATTCTTACTACTGCTACATATTACAGAAAGTAAATGTACATGAATTACACCTGGAAGACAATACATAGTCGTGTCTAGTCTCTTCCTAAATTTAATAAACAAAAAAAGGCACAATACCGTGACTGGAACGATACACAAATAACCCGCACATAAAAGAAAGGAGCTTACGACGACGTTTCGGTCCGACTTGGACCATTGACAAAGTCACACTGTGACTTTGGTCAGGGTCCAAGTCGGACCGAAACGTCCGTCGTAAGCTTCCCCTCTTTATGTGGGGGTTATTTGTGTATCCTCCTGAATAATTCAGCACGGTCATGTACTGTACAGAATGGGCATGTCAAGTGATTCAACACTGACAATGTCAAAAATACTGACGAGTGACTGGCCAGACAAATCACTTGACTGCCAACAAGTCAGGTGCCAGGCGGGGCATCTAGCCATAACATGAAGACAATAATTTTTACTAATACTTTCCCAAAAACAATAATTTGCACTAGACAAGAAATAATAATTTGTGGGAGTCCGGATTGCTGGTAGTATTTGAAGAAAATAAATTAATGAACGACTTCTGAAACAGGGTACCCCCCAGCCAGTCCTTTTACTGTTACCTCAGGGCCCCGTCCTGTTTACTGTTACCTCAGCCCAGTCCTGTTTACTGTTTCCTCAGCCCAGTCCTGTTTACTGTTACCTCAGCCCATCCTGTTTACTGTTACCTCAGCCCATCCTGTTTAAATGTTACCTCAGCCCAGTCCCCGTTTACTGTTACCTCAGCCCAGTCCTGTTTACTGTTACCTCAGCCCAGTCCTGTTTACTGTTACCTCAGCCCAGTCCTGTTTACTGTTACCTCACCCAGTCCTGTTTACTGTTACCTCACCCAGTCCTGTTTACTGTTACCTTTAGTCCAGTCCTGTTTACTGTTACCTCAGCCCAGTCCTGTTTTACTGTTACCTCAGCCCATCCTGTTTACTGTTTTCCTCACCCCCGTCCTGTTTACTGTTACCTCAGCCCATCCTGTTTTTCTGTTACCTCAGCCCAGTTCTGTTTTACTGTTACCTCAGCCCAGTCCTGTTTACTTTACCTCAGCCCAGTCCTGTTTTTCTGTTACCTCAGCCCAGTTCGTTTACTGTTACCTCAGCCCAGTCCTGTTTTACTGTTACCTCAGGGCCCCGTCCTGTTTACTGTTCCCTCAGCCCAGTCCTGTTTACTGTTTTCCTCAGCCCAGTTCTGTTTACTGTTACCTCAGCCCAGTCCTGTTTACTGTTACCTGAGCCCAGTCCTGTTTACTGTTACCTCAGCCCAGTCCTGTTTACTGTTACCTCAGCCCAGTTCTGTTTACTGTTACCTCAGCCCAGTCCTGTTTTACTGTTACCTCAGCCCAGTCCTGTTTACTGTTACCTCAGCCCAGTCCTGTTTACTGTTCCTCAGCCCAGTCCTGTTTACTGTTACCTCAGCCCAGTCCTGTTTACTGTTACCTGAGCCCAGTCCTGTTTACTGTTACCTCAGCCCAGTCCTGTTACTGTTACCTCAGCCCAGTTCTGTTTACTGTTACCCTCAGCCCAGTCCTGTTTACTGTTCCCTCAGCCCAGTCCTGTTACTGTTACCTCAGCCCAGCCTGTTTACTGTTACACTCAGCCCAGTCCTGTTTACTGTTACCTTAGCCCAGTCCTGTTTACTGTTACCTCAGCCCGGTCCTGTTTACTGTTACCTCAGCCCAGTCCTGTTTACTGTTACCTCAGCCCAGTCCTGTTTACTGTTACCTCCAGCCCAGTCCTGTTTACTGTTACCTCAGCCCAGTCCTGTTTACTGTTACCTCAGCCCGGTCCTGTTTACTGTTACCTCAGCCTAGTCCTGTTTACTGTTACCTCGACCCAAGTCCTGTTTACTGTTACCTCCAGCCCAGTCCTGTTTACTGTTACCTCCAGCCCAGTCCATGTTTACTGTGTACCTCAGCCCGGTCCTGTTTACTTTACCTCAGCCCAGTCCTGTTTACTGTTACCTCAGCCCAGTCCTGTTTACTGTTACCTGAGCCCAGTTCTGTTTACTGTTAATTCAGCACAGTCCTGTTTACTGTTACCTCAGTCCAGTCCTGTTTACTGTTACCTCAGCCCATCCTGTTTACTGTTACCTCAGCCCATTCTGTTACTGTTACCTCAGCCCAGTCCTGTTTACAGTTACCTCAGCCCAGTCCTGTTTACTGTTACCTCAGTCAGTCCTGTTTACTGTTACCTCGTCCAGTCTTCCTCAAAGTATATCCCTCTGATTACTTCCTCAAAGTATATCTTCCCTGACTACTTCCTCAAAGTATATTATCTCTGACTACTTCCTCAAAGTATATCTTCTTTGCCTACTTCCTCAAAGTATATCTGTTCACTTCCGATAACTATATCTTCTCGTCCAGTGTAAATAAACAGATTTCTTGGATAACGAAATTATTTTCTGCTATTATAAGTAGCAGTGAAAGTGGCGTAACTGTGACACATTTGTGCGCATTATGTTATGTAGTTTAGAGCGAAATGTTGGCATGATAAATGTTGCACTGCTCTCTACACACCTTAACCTGATTATATGGACTACTCTTCTGTGAATGTTGGTGTGTTGTTGTGCTTCAGTGAGTGTGGCTGAGCACTGACCTGTGTTGATGCCTGGTGACAACCACCTAGTATCACCATGCTGCCCTACTAGAAACCTTTTCCTCATTCCTCCTGTTGCTACTTTTGCAACATTGCATAGCTCCTGATGACGCACGAAGACGTGTGAAAGTACTCGAGCTGAAGATTTCCTTCAACCTGGCTTGTCTTACACACATATATTTGTACTTGTGATGTGTTTGTGTACTCGCCTGGTGCTGTGTTAGGGTCCACCAGCCTGAGTTTATAAATATATAAATCGCAGCCTCCTGCAACCTCCCCTCCTCCCCGGTCAAGAGTTAATGCCAGTTTACCCTCTTTCCCAAAAACTATAAGGATAATCCACACAGATAACTAAGTTCCAGAACATAATCCTTCAAAACTCAAGGTGACATACGACTTAGTTCCATGGCTTCATGCTCTAACATCAACACTGGTTAATACAATAATATCGAATATTTTGTGAGTTGGGAGCCTAAGGTTCCTCTTAAGAGCCTCCTTTCCTCTAAATATACTCGAAAAATTATATATATGTCCTATTGTGTAGTGCATATAAAGAATCGCCTAAAGTTTGTGTCTTATGTACATAAAAATTGGACTGAAGTAGTGTGTTTATGTATATAGCAATTGGACTAAAGTTGTTGGTGTTATGTATATAACAATTGGACTGAAGTAGTGTGTTATGTAATATAACAATTGTGACTAAAGTTGTGTGTTATGTAATATAACAATTGGACTGAAGTAGTGTGTTATGTATATAACAATTGGACTAAAGTTGTGTGTTATGTAATAACAATTGGACTAAAGTTGTGTGTTATGTATATAACAATTGGACTGAAGTAGTGTGTTATGTATATAACAATTGGACTAAAGTTGTGTGTTATTATATAACAATTGGACTAAAGTTGTTGTGTGTGTATAACAATTGGACTAAAGTTGTGTGTTATTATATAACAATTGGACTAAAGTTGTGTTATGTGTATAACAATTGGACTAAAGTTGTGTGTTATGTGTATAACAATGGACTAAAGTTGTGTGCTATGTATATAAACAATTGGACTAAAGTTGTGTGTTATGTTTATAACAATTGGACTAAATTTGTGTTTATGTATATAACAATTGGACTAAAGTTGTGTGTTATGTGTATAACAATTGGACTAAAGTTGTGTGTTATGTATATAACAATTGGACTAAAGTAGCGTGCTAAGTAAATAACAGATAAGAGGAAATGTATCATGTAAACAATATATGGACCCAGCTTGTCATGTAAACAAACAGATGACCAGTGTTCATTTTAAATAACAGATGGGCAAGTTCAAAGTAAACCACAGATGGGCCAGTGTGTCATGTAAACCACAGATGGGCCAGTGTGTTTATTAAACAACAGATGGACCAGTGTGTCATGTAAACAACAGATGGACCCGTGTGTCATGTAAACAACAGATGGACCAGTGTGTCATGTAAACAACAGATGGACCAGTGTGTCAGTAAATAACAATGGACCAGTGTGTCATGTAAACAACAGATGGACCAGTGTGTCATGTAAATAACAGATGGACCATGTGTCATGTAAATAACAATGGGGAAGTGTCATGTAAACCCAGATGGACCAGTGTGTCATGTAAACAACAGATGGACCAGTGTGTCATGTAAACAACAGATGGACCAGTGTGTCATGTAAACAACAGATGGACCAGTGTGTCATGTAAACAACAGATGGACCATGTGTCCCTGTAAACAACAGATGGACCAGTGTGTCATGTATATAACAGATGGTCTAGAGTGTCACGAATATAACACTGGTCTAGTGTCACGTATATATCAGCTGGTCTAGTGTTACATATAAATAGCCGGGCTAAAGTACACGTACATAACATCTGGTCTAATGTGTCACGTACATAACAGCTGGTCTAGAGTGACACGTATATAAAGTCTGTCTAGTGTCGCATAAATAACAGCTGGGTCTAGAGTGTCACGTACATAACAGCTTTTAGAGTGTCACGTATATAACAGCTGGTCTAAAGTGTCACATATATAACAGCTGGGCTAGTGGTCACGTATATAACAGATGGTCCAGAGTGTCACGTATATAACAGCTGGTCCCCAAGGACACGTATATAACAGCTGGTCTCAAGTGTCATGTATATAACAGCTGGTCTAAAGTGTCAGGTATATAAAAGCTGGGCTAAAGTGTTACGTTTGCAACAACTGGTCTAGTGTCACGAAATAAAACAGCTGGTCTAGAGTGTCACGTATGTAACAACTGGTCCAGTGTGTTACGTAAAATAACAGCTGGTCTAGTGTGTCACGTATGTAACTGGTCTAGTGTCCCAAATATATAACAGCTGGTCTAGTGTTACGTATGTAACTGGTCTAGTTTTCACGTATATAACAGCTGGTCTAGTGTGTCACGTATGTAACACTGGTCTAGCGTCACGTAATAACAGCTGGTCTAGTGTTACCCTATTAACAACTGTCTAAATGTCACGTATATAACAGCTGGTCTAGAGTGTCACGTATGTAACAACTGGTCTAGTGTCACGTATATAACAGCTGGTCTAGAGTGTCACGTATGTAACAACTGGTCTAGTGTCACGTATGTAAAAAACTGGTCTAGTGTCACGTATGTAACAACTGGGCTAGTGTCACGTATGTAACAACTGGTCTAGTGTCACGTATGTAACAACTGGTTTAGTGTCACGTATATAACAGCTGGTCTAGAGTGTCACGTATGTAACAACTGGTCTAGTGGCCCCGTATGTAACAACTGGTCTAGTGTCACGTATGTAACAACTGGTCTAGTGTCACGTATGTAACAACTGGTTCTAGTGTCCACGTATGTAACAACTGGTCTATGTCACGTATATAACAGATGGTCTAGAGTGTCACGTATGTAACAACTGGTCTAGTGTCACGTATATAACAGCTGGTCCCAGAGTTTTCACGTATGAACTGGTCTAGTGTCACGTATTAACCCAAATGGTCTAGTGTCCCCGTATGTAACAAATGTCTAGTGTCACTAAGTAACAACGGTCTAGAGTGTCACGTATGTAACAACTGGTCTAGTGTCACGTATATAACAGCTGTCTAGAGTGTCACGCATGTAACAACTGGGCTAGTGTCCGTAATGTAAAAAACTGGTCCCAGAGTGTCACGTATGTAAACAACTGGTCCTAGTGCACGTATGTAACAACGGTCTAGAGGTCACGCATGTAACAACTGTCTAGTGTCACGTATGTAAACAACTGGTCTAGAGCGTCACGTATGTAACAACTAGTCCCAGTGTCACGTATATAACAGCTGGTCCTAGAGTGTCACGCATGTAACAACTGGTCTAGTGCACGTATGTAACAACTGGTCTATGTCACGTATGTAACAACTGGTCTAGTGTCACGTATGTAACAACTGGTCTAGTGTCACGTATGTAACAACTGGGCTAGTGTCACGTATTAACAACTGGTCTAGTGTCACGTATGTAACAACTGGTCTAGTGTCACTATGTAACAACTGGCTAAATTTTCACGTATGTAACAACTGGTCAGAGTGTCACGTATGTAACAACTGGTCTAGAGTGTCACGTATGTAACAACTGTCTAGTGTGTCACGTATGTAACAACTGTCTAAGAGTGTCACGTATATAACAACTGGTCTAGTGTGTCACGTATGTAACAACTGGTCTAGAGTGTCACGTATATAACAACTGGTCTAGAGTGTCACGTATATAACAGCTGTCTAGAGTGTCACGTACATAACAGCTGGTCTAGTGTGTCACGTATATAACACTGGTCTAGAGGTCACGTATATAACAGCTGGTCTAGTGTGTCACGTATATAACAGCTGGTCTAGAGTGTCACGTACATAACAGCTGGTCTAGAGTTCACTATATAACAACTGGTCTAGAGTGTCACGTATATAACACTGGTCTAGAGTGTCACGTACATAACAGCTGGTCCTAGTGTGTCACGTATATAACAGCTGGTCTAGAGTGTCACGTATATAACACTGGTCCCAGAGTGTCACGTATATAACAGCTGGTCTAGTGTGTCACGTATAAACAACTGTATATGTTTTCACGTAATAACAACTGGTCAGTGTGTCACGTATAAAAACAAATGGTATAGTGTGTCACGTATATAACAACTGGTATAGTGTGTCACGTATAAACAACTGGTATAGGTGTTCACGATATAACAACTGGTCTAGTGTGTCACGTATATAACAACTGGGATAGTGTAGCGTAAAAAAGAAACATGGTCAAAGATCGGCCCTGTGATGCGCACCCTTGATACACCTTTGAGGAGTTACGAGAGTAGTTCTACTCCCGACCCGGCCATGGCCAAGCTCGTCTGGTGCAACCTGGTCAACCAGGCCTGTTGCTGCTGGTGGCCCGTAGCCCCACATAATCCTAACAGCCTGGTTGATCTGGCACCTGGTGAAGATAATTTTTGGGTTCCAGTTTCCCGTGGCCTGAACGCAAAAGCTCTCGCTTCACCCAATGATGTCCGGGTTCGATTCCCGAAGAGGTAAAACACTGCGCGTGTTTCCTTACACCGTTGTCTATGTTCACCCATCAGTAAAAAAAATGGGTACCTGGGTTGTAAGCGGGCTTGCGTGGTCGCATCCCCGGACAAAATTGACAAAACTTGCCCGAATGCTGTGCATAACAAGCGGCTTTCTATATAGCATATGTTTACTGATGTCACTAGACCTGTATACCTTGTACGTGTACTTGTAGAAAATAAAGATATTATTATTATTATATTATACAAAGACAACACAACACATGCGCTAGACATGCAAGTGAACGTCTACCTGGAGGGTCTTCCGGGATCAACGCTCCCGCGGGCCCGGGCCATGACCAGGCCTCCAGGTGGATCGGGGGCCCAATCAATCAGCTGTGAGGAAAAGTTCAACACATAGGAGTAGCGAGCGAGTATATGGTAACGATAGTTTGATTGCAGCCTGCTTGTTAAGGTAGGGGAAAATCTAAGCTCCCGCTATTCCCCCCCCCCCCCCGAAAGGTGACGTGTGGGGCTCCGACCAAACGTAATCACTGACTCACAGTCCCAGCAACTGTAAGTACAAGCCTGCTCCTATTGTAGTGGACTTACTGGGTTTAAAGCTTCACTTTTGACCAATAATAAACTTAGTCCTTTCAGCCTTGATCTCTATGTTAAATGTTTTAATAATCACCACATCGTTTAGGCATTGTACTTATCATGGAGAGTGATTTCTTAAGCATGGGTAACCCCGTCTCTCTTTCCAGCTCGGAATGACAGATTGGGGGCATCTGCCAACCAACGAAGTATTGAAGAGACGGACTAATGTCCCGAGACTCACGTATGGAATCTACCTACCTGATTACTAGTACGCAACAGCAAACCATAACCCCTCCCTCTTTGGGATGGTAAAGAATCTGCTTCCTGTCATCTGGACTGACTATTCAAGGCATAAACTCTGTGAAGAACTGGCCGTTGGGTTGTCACCAACACCTGTGACCCCCATCATCAACAACGGCTATAATCTCTACAAGACTGTGTCAACATCAACCAGACACCCAATTTAATTGCCCTATATTAGCGTTGAATTCAAATCTTTTTATATTTTTAATTTTTTCTTAAAAGTACATAAATATTTCATATTTAAGTATTTATATTTTATATTTTCTAAATAATAAAGGGGTTTATGTTTGTCAGTTTTTATTCTTTTTCTATTCATTAATTTTCCTGAGGAGGAGCCAGCCTTAATAATACTGACTGAAGTTGTTACAGGGCTGAGTAAGCCTTCACAAGTGCCAACCTTGCCAGGATCAACTGGACTGAATCAAGATTCAACTCTATCTCGAATCTACCATTGGAACTTCAACGCCGCATACCACAGACGGTTACCACCAGCCATGAGTAATCATTCTCTATGGTAGGACTACAGTACAGGAATTTAAAAGATTTGGTGATTGTTATAGTCTCAAGTTATTGTAAGTCATGTCAAAGCAGGATATACTAGTTAATTCTGCCACCTATAAATGTGAGCTTGAAACTATTTGGAGGAATAGACTCTAGGGACCCAAGATTTTCCAGTGACAATTTGTTTCATTGAGCTCTTTATTATATCAAGAGAACTGTCGTAGGACACTCTTGATTTGTTGGTGAGAAGATTGGATGGTCAAGGGACCCCATTCTACTTACTGTTTGCTCGGAGCCGGCATAGAACCCTTCTTTTTAATTAATACATATTGTTTAATCGAAGCAGGGATCGAGCCCTCTGGATTACTTACAGTTTGAGCGGAGCAGGAATTGAACCCTCCGTTTTCTTTGATATCCGTTTATTTTCCCCTGGTAGTTTAAGTTATTCTTGTAAGTATGGAGGAATACCAGTTTTGGATGAATGCTGGATGTAATTTAGGAATAACAGGGAAAAATTTAGAAGCTTTCATTAGCGCTAAGATCCTGGAAAGAGAAAGAAAGGAGAAAGAGAACCTTGAAAGACAGGAGAAAAAGGAGAGAGAGAGAATTGAAAGAGAAAGCCAAGAAAGACAGAAAGAGAGCGAGAAGACAAAAAAGAGTGTGGTAGAATTGATCGTGAGGAAAGAGCTAGAGAACGTGAAGAAAGAGCTAGAGAACATGAGTTAAGAGAGAAAAAGATCGCGAGCTCGAGAAATCTCGCCTTGAATTAGAGAATAAAAAGTTAACTTTCTCACAACAGCAATTAGAGGAAGGAGTAATGGAATAACGTGCAGCTAGTGCACATATTCCAACACCTAATTTACCTCCCTTCACAGAGGGAGAAGACATAACTTCATACATTATCAGTTTTGAAAATACCGCTACTCTCTGTGAATGGCCTGCTGACACCTGGCTACCAGGTAGGAATGTTATTTTCGGGAAACAGCTTTGAATATCATGCAACTTTGTCGCGGGATATCATATGTAATTATAACCTACTGAAGAAGGCAATCCTTAAAGCAAAACAAAAAACCACTAATTCTTACAGGAAAGATTTCAGGTATGCCACCTTACAGCCTGGCCAAACTTTCACAGTTACAGTAACACTCTTTCGTTTGTTCGACTTTTGGATAGAGAGTTCAGGAATTGATCACAGTATGAATCTCTTAGAGACTTCATGGTTTCTAAACCAGTTCCTGACAGCTCTTCCTCACCAGATACGAACATTCATAGAGAACGTAACCTGATTAAGCTGAGGAAGTTGCTGAGCCGCTGACTTGTATCTGAGGCTCACAATTCCTATAAAACCTAAAGAGATCGAACCCTAAGGGCAAGGGTTCACCAATCTTAAAGAAATCAAAGCCTCAGTGGAAGTAAACTAACTTCTTTTATTCCTGGTTTGTCCTTTATGTGGTGTTAAGGGACATAAACGTCCCCGATTGTCCCTTCTAAGAAGGTCCAAAAAGTTGAAGATGTTTTAAGAACTGTAATGACCAGGCACCCTTCTGTTCGGGGACAGTTAATGACTTAATGATCTACCATTTTTAACGAGAAAACTGGAATGCATATGTGTATCATTTTCTGATAGCTGTTCCCTAATTAAAGAAACTCATTCCTCTGCTATACTTCAAAACAACTGGGCCGTACAGACACTTTCTACCATCCTTTGTTACATTGGGTCTAAATGGGTCACAGTTGGTCGAACCTACTACTCCATCCCTTCTTGCTCTGTACTAATAGGTAATGTAAAAGGTGCCATTCTTCCTTCTGAGTTGATCTTTCATCACCAAAGATGGCATAACTTTTCAGATCCTCTCCTGTAGAGTCAGAGAACCCCTCGAAAGTTCAGATGAGACAATGTCCTTAGATTCATGGGGATTTAAAAACCCAGTGATGCATTTCTCGAAAGCGAGGTATAGGATCACCGTTCACTTGTTAAGAAAGTGAAGATATCACCTCCGATATTTAAAAAAAATGGTCTTGACTAGGGGTCAGACAAAACCCGGGCTTCTCCTACTGTCCATCTTTGATTTCCCTAATTTAACCCTTTTAGATATATCGAAGGACTCCTTTATCAATTTACAACGAATTGCCCTTCTCTTCAGAATCCCATAATGACCTAACAAATCAAGTTACCAAAGGAAAAACTTTTCATATAAATTTAAATATAAAAAGGGATCTTGATAAATCAGTTTCAAATAAAATTTCCCAGTTTAGATAGACTATTCCATCTTAGTTGTTCCAAGTCAATGCAAGAGACTGTTCTTAAAATGCTCATGACCTACCAGGGCCGGACATTTCTCGCTTCGTAAAACCTAAATAAAATTAGGAAACCTATTTTTTGGCCCAAATGTCCTCAGATTTTCACTACCATTGAAATCGTGTAAAGTTTGCCAACTGTCATCCCCCCAAAGGGTACCAGCGAGTCCTATGGTCAAAATGCCAATCTTAACGGTACCGTTGAAAGAGTAGCTATTGACATCGTTGGTCCTTTATCTCCATTTTCATCGGGGACAAGATATTATTAACATTAGTTGATTATTGCTTCGATTTTCCCCCTAACCGTACCCTTAAACCATACTACTACAGAGGTGCTGAGCCCCCCTTTTCCTCTCTCCAAGTTGGCATCCTAAGAAATTTTGTCCTACCGTGGGGACACAATTCACATCTGACTAATGCAACACTCTACCAACTTCTGGGAGTGAAGCCTCTCTTCACCCACACCCTATCATCCCAGCTGTAAGGGGAGGATTGACCCACCAGCTTTCGGTTCTCAAGTCCATTTAAGGAAACTTTGCTCCCTAAACCTAAGGGGTGGCATCGTTACCTACCCTGTGCTTTGTTTGCCATGAGGGAAGTTCCCAGTGACTCTTTGGGGTTTTCACCTTCTGAACTTGTCTATGGTAGACAGGCCAGAGGTCCATTGTCCTTCCTTCATGACTTATGGACTAATGGGGACGTAAAGGCTGAGGTTCAGTCCTTTTATTACAGTTTCCTCTTGACCTTAGATCCAAATTTGAGGGACCTCTGACATAGTTTCCAAAAACTTAAGTTCGTCAAGGGGACCAGTACAAAATCATTTTGATTCCAAAAGTCAGAGAATTTTTTAAAAGTAGGGGATGAATTTTCTGGTACTTTTGCCTATCAAGTCAAATAAATTATTAGTAGCATGGAAAGGTCCATATAAAAGTTGTTAAAAATTTGTGGGAAGGTTGATTACCTCATAGAATTTCAAGGGGAAACCTAAGCTTTTATCATATCAACATCCTTAAGAAATATTACCGAAGAAATTCGGTTAACTGTTGAATGACTTGACTTAGTTTTTCCACACAACTTGATAAGACAACTGGGGAGGTAAGGTTTTGCTAATTGACACTTCTAACGTAACTAAGAAAAGAGAACTACATGACTTGGTGGACTTGACCACTCGGGTGCAACAAACAATTTAAAATTAATGAGTCTTTGGATGACCATAAGAACATGAACTACTACAATGTGTGAGTAACTTCTCAGACGTTTCTACTGATATTCCAGGTGCCACCTCCACGTAGTCCATAAGAAATTTACTTAGTCCCCGGGCAATCCTATCAAACGGAAATTATATACCCAGTTCCATTCACCTTAGGGATGCATTTGACCGAGAGGTAGACAAATTATTAAAACTAAAGATCACTGAATCTTTCATATCTTCATATTGCTCACCAGTAGTCCAAAGGTTTAAGGAGGAGGATAAATTTATATAGACTTGCTATTGACTTCAGAGGCCTTAATGCTATAACTCGGGGGGTTTCTGAGCCTATCCCTTAATAGATAGCGATCTACCCAAATTTTATTGACGCTTCCTTCTTTTCAGAGATTGGGTATTGCGCAGGCATATCATCAAGTAAGTTAAACCCTTCTTTTAAAACCCGTACACCGCTTTTCCTACCCACCAAGGACTGATGGGAGTAAAAGAACTATGCCCTTCGGTTAGGTAACGCCTGTGCTACCTACGTGAGACTGATGAGGTCTTGGTAATATGCCAAATGTTGCAGTTTTTGATAACATTTACGTAATGATATCCACGTGGGGCAAACATATCCAAACATTAACATCAGTTTTACGTAGGGTTTGGCCCCACATGGCCTCACTGGCCAAGCCGAAGAAATGCTTTCCTTTGGGGATAACAAGAATTAGATATCTCGGACTGATCCTTTCTAAAAACTCTTTGCAGCCTCTCCCCTATTAAGATCAAAGCTTTATTAGAATTTAAATTCCCCAAAACCAAGAAGCTCATGCCTAGCTTTCTTGGTTCTGTAAATTTTTATGCACGGTTTTATCCCAAACCTTACAGGCATCTTATCCGACTTCCTTAAAAAGTCTGTGAAGGAACCTCTTGAACATTCCGAAAGTACCTCGAGAAAAGTTTAATGAGATTTTAAAAAAAAAAATATCTTCCCCGAAAAGACCCTATACTTTAAAATTCCAGATGTTAATAAAACATTTTGTTTAAAAACTGATGCCTCCAATACGGCTTAGGTGCAGTGCTACAATACCATGATGGTACTTCCTTCCCTGTAAAGCTTCCTAAGCCGGAAACTCCTTCCCGCAGAAAAAGAGATACTCCACCATAGAAAAGGAAATGTTTTTGGGCCTTGTGTGGGGTATCTCCAAGCTTAAATTTTATTTACTGGGAAAAGAATTCATTTTAGAGACGGATCACAAAACCTTTGATATACCTAAAAACTTTTAAGGGAACCAACAGTCGCCTCTTGAGGTGGATATTAGCTCTCCAAGCTTTTAAGTTCCATATTGTGTATATCAATGGTTCATCCAATTATTTTTCTGACTGGGTTTTTAAATCATGACAGTCATAGAAGATTTGTTGCCTTATGCGACTTCCCACATTTTAGAACTTTTTCCTCGCCTATTCTTCTTATTAACTCCTTGACTATAAGTCTTGATATGGGGGAGTGTGAGGGAAAAGTTCAACACATAGGAGTAGCGAGCGAGTATAGGTAATGATAGTTTGATTGCCGGCTGCTTAAGGTGGGTAAGTCTAGCTCCCGCTATCCCCCCCTTCCCCCCCTCCCCCCCGAAAAGGTACGTGTGGGGCTCCGACCAAAAAGGGAATCACTCGACTCACAGCTCCCCGCACAACTTAAGTTTCAAGCCGCTCCTATTTTTAGTGGACTATTGGTTGAAAAACTTCACTTTTTGACCAATAATAAACTTAGTCCCTTCAGGCTTGAAACTCTATGTTAAATGTTTTAATAATCACCACAGCGTTTAGGCATTGTACTTATCATGGAGAGTGATTTCTTAAGCAGTGGGTAACCTTTTCTCTCTTTCCAGCTCGGAATGACAGATTGGTCATCTGCCAACCAACGAGAAGTATTGGAAAGGGGACGGACTAATGTCCCGAGACGTCACGTGATGGATCTACCTACCTGATTACTAGTACGCAACAGGCAGACCATAACCCCTCATCTTGGGAGTGGTAAAGAATCTCTTTCCTGTCATCTGGACTGACTATTCAAGGCTATAGACTCTGTGAAGAACTGGCCGTTGGGTTGTCACCAACACCTGTGACCCCCATCATCAACAACGCTATAATCTCTACAAGACTGTGTCAACATCAACCAGACACCCAAGTTTAATTGTCTATATTAGCGTTGAATTCAGATATCTTTTATATTTTTAATTTTTTCTTAAAATTACGATAAATATTTCATATTTAAGTATTTTATATTTTATATTTTCTAAATAATAAAGTGTTTATGTTTTGCAGTTTTTTTCTTTTTCTATTCATTTAATTTTCCTGAGGAGGAGCCAGCCTTAATAATACTGACTGAAGTTGTTACAGGGCTGAGTAAGCCTTCACACAGGGTGTTACTGCTGGAAAGCACGTAGTCCAACGTACAAATGTGTTAAGGTGGCAACACTGTAAACGGGATTCGCGACCAAAGTCCACCACGCAATTAAATTAAATTCAAGAATTCGTGTTAAATTTGAGGATGCGGGGGCTGTCAGTCATGCACAACAGTCTGGTGGACCAGGCACATCAACGGTCTGGTGAACAAGGCACATCAACGGTCTAGTGGGCCAGGAACATCAACGGGCTGGTGGACCACATACATCAATGGTCTTGTGGACCACATACATCAACGGTCCCGGTGGACCACATGCATCAACGGTCTAGTGGACCAGGTACATCAATGGTCTGGTGGACCAGTGTGGTATGCAAAGAGTACATTACACTTATTCGGAGTATGTACACACTCCCATATAGGCTGCCTCCCAACCAGCGACCCAGGTGCTAAAAGGGTTTAACGATCTTACGGGGGCCCCCCTCATTAAATCAGAAACCCTTTCTTCATTGATCACTCACAAGGTAGGTCTGACAAATGCTGAGGCGATATGATATTACGCACGGTCAGCCTTGCCAGATTCATACAGCTGCTGGTTTGCTCAAGGTTCTCTCTCTCTCATATAGCTGCTGGTTGCTCTGGTTCTCCTCTCTCTCTCTCTCTCTTTGCCTTTTTCTTACCATGGTACACTTATATTTTTCACTAGGTAATAACATTAATTCTATTTAAATGTCCAAAACCTATAATGACTAATTCTTCTCCGATGTTGGCCAAACTCAGGCAAAATCCCAAGGGACGTTTGATGAGAATGCTAACTCAACCTTGGACGGGACTCTGAGCTGGACTAGCCAATTTGTTTTACGAGGAAAACTGGGCCCGGGCCTCGTAAATTTAGTGAACAGACCCCAGATCAAGCCTTCCTTTTCCAGAGTTGCAGGATTGCCAGTATCTCTGTTACCATGCCCCGAGGGACTGGGCCTTTCGGGAAGAACAGCGAAAAGACCCTTGAATTTTTTTACTTTTCAGGCAGCCACGGGTGAATCCTCAAGATCACCCAGCATATATAAAATTAAAAAAAGACTACTTTAAACTGCACTGAGACTGGTAAGACGTTAGAGGGAAGGCAAAAGACCAAATAGATTGGTAGTTCCTAAAAAGTTCAGATCAGGGAAATATTAAATATAGCTCATAAAATCTTCGTAGGAAAGGCACTGGGAATTACTTAAACCACGTATAGAATACAAAAAAATTTTTTTGGCCAAAACTAAGGCAAGATATGAAGAATCACATCCGTTGTTGTAGGAATGCCCAGCAAGTCAGGAAACCTGGACACCCTATTAAACCTGCACCTCTCCATTCCCATACCTGCAGATGGAGAACCTATGCAGAGTTAATCATAGATTGTGTAGGTCTATTACCTAAGTCCAAGTCTGGGAACCAGTATTTATTTACATTATGGACAAAGTTACTAGATATCCAGAAGCAATCCCAAATGTGCAGTATCAACACCAAAGCTATTCTCAAAGCTCTATCTAGATTCATCTCCTGCTTTGGCATTCCTAAGTCTATTCAGAGTGATCAAGATACTAATTTTACTGACAAAGCATTTAGGGAAGCATTTAAATAGGCTAGGAATAATTCATAAATTATCCCCCTATCATCCTCATCCCAAGGCGCCTTAGAAAGATTTCATCAAACATTAAAAACCATGATGAGAACTTAAAAGCATGCATTTTTTCCCACAGACCTGTGATGAGTCACTTCCTCTGTTGTCTCTTTGCTGTTCGCAGTAAGAGAAACTGCGCAGGAGTCTACAGGGTACAGTCCGTTGGAGCGATCTTTTGGACACAACGTACGAGGTTCTCTTTGATTTCTCAAGGAAGGAAAGGATGGGAAAAGACGCCTACATAACACACCACAACCCTTCCTCAAAGGGTTGCAGATGGAATGTCAGTTGGCTAAGGCTAAACCTAAAAAAAAGCTCAAAAATTATGAAACAGAGGTAGACAGAAAACTCAAAGTTTTTTTTCCCCCTTCCATCGAGGAGACGAAGGGGCTCGTGCAGGAACCTATACCAGGCCACAAACCCTTTAAAAAATAGATTTATGGATCCATGCAAATTGTGAGTAAACTATCTAATGTAAATTATATGGTAGCCCCCCGTTGACAAGACCTCAAAGAAATAAAACATACCACATAAATCAGAGTAAAGTATTTCACACTCCAAAAACGTCCCATAATGTCTCTGTCCTCTGTCTCTGTTTGACGACCTTGACTCCTCGCACCTATTCCTGAAATTCAAGTAAAGCTTCCCAATTCTGTCCTCCTCAAGGACCCTAGCCCTTTAATGGTGGGATTGTCTAAGAATCAAGTAATAAGTTTAATTAACTCCGCTCCTAAAATCTTACCCTGACATCTTTTCAAATGTATCCGAAAAAATGTACACTAGATATCATGATGTAGATGTTGGAAAATATAAACCTATTAACTCTCTCCCTACAGAGCTAATCCCGAAAAACAGAGGCTACTTCAGCAGAGGTAGCATTTCTGTTAGAACATGGGTTAGTGGAGGAGTCATCTAGTCCATGGGCTTCACTTGCATCCTTGTTTAAGAGTCTGATGGAGGTTTTCGAATGTGTACAGACTACCGCAAGATGAATGAGGTCACTATTCCAGATCTTACCCTCTGCCACGTTTGGATGACGTAATCAAACTTCATGTCCAAGTTAGACCTTCTTAAAGGTTACTATCAGGTACCTTTGACAGATAAGGTAAAGGAAATCTCTGCTTTCGTAATTCGAGGTCATTATCACTATACAGTAACCCCCCTTTGGAATGAAAAACTCGCTGGCATCATTCCAAAAGCTGATCCATCAGGCTGTTAAAGGACTTGAAGGCACGGCCACTTACCTAGATGATACTGTAGTTTGTGTCAGATACTTGGGACCAATATATGTCTAGGCTTAAGCTCTCTTTGCAGCATTTCAGAATTTCCAATTAACTGTTAATTTGTCTAAGTCATCCTTTGGCCAATCTACCAGTCAGAAAACCCAGTTTCAGTGGACCCTACAGTCCCAAGATGTTTTCACTAAAGCAAAGCATATTCTTTGTACAGCACCCATTCTTCTGTCTCCTGATTTCTCATAACCATTTACATTACAGGTTGATGCTTGTGAATCAGGGTGTGGGCATACTTCTACAAACTGGGAAGAGTGCATACAGCCTTGGCTTACCTCTCGGCCAAAATCAACCTCACCAGACATCTACTCCTCAACTGAAAAAGAAGTCTGCGTGGGGCAATCATCCCAAGTGGTCACAGTCTGCAGTGACAACCCTCTGGTTTCCCTCAATACTATAAAGAACCACAACACACAATTAATAAGATGGAGTCTCAGGCTGCAACCATATAATTTATGTATATTACATATTGCTGGCAAGGATAATAAGCTGGCTGATACTCTTTCCCGATGTAAATTTAGTTAGGATGTGTTACGAACAATATGAGAAGAATAGCTCTTTCCCCCCTTCCTTTGTATACATATAATGTTTTAATTTAAATGGTATTTTCTTTTTTTTTTTAGTGAGGGATATTCTGCTATTGACTGCAGTATCTTGAACCTGCGTTAGCCCTACTGTCTGCCATCTCACTCTAATTTTAGAGTTTTGACTTATGTCTAGAGAAAAGTTGAGCTCTATCTAATGAGTTGGATGGTTGAGAGGAAAGGGAATTCCCTTATTGTACCTTGCCAGGTGGCAATCTACCCATGGAGGTGGTCCTGGTCCCATGGTCCTGGCCATTAAAGTTCTATTGGGGTAGGGGTGTGGCATGCAAAGAGTAGGTTACACTTCCATTGGAGTATGTACACACACCCATATAGGCTGCCTCCCAATCAGTGACCCGGGTGCTAAGGGTTTAACGATCTTACAGGGCCCCATCGTTAAATCAGTACCTTGGTTCACTAATCACAAGGTGGGTCTGACAATTGCTGGGGCGATGTATCACTCACGGTCAGCTCTTGCCAGACTCATACAGCCGCTGGTTGCTCACAGTTCTCTCTCTCTCTCTCTCTCTCTCTCTCTCTCTCTCGGTCTTTGCCTTTGATTACCATGGTACACTTATATTTCAAAACTCTTGTACATAGTGTACATAAGTGTATTTACCTATATTCATATTTGGTGAAGGAAATTGCAATTTAAATACAGCTGTTTATTTTCGTTCCAAGTCCCTTTACGACCAGGTCAACAGGTCATTATTACCTGGGTGCTTAGTAACCAGACACATCAACAGTTTTGGTGGACCACGTTCATCAACGTCTGGTGTACCAGGTACATCAACATCTGGTGGATCAGTCACATCAACGGTCTGGTGGACCAGATACATCAACGTCTGGTGGACCAGGTACATCAACGGTCTGGTGGGCCAGAGACATCAACGGTCTGGTGGATCAGAGGCATCAACAGTCTGGTGGACCAGAGACAACAACGGTCTGGTGGGCCAGAGACATCAACGGTCTGGTGGACCAGGTACATCAACAGTCTGGTGGACGAGACACATCAACGGCCTGGTGGACCAGGTACATGCACGTCTGGTGGACCAGGTACACAATAGGGAACGACCAAGAAATTTTCATATCGATGATGGGTTTGACTTGGTAGATACCCAAACTGGTGATAAAAATATATACAAAGAGTAACACAACACAAAGGAACACTCGGGGAAACATTCAGTAATACAGTTTGTGAGGGAAAAGTTCAACAGATAGGAGTAGCGAGCGAATATATGGTGACGATAGTTTGATTGCCAGCCCTGCTTGTTAAGGTGGGGTTTCAGTGTCAGCTCCCGCTATCCACCCCCCCCCCCCCCCTTTTTTTCCCCCCAAACCCTCTTGAATGGCCATCTGACACCTGGCAAACCAGGTTAGGTATGTTATTTTCAGTGCAGCTTTGAATATCTATGCAACTTTGTCGCGGGATATCATATGTAATTATAACCTACTTAAGAAGGCAATCCTTAAAGCATACCAAAGACCACAAATTCTTATAGGAAAGATTTCAGGTATGCCACCTTACAGCCTGGCCAGAAACTTTCAGCAGTTACAGGAAACACTCTTCGTTGTTCGACTTTTGGATAGAGAGTTCAGAATTGATCACAGTTATGAATCTCTTAGAGACTTCATGGTTGCTGACCAGTTTCCTGACAGCTCTTCCTCACCAATAGAACATTCATTAGAGAACGAAACCCTGTTTAAAGCTGAGGAAGTTGCTGAGGCCGCTGACTTGTATGCTGAGGCTCACAATTCCTATAAAGACCTAAAGGGATAGAACCCTAAGCGCAAGGGTTCACCAGATCTTAAGAAATCAAAGCCTCTAGTGGTAAAGTAAACTGACGTCTTTTATTCCTTTTTTGTCATTTATGTGCTGTTAAGGGACATAAACTCCCGATTGTTCTGAGAGAGTGAAAAAAAGTTGGAAATGTTTTAAAGACTGTAATGACCAGGCCCCTTCTGCTCGAGAACATTTAATGGACTTAATGTATCTACCATTTACGAGACACTGGAATGCACATGTTAGTCGTTTCTGATAAGCTGTTCCCTAACCTTAAAGAAACTCATTTCCTCTCTATCCTTTCAGACTACTTGGGCCGTACAGACACTTTTCCTACCATCCGTTCTTACATTAGGTCTAAATGGTTCACAGGTTGGTCTGCAGCCAACTAATAGGTAATGTAAAAGGTGCCAGTCCCCTTTCCCTGAGGTTGACCTTTCATCACCAAAGTTTGGACATAAGTTTTTCAGCTCCTCTTCCTGTAAAGTCAGAAAAGCCCCTCAACAGTTCAGATGAGGCAATGTCTCGTGATATTCATGTGGGATTAGAAACCAGTGATACTACTCTCGAAAGCGGGGTAGTAGGATCACCGGTTCACTTGTTAGATGAAAGTGAGGATATCGCCTCCGATACTATAAATGTCTTGACTAGGGATGGACATAGGAGAAGCCCAGGCTTCTAAAATTTATTTGCTACACTCCTCCATTTAGGTGTCTCAAGTTGAAATCTCCCACTAGCAAATGCTTGGGGCAGGAGTTGGGGGAATTTTCCAGAGAGTGGTCAATTTTCAAAAGCTGCTCCCGAATTTCTGGGGAATTTTCAGCTGGTGGCTTGTATACAACCACAATGACAAAGTTTTGGTTTTCAATCTTTACCGCCAAAACTTCAACTACATCATTGAGGTGTTTCGTAGTTCTGAGCAAAAGAGCGACTCTCTGACGTACAGGCCAACCTCCCTTTCCCCTTGTTGCCTTTTAGTCTGTCGCATCTGAACAGGGTTTTAACCTGGGATCCATATTTCGTTGTCAAAATGATCCTTTAAATGGGTCTCTGTGAATACTGCAAACATTGCATTTGACTCCGTGAGCAGTCCCTTGATGTAAGGCATTTTGTTTGTTGACGGCTTTAGACCCTGTATGCTTACAAAGACAAATGTCGTTATATTGATTGGGAAATTTTGTGGGGTTTTATTTGCTGGGTCTAATATCCGTTGTTCTGGAGTGGAAGCCAATGACTGTGCCTCTACTCCTGAAGTGTTTTCAGTTGGGGTAAGATAACTGTCATTTCTTGCCAGTCTTTTTTCCCCTTTCCCGACACTAAAAAACCTCTATCTCCCGGAGAGGTATGGCTCCCCTCTTTTGTTTCCCATATTCAGGCTGGTCTGTGTCTTCTTTGTCCCCTTAGATGATGTGCCGGCAGTATGCAGTTGTAACATTTTCTTTCATGGAGTGACGAGTGACACACCAAACCTGAAACACAGCTCAATGCTACCATACCAGACCTGAAACACACTTCAGTATTACCACATCAAACCTGAAACACAGCTCAATTTCTACCATACCAGACCTGAAACACACTTCAGTAAACCACATCAAACCCGAAACACAGCTCCCAAAGCTACCATACCAGACCTGAAACACACTTTAGTATTACCACATCAAACCTGAAACACAGCTCAAAAGCTACCATACCAGACCTGAAACACACTTCAGTATTACCACACCAAACCTGAAAACACAGCTCAATGCTACCATACCAGACCTGAAACACACTTTAGTTTTTACCACATCAAACCTGAAACACAGCTCAATGCTACCATACCAGACCTGAAACACACTTCATATTACCAAAAACAAACCTGAAACACAGCTCAATGCTACCATACCAGACCTGAAACACACTTCATATTACCACATCAAACCTGAAACACAGCTCAATGCTACCATACCAGACCTGAAACACACTTCAGTATTACCACACCAAACCTGAAACACAGCTCAATGCTACCATACCAGACCTAAACACCTTCAGTATTACCAAAATCAAACCTGAAACACAGCTCAATGCTACCATACCAGACCTGAAACACACTTCATATACCACATCAAACCTAAACACAGCTCAATGCTACCATACCAGACCTGAAACACACTTCAGTAATTACCACATCAAACCCGAAACACAGCTCAATGCACCATACCAGACCTAAACACATTCAGTAATACCCCATCAAACCTGAAACACA
>NC_069400.1:53849275-53865388 GCF_026875155.1 Cherax quadricarinatus
GAAATTTGAGTGAAACCGAACTGCCTTTTCTGTAAACCTTTTCTTTATATTTTCCTTCCTCAGAATCCTAATCACATGAAACAGATCGATCGATCAAAATTTTTTTTTTAAATCACTTGTAATCTAACGTTGAGCGTTTTCATTTTGGTTTTAAGTTGTATTTAAAAAAACCTTTATTGCAACATTTTCGTCACTAAGTTTCCTTTCCAATGTTCTACTTATTATTTTAATTTTAATTGTTGTGTATTTTGACATTGTATAAATCAGCCCAACCAAAAATCCATCCTTTTTGTATTAGTTGTTTTTCGGGACGACATCGTTCGTCGCCGGGGCTTCGTATAGTAACCTTCCCAGAAACCATGTACCGTTACTCAACGCCCAACCGTCTCCTAGTCACTTCTAACCATATGCGCTACCGGGGCATTATTCAAAGCCCCTTTTGGTACGGGGCGCCAGTCAGCAGCCCGTTATACGAGAGTGAGCGAGGAACAAGGTAACGGCTGTCGGGGCTCCTCCCAATCTGTAATTAACTACTACAGCCACGGAGTTTTTTCTATACCAATTACACTGTCGAACTCCCACTGATACCTGACCACCTATTTGTGTGTTGCTTGTGTTTATTAAGCAGTCCTTATTTCCCTCGTATTTACTACATATGTTTTGCATATGTACCCAACCCCTTTGTTCCCACTGTACTGTCTTGTGTGCCAAAAAATTCTTATTCGTATTCTAGGCTTTGCTAGACTCCCTCTCATACTAGCTCCCTACATTACTGCTTAACTCTCCTACACCTCAATAAATCTTTTAACCAGTAAATGCTGCTTTTTCTAATTCTGATAGCTCAAGGAGAGAGACCCCCAATTTCCCTAGAGACGGTGCTGCCCCCAGCAACCAAACTAGGTAAATAACATGCGGCGGGCAGTGGAGTAACGTTTCCGTCTTCCTGGGGCCCCAGTGTTGAAAATGCTTGATGCTTCTCGGGATTTTTTTTCCCCTAACTTCCTCTAGGCACTGTAGTCTCTAGCCATCAATTTTTTCACTCACTTATTTACTGACACATCCATACTTATCTCTTTCTCCCTGGGCTTGAGTCGCAACTTTTTCTTCAAATCCCCCCGCGTTTTGTATGGCAATGCTATTTAGGGGTGACACAACCGTTTACCTTCCTTTCCTCGGCCCCCACTTTTGCACTTGCACTTTTACTATGTTTTTTCTTTTTTGTGATCACTTAATCCTTTTCTGGGGGTTAAAAATGATTATATGCACTCTTAGCATGCACACGCCTATTCCCACACTCTATTCCTTTTGTGCAGTAAAAAATTACCCGCCAAAAAAACAGCTCAAACCCCCGTCTCCTCCACGTGTCATGTAGGTTTTTGATATTGGATAGGGTAAGAATACTCACGTAGGCTGGGAGTACTAACTATAACGGAAGGAAAAAAGGAAACACCAACACCGACCCCCCTCTCTCTGCTCCCAACTACGCTGACCCCCTAGTCCTACGGGGGAGGGTGTTTTTAAATCCTCTTGGTCAGCAGCAATATAATACGTCAATGATTCACACAGACGGTTGGGAGTGAGCATCTACTGGTAACTGGTTACTGAACTGGTTATAGAAGTACTACACTGAAGCTCGGGGACGCTAAATATGTCGTCCCGACTACAAATAATACAAACAGAGACGGCAGGTGACGGCTTGGGGTGATTCATACAATGTCTAAATACAACAATTGAACATTTTTAACAAACAAAGTAGAATATTGGAATGGAAGCTTACTTTAATTAAAAACGCAAATAAAAGAAATTAATATAGAACCAATCATCAAAATGAAACTCAACGTTGAGATTCCCCCAATAGAAGTGAAAAAAAAAAAAATTTGGGATCGATCGCTCTGTATTCATGGACCCTACGGATTCAAGGAAGGAACATAAACAAAGAAAAAAAGTGTTTAAAAAAAAAAGGCAGTTTCGGTGGCACTCAAATCTAACTGTTCCCTCAGAATTCGGAGAGAAATGAACACGAAAAAAAAAATTTTTAAATACTGAAAAGTTGTACTGTAATTATTCATCTATACAGGTTATTTCATTTAACCCCAAACCGCTGGGGGTGAGATTGATATATGAGAAGGGGTGCCCCATCTCTGGAGGATCAAACTCTTTTGAAACTGGCAAAACTCATGCTGTTTTGGGGCAAACCTAATTGTATTTTTTCAAATGATACTTGAGGTTTTCCCAAAATACCTGCCCGTGTACGTAGGGAAAAACGACTTCATTTTTGTTTCGTCTGACGGGAGTTTTCGGGGGGTTAGAGAGTAAAAGGACGGGAGGATTGTCAATTCTTCAAATTAGTCGGGTTTGGAAGCACTTTAATCTCACATCCCAAACTTAAATATGTTTTCAAAATGTGATTTTTTATCTGACCAGTACAAAAATTTCTCTAACCTTATCAAAATTACCAGTGAAAAGTTAAAACTACTCGATAAGGACCAAAAAAAATTTTTGAAAAGTTTTGGCATTGCAGACGTTTTTTTTAAAAGTTAAATCACATAACTCTCAAACCTATTTTGTTTTTGGAGGCTTTGCCGAGTGTTTGCGACTCTTGAAAAATTCTGCTTTTGATTTATAAAAGTTTTCAGGGATTTTTCAAAAACACTTTAGCTAACGGGTACAAAAGTTGCTATGAAATCATCGGGGTTGAAATTTTGGGTTTTGGAAAGAATATAAAAACCCTCATAAGGGCAAACTTTTTATCTCACCATAAAATGCATAATTTGGAGTGTCCCTTTTAGAAACATTGAAAGCAGAATTTATACAAAACTGCACTTTCAGTAAAACTTCATCCCAATTTTCCCCACTGTTGGGATTGAATAGTGGCTCCAAGACACCCAATTTTATTTTCTTTTTGGGGTACTTCCCCCAACCCCCATTGCTGGCGGGAAAAAAAATTTAAAGGGAAACAATGGTGGATTTAGAATCTTTTTACAAGGTGCACAAATTTTCAAGAATCTCATTACAAATTTCACCTCCATTATCTGTTACTAGGGACTTAGGGGGGTAGGGCCTGCAATAATGCTTTCTTTAAACTTTTTAAAGCTACTGTTTTCGGCATTTTTATCTGCAATGGGAAACTAACTCACAATATCTGGTGAAAGGGTTTCCTACCATAACCATAATGTTTGTTGCCCTGGAGGAACTTTAAAAAATTTAGTTAACAGTCAATAAAAACCCTTTTTCCCCATGGTTTCCTAGGGGTTTGGATACATTTGGGATTGGATTAGGCCCTTTGGGGAAATTACCTTTTTGTTGCATGCGGGACACTACATTTCTTCCCATACTAAAAAAATACAGTTCCCAAATACAAAGGCCCCAAAAAAATTTTCAATCGGGCTTGTTTTACTAACAACCATCCCCAGGGTGCGAAACACCTGGTAAAACCGGAACTAGCTGTAAGGCTAAATTCCTAGTACGGGAATTACAAAACTGGAAAAAAACCCTTTCCCTTCCCCTCCCCTAGGGCCCCAAAACCCCGCTGTTCGATACAGTAATTCTTTTTTTCTTTACAAATTTCACTGATGGGGCTGGGGGCTTCACATCAGAATAAGTTTCTTCCGGGAGAAGGAATCGAATCACCCCAGACCAAAAGGCCCTTTTCGTTGGCATTCTTTAAAACCGGGGGGCACTAAAAGGAGGGTCTGCGTTACAATACAAACCCATGCGCGATAAGGCATCTGGGGACACATTTGATTTGGCCAGGTAAGTGTTCAAAGGGGGGTTTAAAAAAAACTAAAATAAATTAGCCCAAAGGGCCATCGGGCTAACCTTCCAGTGGGTTTGTTTGTTTCTGGAATAAAGGTATCAGTGGAGCGGGGTCTGTCAAACATGAACAGAGTACTGAAATTAATTTTTGGGAAAGTGCTTTAAAAAAACCAAACTTTTGCTAAAGCTTCTTGCCCCAGTTACTGAAAAATTACGTTCACCTTTAAGGACCCCGGCAACCCAAATCAACTCGTTGTACTTCCCAAACATCTTCTACTAGTACGGCACCTATGCCAATAAAAACTAGCACCCGTTGTCAGATAAAAGGGGCCCTTTAAAAAATTTCGGGAAATTTAAAAAATTTGGAGCAGATGTTAGTTTTTCTTTTAGATTTTGGGAAATGCTTTTTTCTTGAGGGAAGGCCCAAAAAAAAGGGACATCTTTTTTAACAACTAAATTGGGAGGACACTTTTGGAAAAAAAATTGGCAATAAAAGATCATAAAAACCTGCTAACCCCCCAAAAAGGGGACCCTTACGGCATAAAGCATTTTGGGTTTTTAAAAATTTTTAGTACTGCAGTTACTATTTTTGGGTACCCAAAACCCCTCTGGGATTTGACAAACTTTACCAAGAAAAAAATTTTCTGATCTGAAAAATTGAATTTGACATTTTGATTTTTTAAATTGGCTTTTTCAAGTTTACCTTTTTACACATCAAGTTTTTTAAAAGTGTGTACCCCACGTCTTTAGACTTTACATTACGCTTCTTATACACCATAAGTGCTTAAACCTAGGGAAGACCTCTAAAGATTTTAAAGTCATGAGCCTTGAGAACAGGGATGGGGGGAGGATCGTAATCCAAACACCATATGGAGGAAGTGAAAAAGACCTGTAAGAGGGGGAGAATGCAGTTAGCACTTGGGTGGCCCCCGGAAAGAGGGATTTCCCCCAAAAACCCTTTAACAAGCCCGGGGTTGAAAAGACTTTGTTAACTCCGATGTTTCCCGAAAAATATCACCCGGGAAAGGGAAAAAAAGGGGGGAAGCAATCGGGATATTTTATTCGGATTTAAACTTCCTAAAGTAAATCCCGGGTCGCCAAGTACCACCCTTTCTTGGGTTTCAAAGGACCAAGGGGGCATTCCAAGGTAATTGCTAGGTGCAAAAACCCATCATCAACATTTATTGATCCAATTTTTTGGGGGCGGGGGGAAACTTGTAAATGGGGCTTCTTACGCAGGAAATAAAAAGGTCTATACCAGGTTTAAAATGGAAACGGGGGGACAGTAAGTTCGTTAAAACCCAAATTTTCCCCACCTGGTAAAGGAAAAGGCTTTACAAACGTTTTTTAAACAAGTCAACAAACGTTTAAATTTCACTGGAATTTCAGGGGGCTAATCTTTTTTCCCTCAACTGGGAACAAAAATTAAACAGAAGGGGAATGAGGCCCTCCCTAGAAAAAAGCACTAAACCCCATTGGTCAGGTGCCCAACCCTCATCCCCCTCCCTGAACGGGTAAGGATAGTAAACCCAAGGTAAACCCAAGATTGGTATTTGCTCGAACGAACCGTGCCCCAGAGTTTTAGCTAGGAAAAAAAGGGATCTTACTATCTTTTAACAACTTTTGTAAAAATTTGGAAAACCCAACCCAAAAAATAACCCTTTTTTACTCTGCAGGAATCACTGTAAACAAGGCGTTATCACCACGGGAACACTGGAACAACAACAGACACCAAGTGAGGGCACTAGCTGCGACAGAAAGGGCTTCCTTGCAACGGCATGTGACATCAACAAAGATGGCACTACTATTTTTGCAAGACATAATTGTTTTCCGACAAGGCGCCCCTGTGGAGAAACAACACTTGAAAGCAGACATTGAAAGGGATGGGCCCTCGCACTCAAGGTAGCCCAGAGCGCCCATCGGACCCCGGATTGAAAGGGGGGAACATTTTGGCCAAGCGGGAAGTTGCAGGAACACGACGGGAGTGACGGGATCACCATGCCTGACCGCGGGGGTACCTACTGAAAAAGCACTGGCCTGTAAGGACTTTTTTTTCCAAATTTGTCGTACCTGGGGCAGTATGGCAGTTTCTCGGATCCAAAGCTGGTAACCCCAAAAGGGGTTACATCAAGTCATAAATTTGGGGCATGCCATCGATAAGGGTCGAGAAACAATGCGTAAGCTCGCATGGAAGAAAAACCCAGTAAAAGGGGGTCACCAGGGAAAGAAATCTGGTCGACAAAAAGGGAAAGGGAAAGGCATGAATCTCTACCTTTGAAAAAAAAAGGGGGGAAGTCCGACCTCGGAACGCAGGTAGAACCGCAAACTCCTTTAAGGGGGGAACACATGAGTCGGTTCTACGAGAAGGACCCTGGGCTAACTGCTTAAACCCTAAACAAACTAGACCTGATAATATTGACTTGCACACCAGAGTCCATAACAAAAAGAACGAACCCCCATTATGAACAAAATGCTTGCAAAATAGGGGGCCCAAGGTTTCATTTGGGAAATTTTGTGCAAACAAAAAGGTGGATTGGGCCCCAGCAAAGATTTTTCCACTTCACCCCCAAAAATCACGTGGGGGGAAGCAACATCATCAGCAGGATTGGTTTATTCTCGAGACTGGGTTTTAAGGTTCAAAAGGGAAATTTTGAAAGGGGTTGGGGTACTCATTAAACACCCACTGTCACCATGGGGAAAGGTTTTTAAATGGGCGCTCGAATTCCCCCGAATTGGAAAATGAGCCCGGTTTTGGTTTTTTTTGAGAACCCCGGGGTCTGTTTTTCCCCCCTTTCGGGTTTTGCGGTTTTAACGGCCACAGAATGACCTAAGTACTGAAGGGTTTTAGAGAGCATTTCACTCAATGTGGGTTTTGTCCCTTTTAAATTTTATGATAAAAAACAGTAGGGAAGATCTTTACCCGTTCCCCTCATCATTAAAAGCCTCTTAGGGGGACTATCAGGAAAAATTAATTGCAATATGGCCACGGAAAACCCCAGTTTGTAAAAAAATTTCCCCTGACTATGGTTAAATGAATGTTAAAATGGTTTAATAAATACCTAGTTTTTTAATGACTCTGCACCCCTGGTCCTTGGTGATCGGGTGAAAAAGGGTTTACGACCACGATTTTTCGCTGTGGCACAAACAAGAGGTTTTGGCAAAACTTTTGGGGATAGGTTTAAAAATTTCTTTTTATACATGGGAAAGAAACCCCGGGGCACAAGGAACGTACATAATTTGGGTTTTTAAAAGGGTTCCATCGTCCCCATTGGAGGATTAGCCCCTAAGCCCCCCAAAGAAGCAGGCGGAAATTTGTTTTTGGGTTGCTCCCAAAAACTGCCCATTTAGGAAACGAAAGCCGTGGAAAGGGTTTTTCCCCCGTCAGGGACCAAAAACTAGGGCTGGACAAACATTTATAAATGAGATAAAATTTGTCCAATTAACAGCAAATGGGGCCCCAACGATTCATTAGTCATGGGGGTTTTTCCCTTTATATTCCCTTTAAAAACGCCCAAAGGATCAGCTGTTTTTAAATGGGAGAGGGAAAAAACGAATCAGTTTTTCCCCATATTGTGACCACTTAGTAAAGATTCCTGAAGTCTCGCCCAAAACAAGAAGATCAAAAACGTGGACACACAGGGACCGATGAAGAGCTTTTCGCAAATCTGATAAGACTTTTTTTAAAAAGGGGGACCTTCAAATAGAGCCCTTAAAAACTAGAACGAAAAGGCAAATAAAAACCCGCCCTTTAAAACAAAGTACATGGCCAAATTTAATAAAGGAAACGCTTTAAGGGGAAACACGATAAAACTGTAGTGTCTCAGGTCTGAAATCGGCTGTCAGTCCCTAAGAACTGTGAGGGCTGATGACCCGGAGCCAGCAGCCTGAGAAAGGGTTTAGTTTTTCGCCATTCATTAAAGTATCACTTGATGGGAAAGTAGACATAAGGCAAAAAAATTTTCACAAAAAACAAATAAGGGGAAAAATAATGAAAAAATAAAAATAAACAAAATTTTTTTAAAATTTAAAAAAAAAGAGATGCAACTAAATTTTGCAAAAAAAAAAAAATATCTAAATTCACGCAGAGGAAGAACAACCCCCAAGTAAAGGATTGGGCAAGATAAAAAAAAAATTGAAATTTAAAAAGTAAAAAAAATTACTGGGGACTTGATTTAAAAGCAAAATGACTGGCGGGGACTCTTTCTAATAAAAAAAATTTAAATAATAAAAAAGTAAAAACAATGGAAAAAGTATAAAAAATAATCACTAAATTTTTTAAAGCAAAGAAATAACCCGGGGAAAATTTTAAAAATTTTCTAAGAAGCTAAACAAAATTAAAGTATAATGAAAAGACAACATAGGAAAAAAAAAATAAAATGAAAAAATCAGGACTCAAACCCAAAAATGAACTGAAATAATAAAGCATAAAAAAAAATCAATAAAAGAAAATAAATTTACTACATAAAAAGGCAAAAAAAAATTCACTGCAAACAAGGCAACAAAAAATTCACTGCAGAACAATTTTAACAAAAAAATTCACTTCAGAACAAGTGCAACCCAAAAAAATTCACTGCAGAAAAAAGGGCAACAAAAAAAAGGGGCAGAAAAAACAATGCAGCAATAATTTTTACACCCGGGAAAATTAGGTTTAAAAAATAAAATAAAAATATGAAAAAAAACTGATTTAAAAACTTTTTAAATCTTAAATTTTAAATTAAAACAAACCCAAATTTTCCAAACGAGTAAAGAAAACACTTTACGTTAAAAAAAAAATTAAAATACACTAAAGTGAATTTGTTTAAAGAAATATGAAAAATAGAAATTAAAAAAAAAAAAAAGAAACAAAACTGTTAGGTAACACTTTACAAGTTTTGGGGGGGCTACAACACTTACAAGTTGGGGGGGGCATACAACACTTACAAAATGGCGGGGGCACACACAACCAAAATTCACCCTTTTTCATTTTTCTTAGTATAAATTCCTTTCAACCAAAAAAATTTCGTGACTGATACACAAAAATTTTTGGCAAAAATAAATGGGGCAAATCCGGGGAAAAGATCGGGAAAGAACCCCTGCTGGGTAAAGAAAAAAAAATAAACAAAAAAATAAATGGATAATTTTTGGGAGATGAAAAGACGGTAATACCCGGGGGCGAAAGAAACAAAAAAAAAAATTTAAAAAAAATTTCTTCACAGGAGTGACTGACTTTGGTACACAACACAAAATACTTACTAAAAAAACAAAGAGTAGCATAAAAAAAAAAAAAACATAAAAAAATTTTGAATGAAAAAGATAACACTGAAAAAATTTTTGCAAAAATAATGAGTCAAAGAAACACTGAGCTACACTGAAAACACAAAAAGGGTTTTAAATACACAAGAAATTTACCCGGGAAAAAGTTCTCAAAAACAGCAAAGTCTTTAAAAAGCAAGGGAAAAAGCTCAAAAAAAAATTATCAATGAATCTGGAGTAGAAGACGGGATGGGCGAGTGATGAAAGGGGAAGGTTGTCCTGGGGGGTATTAGGGCCTCCTACACTCACAAAGTCGTTGGGAAAGTTCTTTTTCGGTAACTCCCCATAACTAACTGGCTTTTATCGTTGGTGGCCAAACTACAACCCTTCTTGACCAATTATGGACCCAAAACAGACTAGAAACCCCGGGGAAAAAGGGTGGGAAAACCCCACAGGTAGATGGTTTTAATATTTGGGGGGGTGTGGGGGGGGCAGCGGAACAAGCTGGCCCTTTTGCGCCCTCACTTTCACGCACTTCTTTCCCCCAAAGCACAAGGGGGGGCTTAAGTAAAACACAATGCCCCCAGGGATGACGAAAAAACCACTCTTACCAAACATCCAAAACACAAGCGAAATATGAGACAACAACCTTTTTCCCCCCGAGGAAAAATTTGCGTTTCTTACTTTTTCTCCTCAACTGGGTTAAGGAAGCTGGGGTGGCTGACTGGCTTAACCCAAGAGAATGGCTGACCCGAAGATGTGTAACGATGCAAAACAGCATGAAGGACAAAGGGGGATGACCCGGGGACAAGGCTGGATGGTAGGCAAAGGGAAAGGGTAACCCGGGGGTCACTTCCCCATTTTGGCCCTTTTTGACTTGGGTTAAAATTGGGAAAATCCGGGGTCAACCCCCAAGATTGAAGCAATAAACACACAACTAAGGGCCCGGAAGCTTTTTAGAAACGGCTGCAACCCGGCTTGCAGGGGTGGGGCGAAAACAGTGGAGGGGAAAAGGGGGGGTAGCGGGTAGCTGGAGGTTTGGGAAAAGGGTTCACCCCTGACCCCGCCGGCAACCCCAAAAGCTTTTTCTAACGTCTGAAAAACCCCTTTAAAAACCACGCCCACCCGGTGCCCACCATTTGTCATGTTTGGGGTTTTCGATTTCTTTGGGTGGGGTAAGAATAAAACCCCGTAGGCTGGTATTAAAGCATAATTTTAAAAGGAAGGTATGGAAAGCGCCAACAACCGACCCGCCTCCCTCCCCTAACTAGGGCTGGGCCCCTATGCCTTTAAAGGGTGATTTTGGGGGTTTTGAAATCCTGCTAGGTCAGCAGCAATGTGAATACACCCAAAGGGTTCAAAACAGGGCGGTTGGTATGAGTCATCTACTGGGACACTGGGTTTCTTTTTAACTGGTTACAAAGGGAAAATTTTTGGGACTACTACTGAGACACGAGGGGTGTTTAAATTGGGGTGTGTGGTGTGTGGGTTGTGTTTTTGTGTGTGTGTGTGTGTGTGTGTGTGTTGTGTGTGTTCTGTCTGTCTGTCTGTCTGTCTCTGTCTCTGTCTCTCTCTGTTGTACTTCCTAGTGCTCACTCTTTGGTGGTGTTGTGTGTGTGTGTTCGTGTGTGTCGGGGAGTTATGAAGGGGGAGAGATGGTTAGAGGGAGTGGGGGGGACAAAGTGATGGAGAGGTGGAGTGCGGGACAAGATGTCTTGTGGGTGGGTAGGTTGGGGTGTATGGTTGTGAAGTGACCATTTACACGGCTGTGTATGTGTGTGTGTGTATGCACAGTCAGTCATGTAAGCTCACAAGCCCTTGTGTATGTGTACTGTTATAGTCTATCGGTGTGTGTGTGTGTGTGTGTGTGTGTGTTACCCAGAAATAATGCTCCTCACTTCTATGTATCCATACTACTAATAAAATACCATTAGTAATGCTAGTAATCCTAACTTAGTCTCTCTCAGCTTCTACAAGTGCCCAACACTTGTGAAAGTGTGTGTGTGCATGTGTTAACCCTCCCTAGCTACCCACCTCCCTCTTCTCATGCACTCATCGATCCTATCTCCACCTTATCTATGCTGTTTCTACTCTAATTCTGGTAATAGCACACACACACACACACACACACACACACACACACACACACACACACACACACACACACACACACACACACACACACACACACACACATACACACACACACACCACACACACACACACACACACACACACATACACACACAACACACACACACAGGCATGACTTCAAAGAGTCCTGGACAGGCTGGACACGTGGTCCAGCAACTGGCTTCTCGAATTCAACCCTGCCAAATGCAAAGTCATGAAGATTAGAGAAGGGCAAAGAAGACCTCAGACACAGTATAAGCTTGATGGCCAAAGACTACAAACCTCTCTCAAAGTGAAAGATCTTGGGGTGAGTATAACACCGAGCACGTCTCCGGAAGCACACATTAACCAGATAACTGCTGCAGCATATGGGCGCCTGGCAAACCTGAGATTAGCATTCCGATACTTAAGTAAGGAATCTTTCGAGACACTGTACACCGGGTACCTCAGGCCCATACTGGAGTATGCAGCACCAGTTTGGAACCCACACTTGATCAAGCACGTCAAGAAATTAGAGAAAGTGCAAAGGTTTGCAACAAGGTTAGTTCCAGAGCTAAGGGGAATGTCCTACGATGAAAGGTTAAGGGAAATCGGCCTGACGACACTAGAGGACAAGAGGGTTAGGGGAGACATGATAACGACATACAAAATACGGCGTGGCATAGACAAGGTGAACAGAGACAAGATGTTCCAGAGAGAGGACACAGATACGAGGGATCACCTTTGGAAGTTGAAGACTCAGATGAGTCACAAGGATGTTAGGAAGTATTTCTTCCATCATAGAGTGGTCAGGAAGTGGAACAGTCTGGCAAGCGATGTAGTGGAGGCAGGAACCATACATAGCTTTAAGACGAGGTATGATAAAACTCAGGGAGGAGGGAGAGTGATGACCTAGTAGCATTCAGTGAAGAGGCGGGGCCGAGAACTGAGTCTCGACCCCTGCAACCACAATTAGGTGAGTACAATTAGGTGAGTATACACACATGCACACGCACACACACACACACACACACACACACACACACACACACACACACACACACACACACACACACACACACACACAATATTGACAGTGCTTGAATAAATACATATGTAGTTGCACTTGTGTCCCTTTTATGCAAGATTGGACGTTTGTGTTTCACACCCTGAGTAGCTCAAACATCAAGAACATCACACATGAAAGCCCTGAGGAGCTAGTGACCACTTGGTTCTGAGCTTGGAAATACAGTGTAGAGCTACAATGGAGAGGGTTACAGGAGTAAAAAAGGTAAAAGCCAAACTATGTAAGAGGGCCTATACAGGTAATGAGGACTATTCCTGAAGGAGTTTCAGTGGGAAAGAGAGTTGGTAGGAAAGTCAGTAAACGAAATGATGGACTATATAATAAACTGCAAGGAGCAGAGGAAAAGTTGTTAACAAGGGTAACAGAAAATAAAATTGGAAGACCAGAATGAGCCCTGGTTTACCCGAAGATGCAGGGAGGCAAAAGCAAGTGTGCTAGAGAATGGAAAAAGTACAGAGGCGAAAGGACCAAAGGCACCAGGAAAAGAGAGAGATTAGTCGACAGCCAGAAACAACTATGCATGGATAAGGAGGGAGGCCCAGTGCAGTACAAAAACGACATAAGCAACGAAAGTCCGATGTGAAACGAAACTGCTTTACAGCCACATCAGGAGGTGAGAACATCACCAAGGACCAGTAATCAGGCCTGAGGAAAGAAGGTTGGAAGCCTCACAAGAAGTATGTGAGGAGCTCAACATGAGATTTCAGGAATATTTTTTTTTATTTCAAGTTGGAGGCTGAAGGGACCGTGGAAGACAAACAGTGGGGTACACCAACATGGGATATACCAACAAGTGTTCGATGAAATACACACTTACCTCAGGAGAGCTGAAGAGCTCCTAATGACCTTGATACCTCAAGGCAAGGGACCGGACATCACTCCATGGTCCCTTACCAGGTAGAAGAGACACTGTGTGTGCCATTCACCATACTCTTCAACACGTCCCTTGAAATTGGGCAATAACCTTAGGTATGGAAGATGCAAATGTAGCTCTCATCTTTAAAGAAAAGGAGAACAGAATGAAGCAACTATGCAATAGACCATTGTCACTGGACGTGTATAGTATTAAAGTCAAGAAGATTATCAGGACGAGCACCTGGAGCGGAACAAGTTTATAAGAATGCCGCATCACGGATTCATGGAAGGCAAATCTTGTGGTCACAACCCTGCTGAGTTTTATGACAAGGCAACTGAAGTAAGACATGAGAGGGAGGGGTGGTTTGATTTGCATTTTCCTTGGATGCAAGAAGGACTTTCAACACAGTTCCTTAAAGAGATTGTGCAGAAGCTAGAAGGATCAGGCACGAATAACATGAATACCACTGCAATGCATCAGAAATACCTACCAGGGAGGCAACAGCGAGCAATGGTCCGTGAAGAGGTATTAGGGTGGGCGCCTGTGACATCGGGGTCCCCACAGGGTCAGTCCTGAGCCCAGTGCCATTCTTGGTAAAATGTGGATGACATGACGTAAGGGATAGACCTCAGAAAAAAAGTGTCCCCTGTTTTGCCAGATATGTGGAAGTTTAATGAGGAAATTTAGAATCAGATGCAGACCAGAAAATCTGTATAAAGAGACCTAGACAGGCAGTACGTGTGGTCCAGAAACTTGCTCCCTAGAATTAAAACCCCACAAATGCAAAGTCAGAAGATTGGAGGAATTGGCAAAGAAGACCCCAGACAGAGTATAGCTAGCGGTCGGCATGAGACTGCAAAACCTCACCAAGGTGGGAGGGGGGGGGGTGTATAAAAGATCTAAGAGCGAATATAATACCGAATACTTCCGCCAGAAGCACAACGTTAACGCAGGTAATTGCTGTGGCACATGGGCGCCTGGCAAACCTGAGAATAGCGTTCCGGTACCTCTGTATGGAATCGTTCAAGGTCTCTATACACTTGTACTTCAGGCCCTACTGGAGTACGCAACACCAGTTTGGAACCACACACCTGGTCAAACATATCAAGAAATTAGAGAAGCACAAGGTTTGCACAATGCTGGTTCCAGAGCTAAGGGAAATGTTTCATATGAAGAAAGGTTAAGGGAAATCGGTCTGACCGACACTGGAGGACAGGAAGGGGTCTAGAGGAGACCCATGATAACGACATACAAAATACTGCATGGAATGGACAAGGTGGACAGACAGGGTGTTCCATAGATGGGACACGGAAAACAATCGGTCCTACCAAATGGAAAATGAAGACTCAATGAGTCAAAGGGATGTTAGGAAGTTTTTTTCTTCAATCCACATGAGTTGTTAGGAAGTGGAATAGTCTGGCAAGTGGAGTAGTGGAGCAGGAACCATACATAGTTTTTAAGACGAGTTATGATAAAGCTCATGGAGCAGAAAGAGGGGGACCCATACAGTCAGCGAGAGGCGGGGTCCAGGAGTTGATCCGACCTGTTTTATCACAATATTTGAGTAATTAGGTAAGTACACACACACACAAAAAAAAAAACATATCAACATCATGAAGATCGGGGAAGGGCACAGAAACCTGCAGAAGGAGTATAGGCTAGGTGGCCAAAGACTGCAAACCTCGCTCAAGGAGAAAGATCTTGGGGTGAGTATAACATCGAGCATGTCTCTGGATGTTGAGGTATGCTTTACCAGCTAAGATATAGTTAAATATAGGGAATACTTAGCTGATAAAAGACAGCAAATCGTCTACACAGCCGCCCCTGCAGACGAGGTCTTGAATTGTTGTCATGATCATCTCTCAACGGGCTGTAATAGAGCATATTATGTAAACAATAAATTACCCCTAGGGGGTGTTATGTCAGCATATTTCATTCACTGATGGCTGACAAACTTACTTGTGTGGACTCAAAAGTCCGCACCTCACTGCCGACTATAGGTTGATTACAAACTCCTTGCGACTCAAGAACTGCACAGTCCCCCATACTACAAGAAATTCACAACCTTCCTTGCTCTTGTAGCGTGAGCTATGGTGTTCTTCACACCTTCGACAGGTATCGGTGAGTTGATAGAAGCTGAAGTGTCCTTGGATGTCCACGTCTTCCATAGTCTAGGAATACACACACTGGTACACTATGTTCCATAAGATTTGTCTTTATTGTTCACAATCTTGTCACTAAAGAAGCTGATCACACTTCTCTTAAGTGTTTATTGTGTTTTGTGAGACACTTTGTTCACACTAATGCACGGATCAGTGTTCTTTGTTGGTTATCCTGGCGTCAATGTGACTCTCAGTAGAGTCAAAAGTAATCTGAAGACGCTACAGCCTCCTACATCGTCACTGGCCCTAGCACATAAAGGAAAAGCTGACCTAGTACTTTTTGCTTCCTCGCAACTTCCTCCATGAAGCAAAGCAGAATGCTTGATTCTTGCTGTCTTAAGAGTAGACAACAATATACACTATCTTTGCCATGGTAATAAAGTGGGAGCAGGATTTTCCTTAATTGTCCTGCTAAGGTAAGAGATGGACTGTCTTTTATTAAATTACACTTTGCAACACTGGAGTCTTGCACAGAGCGGTGGTCGCTTGACGTCGCATACTCGTAAGGTTAAGGGAAATCGGCCTGACGACACTAGAGGACAGGAGGGATAGGGGAGACATGATAATGACATACAAAATACTGCATTGAATAGACAAGGTGGACACTCAAGTTTTTCCAGAGAGGGGATGCAGAAACAAGGGGTCACTCTTGGAAGTTGAAGACTCAGATGAGTCACATGGATGTTTGGAAGCATTTCTTCAGTCACAGAGTTGTCAGGAAGTGGAACGGTCTGGCGAGCGATGTAGTGGAGGTAGGAACCATACATAGCTTTAAGACGAGGTATGATAAAGGTAGACACTTATGTTCTTCCTGCCCGCAGGCAGAGACGATACCCTAGCAATGTGGCTCGTTTAACTTTTGACAGCTGTGAACTCCCATCCCCAGTTTATGTAGCAGGCATCGGTTA